>VYXD01014075.1:92816-214352 GCA_013397195.1 Hylia prasina | reverse complement strand
TATATGTTATTATATATGTTCTTTATATATATATCACTTAAATATATTTTCCTTACATAGAGATTAAATATATAAGGAAAATAAATATATTTCAAAAGAAATTAGATACATATACATATATATACACATATATACACATATATACAGGTACATACACACACACACACACGTATATATATGTATATAAATGTATATAAATATGTGTGTGTATATATATATATATATATATTTGCCCAAGCCAGATCTGAGGTCCCTGCTCTCATCCCACAGGGATGAGAAAACTGAGGATGAGGCTGGACCCTTCACTCATTCCCAGGATCTCCTCCTCTGGGGGTATTTTAAGGGCAGTTCTGGGGCTTTTAGTTCGAGAGGCTCAAAAGGCTGGTTTGGCACCAAGCGCTCGGACGCTCCCGGCAATCCCAGCTCCCAGAGAATTTGGGGTGGCTCCCCAGGAGTTTCCTCTTTTGTGGCCACCATCCACCTTCTCAGTGCATCCAGGTTGGTCCCCAAAGCCCTATTTTCCCCTCTGGGGCTGGGAAAATCCCATTTTCCCCCGTGGATGGGGGTGATTGACTTGGTCTTGCTCCACTCCCAGGATGCAGCGCCGAGGCCAATGCTGTTCCCATTCTCCCTGCGGCATCTGTCACTTCCCCCGTTGGAAAAAAATTAAAGATAACATAAAAAAGAGTCAAATATCAAATAAAAAATAACCCAAATAAATAAACAAACCATCCCTGGAATGGGCAGAGGGAGAGGGGACCGAGGAGCAGCTCAGCCAAACCCAGGCATGCCAGGAAAAGACAAAATACTCAGGAAGACTCAATTTTTTGCTATTTCCCCCATTTTTGATGGCATTTTGGGAAAGGATAAGCCCCAGCACACCTGGCAGGACAGATCCAGCTTTTATATATCGAATTAGTACCCTGGGGCTCCTAATTTTGCTTTTCCAGAGGTTTTCTGGTACCCAGAGCTTCTCCAGGTGCCACTGAGGATGATGATGATGAGACAACTGGGGAGGGATTACAAGCTGAGTCATTAACTAGCATCATTAATTAGTCCTATGATGGTTTATGATGGGCTAATTACACTTCCAGGGATTTCTTGCTGAAAATAAAACTCCATGTTTTATTGAGTGATGGCCAGTGACGCCAGTGGTGACACCAAGGATGGCTCAGCCAATTGCTCCCCGCCTCTCCAGCCCAAANGCTGCAGTGGAGCTGGCTCGAGGTGCTCCCGTAGGATTTTTAGGCTTGGTTTGCTCCTACCAACAGGCGATGGTGATTCGGCACAAGGATTTGGCGGTGGATGCTCTGAGACGTGGGATGCTCCGAGGGGAAGGGCCAGGAGCTGGCCACTGCCTCCCATCCCCGTCCATCCCCTGGCCACCCAAAGGTCTCAACCCCCCCAAATCATTAAGGCCACCATTAAAACCGTCCCCTCTTGGCCTTTTTAATTAAGAATTCATCTCCTGGCATTAACGAGGAAGCCATCAGAGCACTGCCAATGGGCTGGATGCCCCGGCATGGATGCGGGCCTGGGTTGGAGCATCTCAGACCATGAACTCGTTGCTCCCCAGGAGGACAAGGGGTTGGGCGGCGACGCAATCGGCCTCAGGGTTCCTCTTGCGTCCCCCTCCAGGCCCCCCGTCCGGGGGCTCTTTGGTTTTTGGGGGGGAAGTTTTCACACTCTTCAGTTTCTGTTTGCCTTTCTCGGGGTTGAAGGTCCCGCGCGTGGTGAACTGCGGCCGGTCCTCGGGATAACGGAGAGGCCCTGCCAAGCCCTCAGGGCTCGCCCGGGTTTCGGGGGCCTCGCCGTGTCCCCCCGCTCGGTAAAAAGGAGATTTGGAGTACATCTGGAAGCGCTTCCGGGGCAGGTGGGGCAAGCAGGAGGTGGATGATTGGGAGGAGGAGGAGGAGGAGGAGATGGGGGTGTCGGTGGGCTCCGCCGGGTCCAGCCGTATCCTGGGGTGCCGTCGCAGCCGGCTCGGCCCCTCGGCCTTGGCGGGGCGGAGGGAGGTAAGTGCTACACTTCTCTCTGCAGGGGCAGAAGGACCATGGACGGTCAACACCCAGGCACCACCCAGTATCCAACCACCCTTGCTCCCTGGGGACACATGCCATTGAAGCCAGGACAACATTCCCAGCATTTCGGTGGAGGCAGCATCACCCCAGATGATGCGGCAGCGCTGGAAGAATGTTCACCTCCCCACCAGCTCTGGTTGCTCCCAAGCATCCCACACAGGGCCATGTGTTTGAACCCTTAACCTCCCCCTCTGCGTACCTTTGAACTGTTGACTTTAAATAAACTTGAAAATCCTAAATAACCCTTCCCAAAGTGACAGAAAAACATGATGGAAGGTGTCCCTGCCCATGGCAGGGAGGTAGACTTCATGACCTTTGAAGGTCCCTTCCAACCCAAACCACTCCATCATAAACCCAAGAACACCTGGATTTACCCGAGCGATCGGAGATGGCTCCTTCGGAGTCAAAGTTCAAATTTTCAGAGCTGTCAGCTGTGCCAATGGAGGCTTCGGACTCGAGGGTTTCATCGTCGGAGGCGCGGGGCTCCAGTGTCAGCATCTCGAATGTCAGCTCCTCCCTGCAAAGCCAACCCAGCACCATTGACCCAAGGGGACCAAAAAGGTGGAGGGGAGAAAGGGATGCACATGTATGGAGAGATCATGGAGGGGTGGAGCCCTCCAGTTATCAACCATGTGATGTCAAGCAACATCCAGAGGCTGGGGACGTGGCTTGAACCCTTGGCCAGACTCACTTTTCCTTCTGCAGGCTCTCGATCTGCTCAGTCAGCACCTTCTCCTCCTGCTGCATAGCCACCTGCTGCTGCTCCGTCACTTCCATCTCCATGGCCTCCTCGCTGCTCATGGTCTCCTCAGGGATGTCCGTCACCGAGGGCAAGCGCCCGGTGACAGGGGATGCGGGGCTGGGGAAGGCGCCGCGCCGCACGCGTCCTTTGCCCTGAAGAGAGACAACGGTGTCACCGCCACCAGCCGAGGTGATGTGGCAAACACTCAGGTACCAACCACACTGATCTCCCAAGGAGTGAAGAAGAAGGCCCCAGGCATCGGTCCTCAGTGTGCTGCTGCTGGATGCACCCCAGACCCTCCTAAAGCTCAGGCTGGGAGAAGTATCAGAAGGACTCAACACATTGGAGGGGCTGGGGATGGAGGTGGTGAGGAAGGCAGTGGTGAGGATAATGCTGATGGACCAAGTGCAGCTTGGTCCAGGTCCAAGCAAGCCCCTGGCAGCAGGATGGGTTCCCACACAGCCCATAGCCTGTGCGATGGGAAGCTTGACAGTGGCCTTTGAGTGGGAGCATCACCAAGGCTTTGATTTCAGGGCACCTGGCTCCTGTTTTATCCTTGGATCAAGTCTCACATCCTTCCCTCATCCACCCTTGGTACTTCCTGAGCATCACAAGGATCTCACTGACCCCTGCAGCAAACAGAAACTCCCACCTAATTATGCTGTCCATGCCCTGCCATGTCTCATGTGCAGGAGATCCAGGAACCAGGACCACCTCCAGGGGTCCACTGTAGGACAATCAATGTGGATCTCTGTGCCCACAGTTGAACTCACTCTGATCTAATGCATCTCTGAAGAACTATCTCATTTTTTAAACACTGAAACTGAAAACGAAAAAGGACGCTAACAGTGGCGGTAGAGGTGGACAGATATATGCAGCTGTTTCAATCTTCTGAGGACCAGCTCTACAGATCTGCTCCACGGAGCAGAAGAAAAAGAAGGATTCTCGGAGATGAGGGACATGGCAGAGGTTAAACAGCTTTTATCTTAACCGTTATCATGACCAGACATTTAATCTTCTACATTCCAGATCCTGACAAGATCAGGACTATGAGATGTCCATCCAGAACTTTCTGCCCTTCTCTGACAACCATCACTCAGGAAGAACCTGCATCTCCCTGGGACTGAAGAGCTTGTTGCAGCTCAGTTTTGCTCTCCCTATTTAACTCCTGAAACTGTAGCATCCCTGGGTCTTCCCAACAACCCATATGACCAGAGCACATTTTCAGGATAAAGGATCCTCCCCTTTTCCATTTAAAAGCCAGATTTCCTCCACTTTAGCCCTTTCATCTTTTAACGTCACATCTCAGAGATCTTCCTTTGTCAGCAAAGCCTCTCCTGTGCTCGGTGTTCTTCTGATGACACTTTTCACGTGGACTCCTGAGCTGAAGCACGGCTCCTTGAATCCTATTAGCCAAAAGCCCCAAGATCCCAAAGATCCAACTGGCTCGTGGACTTAAGCCCCTGAGAAATGCCATGCTCAGGGGAGCAGAGCTCAAATTTTGCTCTCCTTCACCTCCTGACACTCATGGATGTGGAAGAATGGGGGCAACCTGAGGGAACTTTCACCATTGGCTGAGCCTATTAGGAAAGGAAACAGCCCTAGGAGCAATCCCCAAATCCTGCAGGTGCTTTTCTTGCCTGTCACAATCTCACAGAACTCAAACTGGGATGGAGTTGGGGAATACGGGGCTTGCTGGTCTCCTCATTCACACCTGGGTGTCCTGACCTTGTGTTCAGGGTGGTGGTGCTCCTCCTCCAAGTAGGAGGAGGAGACCTTTGGATGCCTCACAATCTCCAAGGCATCCAAGCTGAGGGTTTTATTCACCATCTTCAGAAACAGCAGTGCTGTGAAAGCAACTTGATGCTGGAACGCATCCTGAGTGAGGAGAAATTGAGGTGGGAAGGGAAGGGATGAGTCAAGCAAAGTAAAAAAGAGAGAAGCACAGGATGGAAAAAGAAAATAAAAATTTAAAGTAAGTAGGAAGTGAAAAGAGGTGGGAAGCGTATTTCTGAGGAGCTGCGTGCAGGGATGGCTGAGCACCAGCCCCAAACTCCTGTGCCCAGGGGACCTGCTGGAGGAACGGCGGCTCCGAGGAGCAGCGGGACCGGGCAGGTCACAGACAATGGCCGGTGGGACAGAGCTGGAATGAGCGACGGTGACACACAACGAGGGACGCGGCAGCTGCCGTTGATACATACCGGGATTGAACTGCGGGTTATGCTCATAAATCTAACTGCAATTAGTACGGGCTTCTGGATTAGAGAGGAGATGAAAAGGAAAGCAGAAGGTTAGAGTGCACATGCCGCCGCCCCTCCAAAAACCCGCTTTGCTCAGTTTGAGGTTTTTTCTGTTAACAGATGAGTGGGGCAGCTCTGCAACACCAGCTCCACAATCTTGGGCAGCCCCTGCTTGGATTTCATCCCCAAAAGGTGGAAGCAACGTGCCCCTGAGGATCACAGGGGACATGTCCAAGTGGAGGGGCCGCTCAGCTCCTCAGCTCAAGCCTGTGCTGACGGTGCTGCGTCAGGTCCGTCCCTCTCCCGCAGCCCAGCAAGCCAAGCACAGGTGCATCCGCAGCCTGCCGGCCCCCCGCAAGCATGGAAGCTCAATGAGATGGGTTTGAGGCTCCCAAAAAGGCAGTGCGGGAGCAGGGAGACCCTTTGGGGAAATCATTTTGGGTTCAGATAATGTGACTGAGCACGAGAAACAATGGTCCCGGTCACCCATGTTGAGCTTGACTCAACTCAGGACCAAACAAGCTCAAATGAAGATGGACATGCTGATTAGGAACATCTGAGCAGGAGTGACAACGTTTCCATGGACTGTTCCCAGCTCCTTGTGCTTTGGCATGACTCCCTGGAAAGGTGAGGAGCCACCATGGGGCTGAGAGTCCCTGTCCTGGTGGAGATGGTGTGGGAGTTTGCGAGAGGTTTGGGAGGCTGGGATAAGCAGGAGAAGATAAGGTAGGATGGCTTCAGGGGCAAGGAGAAGACAGGAGGGGACACAGAGGGCTTTGGCACCTCACCATAGATCTGCGGATCAAGGAGAGGCGGCTCTTGGCTTTGTTCTCTGCGAACTCCAGGCTGTTGATGTCCTTGAGACGAGCCTTGTACTTGTTCATCTGCTCAATGACAATTAATTCCACGCAACTAAGGGAGAAAAAACCCAAAAGAAGACAAAATGGGAGGAGGAAGCCATTTGATCTGAGCTGCTCTGTCTTGTCTTGGCTTGTCCTTCAACAGGATTTCCTGGTAGCTTCTCCTTTAGTTCCAGCACATCCTCTCATTTTATTACAAGGAAAGGAGTATTTTGAAGTTCTGCCCTGACTGAAGAGCACAGAGGAGAAAGCTCGAGCTGGAAGCCAGAGAGTGGTGAGAATTCTGAAAAGAGTGATCACGGGCTAGGGATGGATTGAGGAACAGCCTAGAGATAGTAAAGATCACCAAGAATCCCATCAGAGAAATTTACCCCCAATGGAAGAGAGAGTAGTGGAATACAAACCTGGAGAAGGCAGGCTGATTCCATCTCACTTGCACGCAGTAACTGCAGCAGCTTGTGTAAGTGAGCCAACTGTTTAATGTTGTCAGGAGAGTGTTTGGGGAAAAAAATAGTCCTTTCCTTGTAATAAAATGAGAGGATGTGCTGGAGCTGAAGTGTGACGGAGAAGCCGCAATGAAATCCTGTTAAAGGACAGGTGTTCCTGCCAGCTGATCTCCAAACACATCTTCAAACTGGTCTTCAACAATCTTAATACTTACTGGATGTAAAACCATCTTTTTCAGAAGCCCAGCCCTTCACTGGATGGTTTTCATTATTATAATTGACTCCAGTATCTATTTTAAAACCTATTTAGTATGAGCCAAAATGAATCTGGGCAAGTGCTTCACTTTTTCTCTGGAAAACCTTTTCAATTATGGCAAATACCATAAATAAATCTAAGTATATTAACGTTACTATTGCTGCAGACCAAACAACTCACGTCCTTCAGTAAAAAAAAGTCAAAATCAAGAAAGAATCAAGATCTCCTTGCCAAAAATGAACTACATTAACTATAAAACCATGTCAGCACAAGTTCTACCTTTTCCTGACAGGGAGGAACAGAAGCTTATCCACTCTCGGGGATCCTCCATCACTTAAAAATCCCCATTAAACAACTTCTTGGGGATCAAGAGAATTTGAAATATCTTCATGCAGATGCATTTATTTGCATAAATTACTATGTGTTTGTCACTTCATGTCAAAGCTCTCAATTTTTGAGCCATTTGACCATCTTAGGGGTTACCAAGATGTGAATGGTGCTGTGGTGGTGGAGCTGGCTCACCCAGCCCCAGGCTCTTACGTGGTGGTTTTGCTGATGTCCTGAACGCTCTGCAGTGGGTCTGTTGTGTCGGGGCAGCGGAGGATGCAGGGAGCAAACACAATGGCCAAGGCGTTGGCTGACATGCGGTTGGTCTCTTCTTGGAGGGCAATCCTGAAAAAATAGGGAATAAGAGAGAAGTCAGAGGTGGAGGCACCTCCACTGCACCTCTTGCACATGGTCATGGATGAAGAGAGGAGATATTTCTAGGTGCAATCTTGCTTTGAGGGAGAAAGACAAACCTCAAGACATCTCAGATATTCCCAAGGCAACAACCAGCCCTTTCCACCTAAAAACCTGTCCCTGCAGTGGTGAGAGGCACCCCAGAGCTGTAGGAACAAGTGTCCAGAGCACAGCAGAGGTCACTCATCAACACAGCATTCCTTGGAGAAACAGCTCCGTGGCCACCTCCTGGGAGACACAGCAGATGCAAAAGCCTCAGCTGTTCTGGTAGGAAGGATGCCTGACTGTCCTGCCTTTGCCTAAAGCTGCCCAGGCTCAGCATACCTGACCAGGTGGAAGATGAGGCGCTCCAGGGTGCTGAGGTGGGTGCGGGAGAGCTGGTCGATGACCGAGTACACCCCACGCACTGTCTCCTTCCTCTCCTGAAGGCCTGTGGAGAAACCACCAGCATTTAGGGGCACCTTCTGCCTCTTCCTCCTATTTAAAATGGTACTTCTTAACACTTAATTTTACTGCTTAAAAGGTAGAACTTTGGGGCTGAAATTAGCTGAACCATGATGCAAAAGCCACCAAATTGACACCAAACTGCCTGAGGTTTTGCATAAAAAAACCTTTAAAGCCAAAAAATCAGGCTTTGAAACCAGGTAAATACAATTTGGCAAAACCAAATTGTTCGGCCATGAAGAGTGAGTGAAAGGTTTGGCACTAAAAGTGGCCACTACTTCCCTCCACCAAGGGAATGGGATAGTGAGGGAAGCTCCTCACCCATCACCCGCAGAAACTCCTCGTAGAGCTCAAAGGTCATGAGGGGGTTGGGCAGATCTCGGAGCCACTGCTTGAACACGCTGGCAATGACATGGATGTTATAGTCGTCTAAATTCACGTTTTCGATGTCTGGGTTTGGCACCAGATGAAGAAAGAAGGAAAAGAACAAGAGACAATGATCAATACGAAGCCCAAGACTAGACAAGGTGACCTTTAAAGGTCCCTTCCAACTCAAACTGTTTTTATTCTAAAATAAAAAATGTTTACATGCCTTTAATGGCAACAAATGCAGCACCTGATTTCCGCACCACATGGTACAATTAGAGAGAAATACATTCTCCAGGGAAAGTAACTTCAGGTGGGACCCGGATTTCTTTTCTCACTGATTGCTAGGGTGTAAGTAAGGCGGCACTTTCCCTCAATCAGAATGACTTTTTTCATGGATTGCTCCCAAAAAACCCCATGACTTGGTGACTTGAGTTATGGCTGCTAATGTGAAATCATTCCTTGCACAGCCCAGAGTCAGGAATGCTGACTCACTCCACCTTCCTCCCATCCAACTGTGGAGATTCTCCTCCCCATGCAGGATCTTTTCCCCCTTCCTCTTACCTGTATCAAGGCCTTGCCGCAGCTCCTTGATCTTGTTGGTGGATCCTGATTTCCTGTAGATGCCCTCCGTGTACAGCCCGTGCATTTCGATGTAGTTGATGAGCTTCTCCACCAGCAGCGGCACCGCCCGCTCCTCGCTGGTCAGCCGGGACAGCTCCACGCCGAACTGCCGCGGCGAGAGCTCAGGGTCGTGCTGCACAGGGAAAGGGAAAAAGGCATTAAATCCTTCCACGATGCAATGCTGGCGCAGCTTAGGATCCCGTGATTCAGAGTTGTCACCCTGAATTTTTACAGCCTTCTGAGAATTTTGAAAGCCTTCTGAGAATCTCTGGAGTTTTCTGACTTTTCTAAAACTTTTCGAATGTTTACATGTTGAAGTGGAGTCTTTCAAGGACTTTGTAGGAAAAACAGTCTTTGTTAGCATTCCTCTCGCAAGGAGAGACCTTTGATGGACTTTTGTCTCTGTCAGTGTGGATGGAGAGGTGGCAACTTCTCCCTCCAATCCAGAGGCAATCACTGGAAAACTATATAAACCCTAGTTGTAAATAAACTTTCTCTTTCCTGCCTTTGGAGCTCACTTTCTGTGCTGTGCCTTCATTCCATGTCCTGTTGTGACACAGAGTCCTTTGGCTGATCCAGGAGATGTGTGAGTCTAATGAGGGAGGACAGAACAGGACACCGGTCTTGCAAGCTAACCCAGTTTCTGGACATGCACCTGAAGGCAAAAGGTTTGGATTTTCTTTCTTTAACCACCCCACTGTAGTTATATTCCCAGCCTGGCAGAGCCAATGATCCTCCACCTCCTGCCCCTCTGGCACCATCTCCATGGATGATTTCACCTCCCAAAGATCCATGAAGGAGAATAGGCAAATCTGAATCTCAGGTGTTTAGATCAATCGGAAGCACTGACAGTCACAAAGTATCAGTGAACAAACAAGATGCCAAAAAGAAGAACATGAAAAGACCCATCTACACCTGTCAGGGAGGGCCCTTTTGCCAGCTGCAAATGCTCACTGGAGAGCTGTTATCTGCCAAATTCGAATGTGAAGAAAGTCCTCCTGCACAGGAGATTCTGGATGGGAAAAGTCAAAAGATCCAATAAAATATTGCCACAAATTCTCAGTCCTAGCCAAAGAAAGGTGAGATGCAACTCCACCTTCAGTAAGGCAGTGCCTCCCCTTACAATTACTCCTGCATTTTTCTTTTTCCCACTCAATGTCAGTCTTTCATTGATCCTACAATCCTTAGGAGCAGAGCAGATGTGTGGAAGGTCCCCATGTTGCTTCTTTCTCATGACTCATGGTTTGTAGCTCCCTGTTACTGAGAACAACCCTAAAAACACAAATTCACCAAGCACAGAGAAACTGGAGGCTGCCTAGAAAACTTCTAACTACCCATGAAGACACACTGAACTCGTTTCCTTGGGTGCAGCACAGAACTTCCTTGTGCCGAGAAATCACAAGAAAGAAGGCAGCTCCAAGAATGTCAGAAAAAATTAATCAGAGATCTCAATGAACTGCCCAGATTTTTGAGCACAAACTCTTATGAGGTGTTCCCAGCTCTTGCAGAAATAGTGCCAGAAAGGGAAAGAGCGCAGCAAAAGTTCTAAATATATTCAAAATACAAATATATTCACACACACACACACATATCTTCAATGTATATATTCAGATTATTCCTTGGGAAAAATGGGCTCTTGCAGCTTTTTAGGAGCTGTGTATTATGGAGGTTGTTCTCCCCTGAGAAGCCTCCCAGGGAGCTGATGGAACTTTCCAATCATTATTAGCCTGAGTCTATTTCCTTCTTTTGGGCACAAAATAAGCTGTTCTAAAAAACCCCACCAAATCTTGATGGTTCATTGTTAGCAGTGAACATCCTCCACCTGCCCTTCCTTGCTCAGCTGCAGCAAGTAAGGACTGTCGGTGTAAGAAAAAGCCTGTATTTCCAAAAATAACCCCACATTTCCAAATCCTTAAAAGCTACAAAGTTAGGGAAATTCCTATTATTCCATATGATTACAAAGCAGGGAATGACACTGCAACATCTGCTGCATGACTGTGCAGATCTACAGTGACTCATCACCCCGTAATTCCCAAAATAGCTACAAAACTCTGGTTGGAGAGACCTCTGGGGATCTCTGGTCTAAGCTCCTGTTGAAAGGAGGGTTATTTCCAGCATTCTATCAAGTTTTGCACCTCCAGTAATTTTGGTATGGGATCATTATCTCAAGGTATTTAATGAAAGCAAAGCAATGAGAGACATTTACCTTTTTGGAGCACTTGGTCGTGGTTTTAAGACAGCACTTCTTGTGACAAGCATATTTACATACTGCAATGGAGAAAAGGAGTGTTTAATTATCCCAAAAGTCACACTGATGGAGAAACAGGAATTCATATGAATTGAGTAGCACTTCTCAAAACTACCAAGTCAAAAGCATGTTGGATTTGCAGTTTCCAGGGGCCAAGTCTGTATCAGATCCACTCAAACAAAAATAATGAAGCCTTTAAAAGTAAAGGTGCCGTATTTACATCTGTGAAACATTAAACCCTCCCCCCACCCCATGGATTACAGTCTGAGTTGATCTCAGACTATAATCCATGAGACACTCTGAGCTATCAGACACAGATACCCTCTGAGACTGGAAATGGCACCTCCTTTGTGTTCTTCCTGCACTGGGCCTGAAATGCTTGAGGCCTGATGCTGCCAACCTAATCACAGAAATGGAGGAGGGATGATGGAAAGGTTAATCCATCTCTTGGGTTTTTCCAAAAAGAGATGGATCAGGTTTTTCCATTGGCCCTCCTCCATTTTCCTGATCTCCCCAAAAATTCACGTCTGGAGGTCAAACAGGGAAGCCAATGAGTTTGCCAAGGTCAGGATCCCCACAGTCATCCTAGGGACACATTTCCATACCTGACTTTACCTTTCCTACCGTGACAGTTAAATGTGTCTGAACTTATGGGAGTGCCACATAACCTGATGGGATGTGTAACACAAAGTTCACTAACTGTGCCAGGAATGACTGCTGGGATGGACTTACTAGTTGACTTCAGAAACCTTAAGACCTGTCCCTAAAGCTCTTCCAGTGTTACAAAAATCAAAATTATTTGAGCATGGGGTGGGAGGAAACAGCAGTAAACACATTTCAAAATCCCAAATCTCATCACTGTGATAGAAGCACAAGAAAAGGATCAAAGAAAGGGTGCTTACATTTACAAACAGAAGCCCTGTCCATAATCCAGATCAAGGAGGAACAATATTCACAGTATGTGGGGATGCTGTATTGGGTTGCCTTGAAAATGTGGCCATTGTGCTCTTCCACCTGGAGGATAAAGGTTGGGTGGTGAGAAAAGGGAGCTAGTGCTCAGCCTGCTGCAAAATGGAGAGATGAACACAGTCAGCTCTTCATCTTTAGATCTTGCTTTTATTTGGTATTTTTGCTTCCTTTTCAGCTCAGCTACCCCACAGACAACCCAAACCAACATCCAGCTTGTAGGGGAACCCAACCATCAATGGAAGGTTGGAAATTCTTTGACTGCTCTTGGCAGGTCAACTACTTCATGTTAAGAAGGTTTTCTATGCATCTGTGGCCCCTTTCTTTGGCTCTGCACCTGCACCCTTCCTATTACCATCATATCCCCTAGGAGATGTAATGTCCTCCATGTCTGATCCTGGGGATGTAAAACATACACTACAAACATGCAAAAAGCAGGAGCAAGACTTTATTTTGCTCTCAGGCCTTTTCTAACAACCCTCCACATTACATTTATGTCTTGGCTGATGAGGGATGTGTTTTCAGAGTTAACCCTTGGTCCTTGATCAAGCAAAGCAAATCCACCTCAAATGTCTTTCTAACATGTCCTTATAGGGCTGATGTTCAGATCTCAGCCCAGGATGTGTCACAAGCTGGTCTCTTGACATTCTGGCCCCAACAACTTTGATTACTTAATGTGCAGGCTTAACTCACCACATCCGCTTCCTTTTTCCTTCTCTTTTTTCGTTCTGTTTTTGGCACCTGGTGAGGGAAAGAGATTTAACTCAATTTTTGGGCAATTTTGCCAGGTAAAGAGTACAGAGGGCTCATATCTAACATTGTGCAGTGTCGTCCAGCCCCATCCTCCAGTGCACCTGCAGCCTCAGAAGAGTCCCTCTAGAAAACTCTCCTATGGATCACTCCAGTTTTGGTATTTCCCTGGATAGCTCTTCCTATTTTCATCTTGGAGCTGGGAGTAGCTGCTGCTCCAACTCTGACCCCAACAGCAGTGACCCAAGGGGAACATGCTCTGAAGAAAACCTGCCTGGAGAGGAGGCTGGAGAGACAGGAAATGTGGGATATTTCTACAACAGACACCATCCCCCAAGCCCAGCTTCCAATTCCATGGTCAGCTTTGCAGGCAGTGCGGAGCAGGAAGTGAGATCAGGTCTGTGACACAGTGCAGGCTCTTACTGCTCTAGGAATGGTACCTAGACCTGAGCCACTGCCCACGTCCCCTTCTCCTGCAACCCAACCCATGGTGATGTGAATGCTCACTTGGGAAGCGGTCAGGAGACCTGAGAGGGTGTATCTCTTTCAGCATCCCTCAAAGTTTGAACAAACCCCCCAGAATTAAAGAAGCACCAGGAGCTGCCTTTCCAACCATCCACAACTGGTTGCAGCTTTGCCCTGGAGATAACATCTAATCCTTGGCTCAGCCCAGTGTGATCTGGGGTTGGCTGAGCCCAGTGGCACACAACCAGTGAGTCACACCTTGCCTTGTCCAGCTCAGCTTAAAGCAGAGAAGACAACAGAGGGTCCCAGGTGTCTACAGAGGCACAACTTTCCCCAGAAAGACAGTTCCCAAACCTTCCAGGGGGTTTAAGAAAAGTGCTGAGTACCTTCCCCGCAGTGTAGTCCAGGGGTTTGTACTCTATCATATATTCGTCCAGGAAG
This sequence comes from Hylia prasina, assembly GCA_013397195.1. NCBI lineage: Eukaryota > Metazoa > Chordata > Aves > Passeriformes > Sylviidae > Hylia > Hylia prasina. Next base: position 200,682 of record VYXD01014075.1, on the reverse strand, counting down.
ACTTTGAAGGTATTGACCCAGACTTTAACTGGAGACTCACTCCAGTCCCTCTGCTCAAGCCTCATGGTCTTCTCCAGAATCTGCTCAAATAAGGCGTAGAGGTCCTTGTAGCGGATGCTTTTCCCATCGTCCATCTTTTAAGGAAACAGAAGCAAAAAGAAAAATGATTTTTATACAGTCCAGATTCTTCTGGAGACTTTTTCTTCTCCAGACAATTATTTCAGCCTCACCAGCTTCCAGCTGCTTGGGGAAAGTCCAAGTATGATAAAGAGAAGGAAAAAAAGGATCAGACATCTCCACCACTAGCAAAGGTAACACAAAACTTTCCAGGCACTTTGGGTGACAAATTGGAGTTTATTGACTTTCTGTCATCTCCCCTTTGGCTGGGAGCAAAGCTGTAATGAGGATCAGGAATCTACACCCAATGTATGCGGAGAGCTGGCTCATGAAGAGTTAGTCCAAATTTGGATCATGGGAGTGAATATAAAGGAAGCACATCCATCCTTTGGGATGAGCAAGCCAGAAATGGAGGGCTTGGCAACACCTGTACCACGAGGAGGACCCAGAATATCCCGTTTCTCCTGGACGTGGAAGTCCCATACATCATCTGGTCACTTACTGCCAATGCTGAAGAGTAAAAACTGAAGATGTTCTGTCGGAATTCCTTCAGTGCTTTCTTGAACACGACATCCACCAGTGTGTCCTTCTTGCTATCCTCACTGTCCAGTTCATTCATCTGGGAAAACAAGGGGGTTTTTGCACCCATGTCTCTTTTGCTGCAGCAGAGATGAAGCAGCACTAAGGAGCAGCTGCTCCACCATGATCACCAGGTGGTTTCTCCTGCATGAAAACCAGAAACTTCTCTAGACCTGCTCTGGCACCTTTAGATGAATCATTAGCATTACTACAGCTACCCACGGGATCATTTTTACTTTATTGCCTCTTTCTGCACTGATTTATGGAGCAGTGAGGGCAGGAGTTACCTTTTTCAGGAGAAACTCATCCATGCTCTTCAGGTCGCTGGCACTGGTTATGATCTGCAGGGAGTCGTTCTGCCACTGCACGGGCTCCAGAGCCACGTTGCTGATCTTGACGCTGCGCTTGCGCTTCACTTTGGGAGAGGGCTCCTTGTTCTCCTTGAATTCCCGCCGGTAGATGCCCGACAGCTCAGGACTCCGTGGGGGTGTCAGGTGATGAGGACCCAACTCTGCTGGTGATAAATCAAAAGAGGGAAGGAGATTGAGGAGCAGATGAAAAATAATTGTGACACTAAAACGGGGAGATGGGCATTGGAATAAACCTGTGAAGGAGAAAAGCATAGTGCAGAACTCACAGGAAGATTAAATGTAATTTCTGCTTTATTTCCACCCTCAAGAGAGAAAACATCTGTCCATGTCCAGATGGTGGCTGGAAGGATTAGCGACATGGAATTCCTTGAGATCTATTATGGATCCCACCCTCTAACCTACCTGCCAATGCTCTGGGTTGACACCATCCATGAATTAAAGGACATGAAACAGAATGGACATATCCCAATTTCCCAATCCAGTTTCTCCTTTCAACCGGTCCCGTGTCTCCCCACCACATACCTTCACCAAGCTGCAAGCCAGGAATGGCCTCCCTGCCAGGGGCTTCCTGCTCCACGTACAGCTCTAGCAGCTCAGACTGGGTAGCGAGCTTCTCCCGGGGGGTCTTCTTCTCCCCCTGCCTTCCCTTCACCCAAAACCTCATCTTGGCTCGTTGAGGCCTGGAAATAAGTCATGGAAGAGGAACTGCCTTAACTAGGAGAAGTCTTTCTACCCCAAACTATCTCAATCTTCTGGACCTCCCTGAAGAGATAAATCCATGTGACTTCTGCCAGGGAAACGTGGCTACTTGTCCTCAGCAAAGGCAAGAAACTTCAGTTTCATGGTGGTTTGGGACAGGACATGTGGCCCATGTCACCAAAACTCAATTGTGGTGTGAGCCAAACCTAATTGGGCCTGCCCATGGTCATGTTGAAAAAGAGGGATAGGTAAGTCATGCTGCAGGTGGAGCTCCAAAGGAGTCTGGGTGGCTCAACAAGGTGTTGGACAGCAAGAGGGACACAGGAAGGACTTGTCTGCCATCTCCAGCCATGATTCCTACCTTCCATCCAGAGTCAGATTCTTCTGTGTGGCTGCCAGCTTTCCAATCTCCCCTTGGGACATGGTTTTGTGCAGTTTGGCCTGGCCTTCCCCGGAGGTGAATCGCTGCACGGTCTGTAACATTTCCAAGCATGAAGCATTAAAAAATAAGACAGCTCTTGGGATATCAAATGATTTTTTTTTCCCTGTCAAAAATCAGCTATTTTATCTCCTCCATCTTTATTTCTATTTGCCTACAGGTGAAAACCTACAGTCCTGGTGAGCCCCTAGAGAAGTATTTTAATAACTCCTAATAAAGAGAGGCATTTCCCTTGCTCCAACTCTCCAACTAGGTCCAACCTTCTTTTTGCTTGAGCAGTCTGTGATGAAAATCAGTTTGCACCAAGCCATGGGTCCGTATCGCTCAGCCTGCACAGCTCTTCCACCATCTTCATCCTGGCATTCCAGCTCTCCACCCAGAGTGTCTCGTTAGCTACAGTGAAGTGATTCCCCAAGGGACCCTTCAACTACCTGGATCTGTCCCAGCAGAAGTTCCTCCTCCAACTCTGGCTGAGCACTTTACAGAAAAAAAGATCAAAGTCTTTGTGCCAAGGACACACCAAAAGGAACCCTTTAATGAAGAATAGAAAATATTTCCACCTTTGCCACCATTTAAAATGCCCTTGGATCATTTTTAAGGGTGGGATGAATTTGCAGTAATTCAACCTAACAGGATTCCATGAAGTAGACCAGAAATAAACTCGCCATATTTAAAAAATATCTAAAATTTTGTTCTACTTTCCAGTTGCAGCTGTGATTTGGGAGCTGGACTCCTTGGAGAAGAAACTGTCAGCGTGAGGAAAGCGGAGAATCAGGTTGTATGAAAGGACTTGGGAGATGATAGTCAAATATCTCCTGCAGCTTTCCTATCACCTCAATGTCTCAACTAAATGCTCTATGTTTTAAAGCAATTATTTTACTTCTTTTAAAAATATTTAAATAAAATTCTATAAAAAGTAGGCTGTACAGGGGTCTCATTTGCCATATTTACTCTTTTTTCATGTTTTATTCCCCACCCCCTGGCCTACCATCTCTTCCAGCCAGGAGGTGGCAGCATGGAAAGCAAAATTACCACTGGGAAAGTCAGGAACTGCCTAAACCATGAAAGAGATTTTGTTCCTGTCATTCTTACATTTAGATTATGATCACACAGAAATTGTGGATGGATACTGGGAAAAAAGCAATTCAAAACCTATAAAAGTGATCTCCATCCAGCCCAAACCTACTACTTGTTTTAAAAATGATCTGTTAAATATTTGCCTCCACAATATGGTTTTGTTCTTGAGTAATTTTAACCTTTTGAGTTTCCAGCTTTAGTAAATAAACACTAAAAGGCATTTCTGGCACAAGAGCCTTCTGTTTAAGGTTCTCTGCCCGGAAGCTCTGAAGGGAAAGGATGGGAAACTTTGAAGGGAAAGGACGGGGAACTTCCTCAGATGTCAAGATGAGCATCTGCACCAGAAAATCCCCAGTTAGGGAACACCACAAAGCATCATGAAGGCAAATGGCAATAACTGGGGGTCTGAAGTTGTCTCCTAGATGAGGAAGGTACCAAGTATTCTTCCTCTGACAGAGTAAGCTGTGTTTCACCCACCCATATGGTAACTATGACCAAGGGACTTATACCAGCAGTGCTGTGTACTGCATGGAAAAGCTTCCTGAAGCTCCCTCTGACTGTCTTAGGACAAGAGATCTTCTTTCACTGCTGGCTCTTCAGCTGTATTTGGGATCAGCTAGTGGCAGGTACTTGGACTCATGTTTGTCAATTCATGGCTTTAGTGTGGAAGGTGGAACAAAATGACTGGTTCATTATCCAGGTCCCACTCTCTAAGGATGTTTCCAGAGGGTATTTCTGGTGTATTCCTCTAGCCAAGGCTTTCCATTTATGCAGCTGCTATAGGAAATTCTCCAGGCTTAGGTGCCAAAGAAAAGTGGTGTTAACGTGTGCTGACAGCCAGGAGCTGTTCCTCCCCATTGTGTCTCACTGCAAGGTAGGTTAATCCTTGGCTATTCACCAGACAAAAAAAACTTGAATCTTGGTCTTGTCAGGAATCCCTTAATCCTCAAAGAACTTGGAGTCAACTGTACCTGCAGCAGCCACTTCATGTACTGGTGCCCCATGGGTTTCAGCTCTAGCTGCAGATGCTCTGGGTGTTTGATGCTCTGGGACACCCTGAACGTGGGTCAGGAGCACTGGATTCCAGTGTGCCTCTACTCACCAGCTGGGGTACACAGTCAGTGACTTGATGGCCAAGAAAAAAATGGGCAAAACAGACAGTGCAGCTGGTGATCCATCATATGCTCAGCTCCATGGGGCTGCACGTGATCTCTTGTTCATCCAGCCAGCAGCCTCAGCTGCTGAGCAGGACACAGAAAGAGGCTGTTTTGGAAAGCTGTAGCTGGAGGCAGGAGCAGTATGAAGGAGCTATTCACTGGCATGGGAACCAGCCTGCACATGGTGGCTGCCAGACTCACCTTCATGTGACTATCACAAGACACATCAACCTCCATACCTTTGTGTCTGAACCCAAAGCACCCCAAGAGGCACCAGTCCAGCTTTATCACAGGCTGCTCCGCCATCTGCAACACCCACCTGGGCTCTGCTAACACATACGAATAAATAGTCCCTAAATTTTGCTACTTGTGATGATCCTGACCCAAAAAAAGCCCTAAGCCAAAGGGATGGTCCCAAACCTGCAATACAAAATACAGATGGAAACACTGGACACATTGTCAGGACACACAGATGGAGGGTAGCGCTGAGCACACGACGGCAGGGCTAGTGTTGACCTAGAAAGCAGAACTTACCACACCAGGGGTGAAAGTCCTGACCACCAGTTAGAACCAGTGCTCGAGAGCAGAGAAGAGGGACACAGCAGAGACACGAGAGAGGTGACACCTACTGCTACTTGCATGCGGTGAGAGCTGTTAAACCAGGTGAGCAGAGTCCCAAGGAGCACTTCCAAGGAGTACAGTGACCCAGGATGCTCCCAAAGATGGAGCTTACCAGCAGAGCACTTTTCACAGCCCAGAGGGAATGATTCCTACAGCTACAATTCCCTTTGTACATGGGCAGCCTCCAGGAGCACAGCAAGGCACTCCAGGTATAGCACAGGAGGCCATGGTTTGGTGGTTGTGGTTGGACTCAACAATCTTAGGGAACTTTTCCAACCTAAATGTTCCTACGATTCTGTGTAAAGAAGTACATTTTACTACATAAAATTCTCCCTTTCTCAATCCACAAGCAGGGACTTGGATAAAGGTGCAGCCAGGTTTTCTCAGTCCACAGATATGCATCTTTCAATCAGGTTTTGAGTATTCCTGTCTCAACCCCTCAGCAAATTTATCAAGAGCAGGCTTAAAAAATTTATGGAATTTGTATATCTCAGCCCTCTTCCAGTGAGGAAATTATCCCAGGAAAAATTATCCTTTATAATAAGAGCTGCTAAAAGAAAAGTCATGAAAAGCCCTCCTTGGCCACCTGCTTTCTTGGAAAAGCAGCTTTTAGGATCGCACGGGTTGTTTGCTGGACCCACAGCAATGCTGTGGCACAAAAGAAATCTCTGGCTTTGGGTTTCATGCTTTTCTTTGGTTTCACACTCAGCTCCACATCCTGTACTGCAGCTGGAGGAGAGGAACATGGTAGCCCTACTGAGCACTCCACCCAAACTCTCACAGCAGGACATGACTCCTGGTGTTTCTCCACACTCCTACAGGGACACTTCAGGAAAAAAATTATTAGCAGGTTGGAATCTGTTGGCCTCTTCCACTCCTGAAACCTCTTGGTTTGGGATTTTCCAAAAGCAGCTTATGTGGGTGGGAGATTAAGCCTGAGATGCAAAAGCTGCACTGCGCTAGCTCATCTCAGACCTGCTAAGGGATACACATCACTCTGCTTGGAAAAAACACTTAGCTTGGTAGTCTTTGTTTTAAACCCACTATTTCACTCTCACTATGTTTTCTTTGCCCAATTTCCATGGCTTTGCATTCTCTGAGCTGCTGTCTGCCAGCATCACTCTGATACTTGAGAACTGAACTGGATATTGTGGCTAAGGATAAAAAATCAAAAGTAAAAGAAGGTGCAGGATTTATGTAATTTTGTTGTCTGTTGTTTTTTGGACAATATTTACTTTCTTTTTTTTTTTTTACAGATGTATATAGACCATTTTTAGATCAAAAGGTTCCAAGGGGAGGATTGAGGTTAAAGCCCCCAAAAAAGGTAATTGTGTAATACAAGTTGTAATGCTCTAGAAAAACTATGGGAAGTGTGGTGAATATCTAATCAACCCAAGAGCAAGAAATAGAGTTTGGATGGAGCTCTGAGCACCCTGGTCTAGTGGAAGGTGTCTCTGCCCATGGCAGGGGGTTGGAACTGAGATTTAAAGTCTCTTCCAATCCAAACCACTCCGTGATTCTGTGATTCCATGATTTTGCCTCTGTTTCTGCTGTGTTTGCCAAATTTACCCATCTACAGCATCCTTGGGAGTGGGAAAAGAAGCAGTGGAGGGATCAGTGCAGCTAAGGTTAGCAAAGAAAGGCTCCCGCAGCTCCGCTCGCTCCCTCAGTTTCATTTCCCCCAGCACATTGGACACAATTACCATTTCGGAGTCACTGTAACAGGCCTGCCCCAGGCGGGCTGCGGGCACCACCTCGGCGTGAGGAGGGTGCTCAGAGGAGAGAAGGAACTCAAAACTGCCATCGTAATCCTCTTCCTCCGTATCCCCCTCCCCATCAGCAAAAGTACCTCTAGTCAAGAAATCGGAGCGCGTCCGCGCCATGCGGGCTTTCTTTTTATGGCTCGGTCTGGGCACCTGCTTGACCAAAGGATAAAACAAAACAAAACAAAACGAAAAGAAGGGTTTTAAAGTAAAAAGGAGAGTCTACCCATGTAGCCTTAAGACATCTCTGAGCGCCACTGCACCCCATGGAGGAGTTGCAGTATTGTGTCTGGTGAAAACAGCAAAGGACCAGGAAGAACAAAAACTAAGACAGGACGGTGAAAATGGACAATCATGGGTGTTACTCAAACAGACGTTAAACCAAACCAAGACAAGACAGCGTTGGACAGTGTTTGCCATCAGGATCATGGGATCCTTTTATCCAGAGCTGCTACAAATTATTCCTACAGGGTTTTTTATTTTAAAAATAAAGGTGTGGAGGTTACTGTGCTGTCATATCCCCCTTCCCTATCCATGTCTAGCAGCCCTTGTGCTCCAGAGTTCACTTCTTTGAAGCTTTTGAGGGAAAACTGGCAAAATAAGTTATTTTCCCTCCTTTTCAATGGAAAGAGAAAATAAACAAGTCACAACTCACCTCGCCTCTGCCAGACCCTGGCATCTTAAACGGCTTCCGTGCTAGTTCACCCTTGGAAAGGCACTGATGATTTGCCTCTCTGCTGAAACACAACAGAACAGAGACCTTTCATCCTCTCCCCAAAGCCTTCCCACCCCGTTAGCCCAGCTCCTGGGAGCACACAGTCCAAGCAGGCAAGACTAAATTCCAAGTCTGAGGGCATGGGGCTTTGGAATTGCTTGGAATCCTTCAGGATTGGACTTAATAACACAAGACACAAAAAACCATTCTGCCTGTCAACTTTATACAGCCAGGTGGTTATGGATTGTACCTTTGTACTTTGGGATTCTCAGATGTGACTATTCCACTGCAGAGCAAAAATTAAAAGACAGCAATTCTTTTGCTGTATTTTATATAATGTCTTTTTTCTTCCTGTTGCTTGTTCATGTTCCGCATGAACGAGGAAAAGAAATTTTAAACAGGAATCTTTTCCTGTCACAACAGCACAGAAACCACAAGACTACTACACACCTGGAGGTACTTTGAGTTACCAACAGTCATTCACTGGGAGCTTTTGCCTTGGAAAGGGTGCAGCAGGATTTAGGAGTGGGGGGTGATTGATATCCTTTTTCAGCTACATGGCCAAAAACCACCCCAAAATTAGGCAAGGCACCTTAAGCAACACAACAGAGTGGGAGCAAATGTTGTCCTAACATCTTGCTGCCATCTCCAGACTCTGGAGCAGCCCAAGGTTAAGCAACGTGATGGAGCTGAGCAACTGCTAAGTCCATTACAGGTGTGATTAATTACATATGTGAATGATACGGTCTCCAAAGAGCATTCACTCCCAAAGTCTCTCTGGAGAGCTGTTTTTTTCTTTTTTTCATCTGCAATGGTCAGAGTGTCCCCATGGCTTTGCTGGATGTATTAATTATATGGCATACAAGGAAAATCCTGCAAGTTTTCTATTTCATTTCTATTCCAACTACCCAAAAATCCTAAGAACTTATTAATCATGTTTTACCTTGAGAAATAAACTCCTATCCCCGTTCATGTAGGGTAAATAAAAACAGTATTGAGCCTATTTATTGACTCTCTTCACCTGCTAATGTCCATGATTATCTCCCCTGGATTATATAACGTTGTAAGAGACTGAGAAGTCATATTCCAGGTCTTTTTCCTTGCCCTCTGACCTTTGCCTCCTCGTTGCTAAAAGATCAAGAACCCTTTGTGTAACTATGGGGCTTGTGCAGACTCCATTAACAACATTCTGGACCCTTTGTACATACAGGTCCCTAGCAGAAGAAAGAGCCAATGGAGAAAGCCTATGGAGACAGCCTGTGGAGAAAGCCTATGGAGAAAGCCTAGAAGAAAGCTTAGGAGAAAGCCCAGGAGAAAGCCCACCATCTCTTTACTCACTGGAGGCCGAAGGGATTGTCTTTTGGTGTGAAGAACATGGAGCTTGCCCTTGTCTCCTCAGTGGCCTGATTGGGCACCCGAGGTTGCCGGAGGCGCTCTGTCCTTGAGAAATGGCTGCCCGGGTGGTCCTTGGGGTCCAGAGCTGGTTTGGAATGGCAGCGGGGTTCCAGACCTTCTCTTCGCTCCACAAACATGCTGACAGGTCGGTCTTTGGGGGCACTGTGGGCTGGAGAGCTTCCCCTGGTCCCAACAGTGAGGCCTTTGATGTCCACTGCGGCGGCTGGAGCCATGCCTGGGGTGGGGCTGTGCTCCCCTCTGCTCTGCGGGTGCAGGATGAGGACTGACTGAGGCCGGCTGTCTGCTTTTTTGGTTGGTTTGAGGGAAGGGTCCTTCACTCTGCTCTGCTCCGTCCTTTGCAAAGCCTCCACCCTCCCTTGCTGCTCGAAGGCTTTGCGTTGTCTCTCCAGAATTTCCTTCTGCTGACGAATCTGCTCCATCATCTCCCTCTCATTTTGCAGCTGAAGCTGCTTTTGCCGTTCCTCCTTCTCCACATTGAGCTTTTCCAGTCTTTTGATGACAGAATCTGGAGAAAGGGCCCGTGCTGCTGTCACTGTCCCACGTTCCTCTCTCTTGGTAGAGAGTTTCTCCTCCTCCTCTTCTTCTCCCAAGGCTTTGCCCTGATCTGTCTCAGAGTCCTTCCTGACCTTGGAGAATGTAACTGTCCTTTCCTCCCTTTCCTCTCTTTCCACTGCTTTCTTCTTCAGGTTATTCTCCACCAGCTTCGCCTTCACATTATCTTGTGGGGGAATGTAGAAAGTTGGGAGGTTGCTGGAAAGGAGGGTTTCTCTTGGGTGAGCCTTTACAACATCCTGGGGGTCACCAACTCCATGCTCTTTCCTGGTGAGGTTATCGGGCAGCGCCATGTCTGCTGGGGTCTGTCTGCAGCTGGGCAAATCGCTGTTCCCATCCGCTGCACAGAAAGGCTTCTCCTGCAGCTGAGCCTGGGGACTGCTGGGCAGGGAGTCCATGGAAAATGACTGTGCATCATGCTCATCTAAGACTAAGGACATGAGTTTACTGCTTGAAGTATCTTCAGTGCTTAACAACTCAAAGCTCCCTTGAGAGCTCTCGCTCTCCGGGGTTCCCTGAGGGGAATGCAATGCCTCGGACACCAGCTCGGTGGACCAGCGCTGCTCTTCCGAAGGCGACAGCCCACCCGTGGAACGGACCTTGAGCAGCTCCAAGCTGAATTTTGCCTGTTCCAGTTCCCGCATCCTCCGGCTTTCCCTCTTTGCACGAACCACTTTTTTCTGGTTGAGATCCTCCAGTGACTTGGGCCTCTCTCTCACGATGATCTCCTCCTCGGTGTCCATCCCACTCTGGCTGCTGGCTCTCTCATGCCTTTTGTACAGGGATGTATCCAGTGGGTCCATGTGATTCACCCGATTATTCTCCATCAGTGATTTGTGTTGTTCTACAGCTCTCACTCGCTCTTCAAATGAGCTGTCCTCCCACTTAGATGGGTCAGAGCCCTTAATTTCTAAAACATCTGCTTCCAGTCCATCCTCTTCTCTACCTGCCAGGCCATTCTCCAGCTGCATCTCTTTTAACTGCTGCTCTTTCAAAGCTCTAAACCTGGAAGAAAGCAGAAAACCAGGATATTCAGCCCTGTGTCCACTCAGGACCCTTCAAGGTACTGCACTAGCGGTGTCTTATCACCACCCCCACCAACACCTCACCACCACCAGCATCTCAAACAACCCTCCTTGCACATCTGGTGCAAGACAAGACAAGGTATGTTCCGTTTTAAACCTTCTCCTCCTCTGCCATCTCTGCTACCGAGGGGCTGCCCCAACGCACCTGAAAGCTCCCCTCACACCAGCAGCAGCAGGTCCAGCCTCCATCCCTGGTCTAGCTCCTTCATAAGCTGTTGCAGCCAGAAAAGCTTAACCCATCACACCCCCTTGGCTTCTCCATCTTCACCATCCTGCTCGGACTGCATCTGGAACAACTAGCAGGGACTTGTGCCTGGCACCAAGAGCTCTCTGCAGCTCCCAAATGTTCCAAGCGAGGTTAAGGTGCTCCACAGCTTGCAGGCAGCACCTCTGGAGAGTGAATCGTGACCTGCCCCCCGGCCAGCGAGCCAAGGCATGGCTGGAAAGCCTGTGCCCTCCACAGCGGCTGGCTCCGGTATCCCTTGTCCTTGTGAGCCAGCGCAGCAAACAGATTGGTGAGGCAATCTGAGTTAAAAATAGGCTACTTAAACTGGTGCTGCTGCCAAGGGGAAAAAAAAAACCCCTTGCAAGTATTTACGGCCTTGGCTTTGCACTGCCTACGTGCTCCAACCTGAAATAGGCTCTGCTTATTCCAAGAGCAGGACGCGCAGCTAAATTGTTAGAAAGCGTGGGCAAACGAAGGACCAGGGCAGGTCGGGAGACGGTCATGGATGCCACGAGGGGACACTGCCCTGTGTAAGTCACTGTAGTGCCCTGACTCACACCAACCACCTTCCTCCCCATGAGCATCACCAGAAAACACGTTCCTCTTTACTCGAGGCCAACGGCGTTACCTTTGCCGTGCTAGATACCCCCGGCAGGCCGCCTGCAGGCACACGGCCCTGCTCCTGCGGGCCGTGTACGCCTGCCGGGCCCGGTGTCCCCGCCAGGCTGCCTGGATGCTGGTGGCTGCGGCGTGCCGGCGCCTGGCGTGCTCCCGCCAGCAGCTCTGGATGAGATGGGCTGCAAAGTGCATCTGCAGGAACCTCCGCCGCTCCACGAAGCCTCGCCAGTGGGTCTGCAGGATGACAGCGGCTTTGCTGAGAACCAGGGGGTCTGGGGATGGTTTGCCTTTTTTTCGGCTCTGGTAGCTACGCCAAAATCTCTGCAAACACAGCAGGGCATTTCCTTGTAACGGGTGTTGTGCGAAGATGGGACAGCACCTGCCTTCATGGAACCTCTCCAGCTCCCTCCATTCCCAACTTATTACGGCAATAGGAGTCAATCCTGATTACAAGCTCCTTCCTTGAACAGGAGACCTGATTTTACCCCCAGGCTGTGTCTGCAGGATTTGGAGATGGTAATTTGCACTGGAATCCAGCACCAGCACCCACCTGTATGCTGATGGCCGCATGCCGCAGGCTGAGGAACTGCCTCCTGCACAGCAGGCTGCGGAACCAGCGCTGCAGCAGCGTGATCCTCCGCAGCACCTCCTGGTGCAGCAGGTCCTGCAGAAGCTGCCGCTCCCGTTCCTTCATGAAAACCTGGCCAAAACAACCCAGAAAACACTAGCACGGAAAGCTCCCCAGACACCAAGTCAAATGATTTAATCCTCCTGGTTTTTGAGTCCCAGATGCTGTCAGGAAAGTTGAGGAGCTGATTTTTGTGAAGGCATCTCTAACAGGTTTCAGCACTTTCACAACAGCCTGTGACTGTCTAAGCTCTGAATTACATTTCCCATCAGGAGAGGCAAAATGAGGACCATGGTATCAAGCTAAGTCTACACACACCCCCCGAGATTTTGGAGGATGTGATGTTTTTGAGGCTGCCTCATTAAAATCAATAACAAAACAGTATTACTCCTTACTCTTTTATGTTAATTATAAGTTTCATTTAAATAACTGATTTCTGGAAAACAGAAGAAAAGTAGTTTCATTAATTAAAACCATATGTAGATATTAATTTATCAGACAAAAATACAGGCAAATGTTATATGTGTGTCTTAAAGGCTGAGCTGAGGATGAACATTTACCATTGTTCTTCCAACTTGGTAATTGTCTGGATCGAGTTTTATCTTCCGGAAGAAATCATGGATATTGTGCTTAGTTGGGCTGATCCCTTGTGGCAAAAGGACATGGAAATGGTTCACAAAATCCTGAGAAGGAAAAAAAAAGCAACAGCAAGATTTGGTTAGTTGGTTCCTGCTGTTTCTTTCTCCCATAAATAACAGATTTTTCCATTGGCCACATGAAATGGGACTTCTGGAGTGAGCAGAAGGACAGATAACACTTTATGCACTGGGGAACACCAAGTTTCATCCAACATTTGTGGTTTGATGGGAAAGACATCAAAGCAGGGACCCAGCAAGGTTCAAACGTTTTTCAGCGTGGGAGGAGAGGTTCTGCAGGAGCCACAGGGTCATCCAGAGGAAAAAAATGCTCCAAATCCCCAACAAGGGCCACTATGGAAGGCAGCTATCAACATCTGCAAAACATCTCTGAGATGCTCCAGCCGTTACTGCTGTGAGGATTCAAAGAGTAAAGGATGTACTAGAGGATAGATCCTCCCAAGCAAGGTTGGGATCCCTGCTTCCGGCAAAATAATTTTGAGCATTTTTCTTTTTCTAAACAGCTGCTGTGCAGAACACAATGTCTGCCCCAAAGCAGCTGCAAACAGGAAACCAATCAGAACCAGCAAAGCACGAAAGGACTGACATGTACACAAAACCTGGCAAACACATGGAAAAGAAGAAAACAGGAAAAGCTGGCTAACTCCAGCAGCTCAGAGGATGCCGATCACCTTCCTCATGGAACACAGCCAACACGACAGGGCAAACGCTGCTCCCAGTAATTCCAGATGCAGAAGAGTACGTGCAAATCAGACATTTTTTTCCAAAAGGGAGTCCATGTTGCAAAAAATACTGGTTTTGCTCAAAAATGGTGCAGGGGGCTCGCAGCCCTCCCTGAGGTCTAGACTGGCTCAATGGCAGAGAACAGCCTGTTACATCCACTGCCTTACAAGAGCTAGAAATTGATTACCCTGACCAAAAACGAACCAGCAACACTCAGACAATTCTGCTAATGGTGCTAAAGGTGATGGAAGACAAAGCCTGTGGTACTCAACCTGGAAGGAGTATTTGCAGCTGTATCCTGACTGGCGAATGCGCACGGTCTCCAGCATCCCCGTGTAGCGCAGCTGCCGGAGCACCAGGCTGTCGTTGAACCGCAGGGGCAGCTGGAAGGGGAAAGCCAGACCAAGGATGAGCAAATATTTCCTTTCACTGAAGCTTTCAAGTGCGTGGATGGGTAAAGGGTTCAGCAGATGTAGCACATGTGCATGATACACACATTGTCAGTGATGCTACAGGAGGGAGGGAATGTGAGTCCGCAGGAACTGAACTAATCCCACTGGGATGGAATCCTGTTTGCTTCTGGGACTTTCAAACAGCTAACTAGAGAAATAAAGCTATAAAAAAAGATTTTTCGCGTTTGGATTGAATACGACCCCCCAAAGGCACAGTTAATGGGTGAGATTTCAAGCAACTAAATAATCTCCAATGCAAAAAGCTTCAGCTTTAAAGGCTTGGGTAAAACTCTGAAGGATTAATTCACAAAGCATCCCTACATTTTGAACTGAGGGTGCTCAGTCCATGACACAATTACGTAAAGTTAAATTCAAGAAATATGAGTCAGAGTGATCAATGTAGTTCATTCTAAAACTATCTGCTTTTACTTATGGAAACTTTATTTTAAGGAAGCTTTAGGGCTCAGACCCAGCACAAGTGAATTCATGGTTCTATAAATCTCTCATGGCTGGTCAGAAGCTTCAAAGGAGTCAAATTCATTTATTAAAGCCAGTATATTTTTCATATACATGAAAATACTACATTTGCATAGACGTGTTTCTACAAATATAAGAAGAGCCTGTGCAGTTTATCAAGACTGACACTCAAATCTTCTAAATCCAGCTCCATTTGAGGCTTTGTTTCCTATCTAACTGCCTGTAAAAATAGACAAAAGATGCCCAAGCTGATTTCTAGCAGGATGGCTTTCACAGGATGGCATTTACCTTCTCAGCGTTGGATCGGATGCACTTGACAAAATACGGCTCAGCCTGGCCAAGGGTCTCCATCAGTTTGTTGAGGGATGCCTGCAACAGAGGAGACACAGGGAAGGGAGAGGAGACCACAGTGGATAATGAAAATCCAAATGCTTAAATCCTAAACCAACATAAACTGGAATTAATTATGAGGAAATGAGGCACATGAGAAATTAGTCCCCCCAAATGAGTGTTTTAGCACAAGCAACTTGGATGATTTTGTCTCTGCCCCTAACAAAGAAACCAAAGATAAATACAATATTGGGCTGGGTTTTCAGGTCACTGGCTCCCCTGGAGCCCAAATTCCCATCCCACTCCACACCACAAGCCTCTTCCAGCCATGAATGGGAGGCCCAAGACAAGAATTTATACCTGGCACCAAACAACCACTGGTATTTTTAAAACAAATCAAATTTTCTTTTATCAAAAGTGACTCCAGGCAGGATTTACTCCTGGTTTTTAATTGTCAAAACTTTACTGTTTGCCTAAAAATGAATTGTTTTTAATGGAAGTTTTGCCAAGGTAAAACTGGGAATTCACAATAATTTTTGAAGCCTGCAACCCTGAACACTTCAGAGGTTGTTTCTAGATAAGAGCTTCAGGGTTGGCATGTTCCTGACTGAAGGATCACTGAGAACCGAGGGATTTCCCAGTTCCATTTTTCTATTTCCCCTTATTTATTCACCACCATTAAAAGTCTCTCCCATAAAAATGAGTTTGCATTGGCATCACTCTACAGCCAGCTGCTCCAGTGGGATGTCATGCTGAGTTATCCCTTCACCTTGCAAACCTTTGACTTTTTGGGATGAATCACAAGCTCTGGAAAAAAGCCAGGCTGAAAACCAGAGTGTGCTGAGTCCAACAGTGCTGGCCAGGCTCCTCAGACACATTTTTTTGCTGTGTCCTTTAAATACTTTGGGTATCTCTAATTGCTGAGCACATTGCAAACATGGCATTGGTAAGGTGCTAGAGCTGATTACTCCTGATTTTAACAGAGTTTAAAACTCAGTCATGTAAAGGATATTCTGTCACATTTACTCTCAACAGAGTTATAAATTTTGGAATACAGGAGTTAATAAACTGGCATGGTATTACAAAGAAGCATTTTGCTCACAGAGCAGTTCACAGGAAGCCTTTTTTCCCTTCTGATCATTTCAAAGGACATCTTTATAGGAAGCCTTTCATGTTTAGAAAAATACATTCACATCCAGGATTTTGGAAGGAGCAAGGGATGGATCCCAGGCACATGTGATGCAGCTGTGTTATGTACATTAACTTCATGCAAATATTGCTGCTCCTGTCCCAGGGAGCAATGCCATGACGTGGCAGACCTCTGCTGGCCTGCTTCTGATTTTCTTAGAATCTGAAATTACTCTTTTTTACACAAAAGAAGCCTATTGGGAGCTTTCAATCAGCAGTGATGCTGCAACATCCCACTGTGCCCACACAGGCTAGTGAGAGGGAAAGGGGGTAATCAAGGGACACAACCCCTCTGTTGAAAGCCCAGCAAGCAGAGTGCTCCCAGTGCTGGAAATGGTGGGAATGGGATGTGCTGGACCCATAGGACGGGGCATTTCCATTCCCTCAGCACCGTCCTGTGTGAGGCAGATGGTCGAGGCACCCTCTGCCATCTGGTGGTTGGGAATCCTCAAAGGACACGTGAGGTCGCTGGATTAACCCTGTTCCCCTCTCCTTTGTCCTGCTGCCAGCCAAACTTTCCAGGCACTCACTCCTTCTCCACCTGTACTCAGCCTTTCAGGAACTGTTCCATCCCTGTCTCCAGGGCACCATCTGCATGTGGGTTAAAGGGGAGCTCTACAGTTTTAGGTATGGGTGGGTTTTCCACTGTGAAAGCCATCCCTGCTCCTGGTGCTCTGAGGCAGCTATTTCCCCTATAGATTACTCTAAGTATAGGGAGAGTGGAAATCCAGAGCAGCTGCAAGCCTGGTGTTGAGGCATTAGCCACAAAGCAGCATTTCTTTGCAAAAAAACATGACAGGAAACATTTGTATTTCCTGCCTGTGACCCAATTCCATGCACTGCAATTTTATTAGTTTGCTCTTGATTAAAAAAGCAATGCTGCTGCTTTGTCCCTCAAAATGAATCTCTTTAACAAGTGCTCAATGAAATTAGGGGGCTTTGATTTGAATGTGCTGTGAAAATATACAAAAAATATCAGTTGTGTCCCCTGGGGCTTTTCAGAGTTTTGTTGGGAGCATAAATAGGTTTGGGAAGGCCTTTCACTCCCAAGACGTCTCTGTTTCAGCCCCTCCACAGGTATGAATTAAACTCTGCAGGAGTGAATTTTGACCAGAATACCATTAGATTAGACAAGGCTAAATATATAAATATACAGATGTGCATTCTGCAAATTATATATATACGTGTTTGTGTGCACATATTTTTAATTATTTAATCTTACCCACACCTACTCATGGAGACTTTCTAAATATAAACCACATCTCAAAAAAAAAAACCCCAAAGCACTCAAAATTACAAGTCAAAACCAACCGAGACTTGCTTAGAACCCAGATTTTAAGTGAAAAGCTGCTTTCTATTATTACCACCTGCTCATGCACGTCTTGTAGCAGTTTCCAAGCTGCAATGCACATATAGAACAATCACATTTAGGTTGGAAAAGACCTTTAAGATCATTGAGTCCAACTGTGAGCCCAGCACTGCCAAGTCCTTGGAGGATTATTTTCCCTGCACCAACCCTAGGGATTGCTGACCGGCACACTGCACTGGCAACACAAGATCGATCCCTCCTCTCAATTCTCCCGCTCGCCTGGACATAATGCAGCAGGATTCCGACCTTTCTCCCCCTATTAAAATTCCCATTCTTTTTCAGAACAGATTATGCTGGATGAGAGTAAAAAGACTGCAAAAAACGTGATTTGGTGATTTTGTGCTTTCTGGATTTAGGGGAGAATATGAGGTACAATATGAGGTACCAGAGGATAGGGATGCACCACCATCTCCCTCTGCAGCTCATCCTCATGTCCCACCTTGCTCCACCATGTCATCCCCCCTGATACCCATCCTCACTCTTATTTCTCTCCATTTACACCCTTTAAATACCTGGGTGTTTCCCAGTTCCCTCAAACCCTCAGTGAGATTCATGGCCTAAATGCTGCAGGGGATGGATGGGGTAGGACTGTGCCTGCAGCAGGTGATTCCCCTCTCTCCATCAAAGGAAAGGGCTCACCTGGAATTGGGCGCTGATGCTGGGTGGTTTTTTCTTCTTATGGAGGTGGAGGAGAGATTTGGTGATGCGGTCGTGCAGCGTCAGGTTCGTGAGGTGCTTGAGGGACTTCACATCCAGCAAGTGCTGCGGAAAAAGAGAGAATCCGTAGAAAATCCAGATGTTACCATCACACCATGTGCTATGTCCCTCCTTTACCTTCACAGGGCTTCCTTAGGTGATGTAATCTCAACAGGGAACACTGAAGGATGGCTTCCCTGTGAGGGTGGGCAGGCCCTGGCTCAGGTTGCCCAGAGCAGCTGTGGCTGCCCCATCCCTGGAAGTGTCCAAGGCCAGGTTGGACAGGACTCGGAGCAACCTGGTCTAGTGGAAAGTGTCCCTGCCCATGGCAGGGGGTAGAACTGGATGACCTTTAAGGTCCTTTCCAACACAAGCCATTCCATGATTCTATGATTCTCCTCACTGTTAATGAGCAGGTCATTGATTAATTGCATCAGTGCCTCTCCAGGTACAAGATGGACATACTCCTCTCGGAGTAAAAAATGTTTGTTCCTCTCCTGGTGCTCTGTTCCAGACCATGGATGCAGCACCAGTGAAGACCACAAAAAGCATTATTCCTCTAGGGACAACAGATCTCCTGGCACATCTTAGAATATAATAAATGTCGCCAAGACAGAGGGAAAGTAAAAAGTTGTTGTCTATCAGGTACTAGCTCTCCTCCATCGTTTACTTGCTCATTTTAGTTTAGAGATTTAGTTATCAAATTTCACCAGCATGTACGTACTCCCTCTCAGGAGGAAAAAGGAGCCAGAGCAGCTCCAAGGAGGATATAAATGCTTGTATCTCTCTCTCCCAGCAGAAATCAAAGCTGAAATCCTTTGGATTTATATGAATTAAAGAGCCATAAACAGAGCTGAGCTGACCAAAGTCTTGGTGTAGACACAATGGTCTTTTTCTTATCCAGCAGCATCACATCAGCCATCTACAGCCTTAACCCACAGACCACAAGGGGAAAATCCTGCTTCTCACTCACCTTTGGGAGACTGGGTTTGGCTTTGAAGTTCTTATTTCGCCTGGGGAGATAATAAATGGCTCAGGTTAATCCACAGTGCAATTGTGGAATGGAGGAGTTTATGAAACCAGCCCCTCCAAATCCCCCTGAGCAGCTGCTGCCCCTATCTGGCACTGAAATGGGGCTGCCCCTGCATATTGCAGACAGAATATATCCAGTTAATGGGAATGGTTACATTGGAAATCATGGCATGCTCTGAATTTGGGAAGAGTGAAGAAGCCAAGTCACAAAATGATTGACCAACCTCCTGCTTTCCAAACCCCATGTTCATTCCAGCCACACTTGGATGCTCCCTGAACCTTCAAGGAGGCTGCTGTGTGAATCATCAACATCATCTGCCCAGATAATTTATAATGGAAACTTTGATATGATGTTAAAAGTGTGACTTCCTTACATGGCTGCTCTATCTCCAGACTGGTGTGACCAGCAGGTTTGTTCCTTCTCTTTCTTCCCTTTGTCTGTCATTCTGAATGAATGAGACGAGTTAAATCAGACATGTCAAATGCACTGGGGCTGCTTTGACTCAACTGGGAAACACCTCCAAGTCTACTTGGTACCCTGAGAGTTTTATATCCTGGCTATTTACATTCCCCCAACTACTCATGCTGCTCATTATGCTCCAGGAGTAAAGCCCAGATCCCCTCCTGGGTACTGACATGAGGATGCCATGGGCCCTCTCCAGCAGTTTGCTGTTGGTTGCGTTGACGAATATCCCATCTTTGTCCAGGAAGGTGCCAGGGCTGGCAAGCCTGTTGTGCCTCATCCCCATCCGGCCATTCCAACCAACTGCATAGGCATCCCTGAAACACCAGACACCATTAGGAAGAGATAAAAACCATGGTTCTACAATAAAAATAGATCATTAAATAACCCACTGGTAGAAAATGAGCTGCTGCTTTTTTCTTTCCAATGTTAACTCATTCCCATGGGATGAGTCCCCAGTACCAGACAGCACATGAAGCCATTGTTTACTAAAGCACCTCTCCAAGATCAAATATTCACAAAAGGAAATTATCAGCAGAACAATAACAGCTTTCAGCTCTCCCAGACAGAAATCTTGAGTCTGCAGATACCTCTAGATACCTTTAGTGGTCTGAAGGATACGAGGCCATGACATCTGGTGCTGACTCTGTCTCCTCAAATTCACACAATCATTCCATTTGGAAAGGAAAAAGCAAATCTAATTTGCAATAAACTCATTATTTGCCACAAAGATGGATGTCAGGCCCAGCTGGATGGGTGGGTTGACCCAGAATCACTCTCTGGGACCTGATTACAAATCAGTCACTCAATTTGTTCCCCTCTACCATGGAGCATAACTGCTGTGGTCTCCAGAAATGCTCCCCTGGCTTCAGAAGGGCTAAATGGAAGGAGGAGAGGAATCAAAATCTTCTCTTGGAGGGATGAAAACAGATACTTGACCAAATTACATATCAGAACAAGCAATTTCCAGAGATGAGGAGCCTTCCAGTGGTGTTTGGGGAGGGACATGAAGCCTCTTAAGGGCAGCACCCAACCAAAATTCTTTTTGCTTGGTGGGTTTTTGGTGGTTTGTTGGGGTTTTTCAATTCTTCATTTTTTATCAGCCTTGCAGAAATCATCACACAGAATACAAGCAATCTAAGGAAGGATGTGGGGTCTGCAATACTCCCCCCCACAAGTTATCTCAGACAAGAGGAAAAGGAACAGGGAGGAGAGTCCAGGCTGCACCAGGTCATGAGGATGCTGAAGGACACGGTGGTTTAAACGTGGCCTCAGGCGCCGACCACTTCTGAGGTCTGACAACAAGGCAGTCCTTTGCCTTAAAGCCCTGATTTAGAGGAAAGGCAAATCTCAAGTGCCACATGGAAATTAAAAAATAAAGGATGTAAAGCTGTTTGTTCACCAGCTCAAAGCCTGGAGCCAGATCCTCAGAGCAGTATCACCTCTGCCTCATCTGAGCACTTCCTAAATTCCTTCTTGATCCTATTAAATCAGCATTTTGACATGGACCACTATTATAAGGAGGGATCAATCACAGCAAAGTAAAACCCCTGGCTAAGTGTTCCCAGGACCTGCTTTCTTAAGCATTCCATTCACAGGTTGTTAGTGAGAAGCCTGAATATATCCAAGTGATTCCCCCTGTTCCCCTTTCTTCTCTTTACATCTCAGGTACCATGCACCAAAACTCTCCTGTTTGCAGGTGGGAAAAAAAAATCACCTGTTGATGGGAACCACTAGAACTCAACAGCAACTTTCGGGATGTACAACACCATTAATCCTGTCCAACTTCTCTGGAAAACCCTAGAAATTCCCATGTAGTTTTGAAAAACCCAAGAGATAAAATGACAGCTCTGTTATGGACAGTTTAGGATGGACACATCCATGTGCCAACAGATGCAGCCTTTTGGTACTTCAGGGTCAATCACCTCCCAGCCAGCTGTTTTCAGACCAACACCTGCTCAGACACCCCTGCACATTAAAGTGTCACTAGGGAGCACAAACCAGCAGGTTCCTAACCAGCCCAAGTGGTTTTGGTTAGGCATGGCCTGGCCTTCATTTCTCAGCATCTGGGGAAGGCACTTTGAATGCTCTGCTGAAGCCTGGTTTCCCTTCCAGCATCTGCAAACCACCCTTCCACTTTTTTCTGAGATCAGAGGAGAGCACTTGGCTCCCTAAACCCTCCACAGTGACTTCCTGAGTGATGTCATGCCTCAAAATTGCTTTTAGAAACAGGCCCCGAGCTATCCTGTAGGTTGGATGCACAACCAGACTTATCAGCAACCACATGATCATGACATGGCTTTGAAAGCAATTCCTGTTTAATTTGCAGCCGTAAATTGCTTGCCAGTTGATGTGCTGGGAAGCTGCTAAAGCCAGCTCTTCCAGCCAATCCCTCTTCCAGATGTGTTACCTGTACTCCTGTGCTCACCTCCTCTTGCTCAAACAAGTGGCATTTACCTGAAATACCAACATTCATCAAGTGTGACACGACTCTCTAGATCAAAAGTGGCTACAATGAAAGGGATCAAAATCACCTGCCTACTCTGAAAGCACAGGCTGGACCTTGGAAATCTTATGAGACACCTGGTTTGTACTTCCAGAAGGAAGGGGCAAAGGTGACATTTGGGGACCTATTACTGATGATGCACAAGGGAAGTGAAGATCACAGACCACACTGTTGAGGCATCACAGGAGGAGGAACACAGGAGTTAGGATTATTCCAAAAGCATTTTTTTCTGCAAATAAAGGCTCATATGGAGGCTGCTGGTAGCACACAGCTGCTGAGGATGAGGAAGGAAAACACAGTTCCTCAGTTCTGGCTGTTTAGGCTGGCTTGTCTGCTGTGCTGGCATGGGTTAAGCCACATAACCAGAGCTGACCACACGCTGAACTCCACATTAAATAAACACATCCTCCTTGCCTGGGTGAGGAGGAGTTTCCCTGCATTGGAGTTTCCAATGTCCCTTTGCTGAGATAATTGAAATATTTTGGGCTATGTAAATGTTGGCAGCCCCAGCTCCCACACTAAAGTGCCTCCAAGGCTGGAGTTGGGCAGTCAAGAAAAGCCCTGTCCCAGTTCACAGATATTCCTCACATGCCAAGGGTTGGATAGAGAAACTGCAGGAATCCTCTTATCTACAAGGGAAGATCTCCAAAGGCACAAAGTTTCACGTTACATTATCTTGAGGGAAACTTGCACAATCAGAGGTGCTGGAAACAGGGAACGTCACCTCTGGAGACACCAACCTTCCTGCTTCGAGTGCTACCAAGGATTGACTGTCATTGCAACCCAAACCATCAGATCCCCAGCAGCTGCAGAATTATGAGAAAGGAAAGGAGGGGGGCAAAGACTGAGGTGAGGACAGCCAGGGTTGCATCACCTTCCCAGGACAGGGTGGCATTGCTTGTACCACCTGGATTTCTGCTCAAACTTGAGAAGTGGCACAAATTTATGAATTCAATCCCACCATTTCAAGTAAATCCCATCCTCTCTAACCACTGAAATGGGCTTGTAATGATGTGAGAACATTCAGTTCCCCTTCAGTACGGTGCCACTGCCTCTCTCAAAGGGGAGGAATTCAGAGGAAGAAGGACATTCTATTCTTGATGGCACTCAGAGAGCCATGTGGTAGACAAAACCAGGCAGAAGAAGCCATTTTTCTTCCCCTAGAAAAAAAGGAATGATGTGTATCTAATTTTTGTTGTGGCTGTTTGGCATTAAAGCCATTAAAAATAAGCCTTCATAATATCCTTGAAGGATATTTAATTTTGTGTGGAAAGGAAGCTACTGAGATGCAAGGACTGATTTAATGGACACATTTCAGGAGACAGACTCAGACTCCTCTTGACTTGTTCTGGGCTTCTCATTAACCTCAGAGTTGCCATGAAGACACACCTGGATATCTGCAGCTCCAAGCTGGTTGTAGGAGCTGAGGGTGCTCCTATCACTTCCTTCCCCAGCACACACCTGCTCAGAGGGAAGCAGAGAGGCACTATACGCCTCTGGAGGGGTATTAGGAAAATCAGACCTCATGGGATGTGTGGAGGAATAGCACAAGAGGAGCTGGGAAAAGGACCAGTGCCCAGACACGCCTTGAAAATGAAGACTTTGGCTTCACAAGCAAGTTAATTCTGGAATGGGGATGGAGAAGGCTTTGCAGAACAGGCACAGATCTGTATCTTAAGTGTAGACCTGAGTCTCATTCAGTAGCTGCTTAAATGGTCAGAAACTTCGAGGAAGGAATTCAAAATAAAAATGTACATAAAACCTGCAAAAATCAATTTTGAAACAAATGTGCTTTTTTCCCCCCTGAAATCAAGAAAGCATTTGGCAAGATATCATCTAAAACCCCATAACTTCCAGGTTTTCCACATTCCAGGGTGCCTGGAGCCACCACATGCTGAATGCAGTTCTGCACCCAAACCTGTCCTCCTTAAATGACTATTTCCTTGATATTAGCACATTCATTAATTTTTTTAAAGCTTCTTTTCCCCTCATATACCCACCACCACCAACTGCTGCTTTTGACAGAGGGAAGTTGCTTTCCCTGCCTGCTATTTCGTCAGGAAAGGTGTTTAGATCCGATCACACGACAGAAAGAACGAAGAGAAGATAAGATTGATAGGTGATATGGGACAAATGTCAATTCAGCCATTTTTTAGATACAGACAGTGCTCTCCCATCCCAGATTCCTGGCCATGCCAAGGGAAAAGCAGGAGCCTTACCGTGGGCTCCTCTCGTTGATGGTGTTGACTCCCTGGAGGTCTGAGAGCGGCGTCCGTGGGCTCTTCCGAGTGATACCTGAAGCAGCACATGAAGAAGATGTTTCCAGCTGGCTCATACCCAACAGACAATTAGCAGAGCCATCCCCACAGACAATCAGCAGAGCCATAGCTGAGCCCTGACTGTGGCGCGGAGCAGCGCGGACGTGTCCTGGCACATGCCGGGCACAGCCGGGTGCCAGGGATGCCATCGCTCTCCAGTCCCACCTCCCTGCCAGAGTCATCACCCTTGTGAGTAACACTGTTTGCTCCAGCCTCTAATTCCCCTCCCACACATGCATGGGGTGCTCTAGGGACATGCTGTCCCAGCTGGCAAATGGGGCGAGGGAAGGAGCTGATGGGGGGAAGCAGCCACTCATGTTCTTCATGTCCAAGAGATTCCCAAGCTTTCCACTGTCCATGGGATAACCCAGCTGCACAGGCAAAACACCTGGACATAATTAGAATGCTTGGAGAAGTGGTCATTTATTCCTTAAACACTTCTTCTCTCCCTCCCTCCAAATATATGGACATGTGCAGCAAGTAGGAAATACTTTATATACTATTTTATAAAGGTTTGATTGCCTATTGAGCCTATATCCTTTGATACCTAGAATAATTTATTTGTAATAAAATATATCTAACAAAACAATACATTAAATAAAGTATCTATTTTGTATTCAGCCAAGGAAGCTGTCACACATGGTTACAGTAGCAGCTGTTATCTTCCCCAAAGTGTAAATGTTTTGTAACCAAGTACTTAGGAAGACAGGAGACAATTTTTTAAACAAAACACTTCAAGTCACCAAACCACAGAAATATAAAGATCTGATAATGTGGAGTTTGACATGAAAACAGCTGAGCAATTTTATAACTGTCTCAAAATCACTGCTGTGAGACAGGAAGAATCACAGCTCTCACCTCAGCATGGGGAAAATATGTTTCATTCTACTCTGAGACATCTACAGAGGGGAAAAAAAGGGAAAAAAAAGCTTTCCAAAAAGAAAAAAATCTACACTATGGTTTGTAGCAGGAAAGGAGAAAGCAATGGCATATCCCCTCCTCCCCATATTTATAACTCCACTATTTCATGCAGCTCAGGTGCCAAGCTAAAAGGTGTCCTGGCGATTTTTTATTCTGAAAGATAAACACAAAGCAAATGCACTGAGACCTGAGCCCATCCTGCTGTTCTGAGCCTGGAATTCCTGAGGAGAAGATGAATTCCTACCAAAGCCAATGGTGACATCCCTTTAAAAGGATATTTACTGCCCTCCTTGCCCAGTTAAGATGTTGTAACAGCCCATCTTGAAGCTGAACAGGAGAATCTGTTCATCTTGAATTAGGCAGGAGATCTCTGAAAAGGCTGATGGTTCACCTGATTAAGCTGCGGCATCTAAAGGTGCCCAAATACTCTGGAAATGTCAACAAAACAAAATTTGAGGGTGTGCTGTCCCAGGTCATATTTGAACCCTGCCTGTGCTCCAAAGTAGGACCAACCAAATCACTCCTGCTGAGAAGGTCTGCATCTCCAGCACTGGAGGTTTTTGGAAAGCAAGGCAGGTAATGCATCTGAGTGCTTAACAACAGCCAAGTTCAAAACTCTTTTCAATTCCTCTTTTTGCCACTTGAGCCCTTTTTGCATTAAATTTCTTGTCCTAGCAGTGTTCTTGTACCTCTTTCAAGATTGGCATTTCTGCATCTAAAGTCTTGATTTAGAGTACAGAAGCCCAACTGTAAAGAGGGAAAAATGAGAATAACCTGGAATCTGCTTAAAATGTTGCATTAGTACTTCGTGTAGCTAGTTTTAGACTAAGAAAGCATCTAATGTCTAGCTGTATCTATTTTTAATAGAGATTAAATTAATATATTTTAATATGCCTGGATACTCCCCCATTAAAGCCCAAAAGGCTTTTCTTGTCTAAAGGAGTCCATGAAAAATGGGATTTCATTGGTATTTCCAAGATTTTTTAAAATATCTTCTTGGAGCAAAATCTGTCTTCCTACCCTTCCCTGCCCTCCCCAACAAAGAGAGAAAAGGTCCAAAACACCTTCCAATTCAACAAGTTGAGCTGATGTGATGAAGACAAGTTGTATGAAATTATCCCTGCATCCACACCTTGCATTGCTCAGGAAAAGGGAATTTCTATTTCAGACTTTCAGGTGACAGCTGCAGTTAAACTGCATCATGGTTCTGCCAGCTCAGCACCTGAAGTGACTTGTTGATTAACAAAGGTCACAGTGTACAAGTTGGATTGAAGAGAATTACTTTACACACCAAATATAAAGATTTTTCTACATTGCGCCATCACTTGCCTTTTAATACAGCCAGAATAAGTTGTCATGTTGATGTAACCCCTTTTCTGGGAAATAAGGGGGATTTTTATAAATAGAAGGTAAAAAAGCCTTAGATTTCAGCTGGTGAGTTCACATGGCCTTGAGAATTGTGTATAGTGAATATGGGCTATTCAATTGTAGGAATTGATACTCAGCAGGAAAGAACAATGTGTGAGTGGCAACAACCTCTCACTCCCTTCATCCAGCTCAGACACAGCCTGATCTGGTTTACACTTCAGGCAGAAAATTATTCTGATTGTTCAAGCATATTCCCTTTCCTTCAGCCGGAGTATTTCAGAAAGATGGACTAATTTACCTAACAGGTCTTTGCCCTTGTTGAGAAGAGTTTTGGATGAGCCCCGTCTACTCCCTATGGATAAATGCCAACCAGCAGAGCTCCAGTCTTGACTCAGAGGTGTCTAAACCCAATGCCTTGCTCTGGAGGAACTGGTGGACTCCATGGCATCAAGGAAGCAGCTGATGGTAAGGGAAGGGCAATCAGTTGGCTCCAGAAGCTGAATACCAAGGGACCTACAGGGAATCTCAATAAACTCATCAAACCAATTTGTTTTCTCCCTTTGTTCAGAACTAATTGCACAGCTCAAGACAAGGAGATGACTTTGGTTTCTGTCTCAAGGATGATGTGGATGTATAACCTCCTCTGACTTGTGGGAAAAGCCGAGTCCCCAGGGCCAAGCTCACCTGTGGGGCCCAAAACCTGACGGATTCTGAACCGGAACGTTACACACGCTCCAAGCCCACTTCAGCTTGCCAAGGCTGAGAGCCTGGGGAAGCAGGAGCACACCCCGTGGGAAGAGAGGAAGGATCTCTGAATGCAGAACAGGAATTACTCGTTTGCCTGGTCAGATGCCAATTCACAAACCCTGGCAATGTTTTTCTTACACCTATTTGTTGGATTTATCCTAAGAGATCCCAAATTGTGTGGACTAGTCAATATTAGTGAGGCTTTGAGGTGTTGAGCTCAACACTGAGCTCAATCTCCTGCTTCCCACTAAATTAAAGCTCTAAGTATCTCTTGAATTGTATGAATTTCCTTTTTCCCACCTAAGGAACTGCAACTAAACTCCCCAAAATCTCCCATATTGCTGAGCCTACTTAAAAATTAAAGTTACATTGATTCATTAACTGCAAGTAAAATCACTCTGCTGATAACTATCTTCCTTTCCAATAGTTTCTTAGTAGTATCATTAAGGTCACTTGGCACAACACCACTTAATAAAATCTAAAATCAAGTAAAATTTAGTATCACTCCTTCATATTTTCTTATAGCAGTGTTGGGAACTTGTAGAGGAAAATAATGCAGTTAAATTAAGAATGAAAGTCTAAATTAAGACCTAAACAACCACTGCTCCCCCAATCCCACATGCTGCAGGAAGCATAGACATGTGACAGAAGGTTTCTAACAAGAAAACTATATCTATGCATATTTAACATGCACCTACTGGTACTTACCGAGCTCAGCTCTACAGAAAAAAAAGGTGGTTTCCACTTACACCTAAATTTCAGGAAGTTTAAGCAAGTTGGGCTGAGGCTTTGCCCATGCAGAGCAGCTCTATTTCTGTCAGCTTTAACACGCAACATGAAGGAAGAGAATAATGGTAGGAAAACAATATATCTAAACATGACAGCACCAAATATCTATTTAAATATAAAAATAAAACAGAGTAGTGCAGGTAAGAGTGTCCATGTTGTCATGCAGGATGAGTTTATTACATGACAGAGGAGTGAAGATGAAGAAATGGAGACCAAGTGCATCATTCCGTAAAATAACATTGACAATGCCTCTGTTTTAAGTAAAAGCGCTGGGAGACAATATTTTCACAAGCTAAAGATATTTCTGAAGTCCAATGAAATCCAAATTAAGTTGAATTCCAGTTGTACCAGCCTTGTATCAGGAACATTCTTTATAAATGTCAGTGAGTAAATGGGGAAATTACCAACAAAATGATTTTTGCAAGATCTCAAGAGGTATGGGTTTGCTTTTAATTTGACTCTTCTAACTCTGCCTAATCATTTCCAAAGAGGCTCAAAACTTCTCTAAGGCATCTGGTTTGATCATGGAGGACTCCTCAGGTGGCGATTTTTATCCTTTCTACATGGAATGCACCTGGTTTCCATTTCTGGACATGTGAGTGTGGTATCAGAGGGGAGGGCGGGTGGTGGAGCCTTACTGTACTTCTCCTCCTTGCACCTCTGCAGGATCTCTAAGCTCCTCTGATGAACTGGGTGGTGGAGAAAGCTAAAACTATCCACACTTTTCAAAACCGCACATGGTACTGCATCATCATGCCCTTAGGAAGCAAAATAAAAACAAAAAACAAAAAAAATAGAGAGAAGAGAAAGATTTTATAAGCAGAAATCAGGAGAGGGGAAGGAACAAGCCCAAAGGAGCTCGAGGGTCACACATTTTTGTGCTCAACACAATTTAACTGTGGTTTCCTCCGCACGGCGCTGTGGCATGGGAGCAATGGGCTGGACCACATCCCAATCCCAATTATAATCCTCATTAGACAGAGCATAAACACTTAATAATCACTCCAAGATTATTTGGGCAAAAAGAGGATTATTAAATAAATCTTTACTTTTAGTAACTTATTTTTAAATCCTTTCCATGCCTCTGCCCAGTGTCACCCGCAAATCCCTGTCCAGATGCGCCATGACACATCCACCTGCAATTCTCATCTTGCATCCCAGTGCTACATTTTGCTCAGATTTTGGCAATTAAAAGGAAAAATGTAAATTATGTGCATTAAGCACCATTTCCATATTCCCTGAGGGCAGAGAAGACAGAGTCTGGAGTTTGGCAGGACAGGTTTGAGCTGGAAGAAACCATCAATGTGTGGCCAAGAGGACTTCTGATGGCCCAGCTGTGAGCAACAGGGTGGAGGAGAGGTGACACCAGTGACAATGTGCAAACACATAGTGCCTCTCTGTCATTGTTGGCCAAGTCCAGGATGTGCCACCCTCCGGGTGAGGCGTGAGGAGGTCGCCGTGGAGTCACTTTGTGTCAGCATCTATGGGAGCATTTCACATCAACACATCAAACCATCAGAAAGGACTGATCTGAATTTTCCACAGGAACACTGTCAAGGGGCGTATTCCTCACCTTAACACCAGTGAGACCCCAAACACTAAGCTTCTGGTTGCTTTATTTGGCAAATGAAGCCTTTTTTATTGATTATTTTGGGGGCAGTGGTTTTTTTGGTGATCAGCTTCAGAATAAATCTGTAGAAGCCAGTGGGATTACTTTTAAATAGGGATTACCAAAGGAGCAACCCTTGTTGGCCAAATCCAACTGCAGAACCCATCGTGGACAGGCATAGTCTCAAGACGACAAAACCTTCATCAGAGAAAGTATTTAGGTCCAGCAAAACCAAGTCTCTGCAGCCTAGTTTGTATGAAGAGCACCATTTCTTCCATTAAGTTTTTGCTAAGAATTAGAGGGTTTTTGCATAATAAACGTGTATTGATGACAGAAAAAAAAAAAAAAAAAACAACAAAAACCAATCAGCCAATTTTCTTTCCTAAAAACCTTGACAGTGTTCCTTTAAGGAAAGTTCACAAAAAAATCCAGCTCTAACACACAGTTCTATTGCACCATTTCAATCCTCATTGATAAACTTAGTAATAAAAAGAATTCAAAATCAAATTATTGAAGAGTTCCACCCTTCAGCTAAGTGCAGCTCACCCAATCCTGACATCTTTCATTCGAGGAGCATTGGCAGTAAGAAGCATCACTTGGGCAGAACACAAAGGTACAAAAGAAAATTCACAGTGACACCACTTTGCTGCTCTTCACCTTCAAGTTAACGAGGACAATCACACAATCACCAAAAGCTGCACTAGGAGGGTATCAGGAGCACAAAAAAAGAAGAGCCCCCAAAGCCAGCAAGAAAAAATGCTGGTTATCATTCCAGAAGCATCTGCTTGGCATGGAGGAGACAACCAAAAGGATGATGTAGAAAGGAAGCAGAGCAGAATTTCGCAGAGCTGCTTAGACATAAGCAAGGGATTTTTCCAAAAAATCCCTGTTGGGTATGGCAAGCGTAAAAGCACAAGGGATCCAGCTGGCATTCAGACAAAGAGTGCAAAGAGCTTTTAATTAAAAGTAGCACATTTTAGATTTTCCCTGTTACCTCACCTCACCTGCCTGATGGATGGGGAAAGGACCTCAGAAACCAAGAACAGGCAGTACATCTTGAAAAAATATCTGTACAAATATTAACTGTGTGCATGTGCATGACTGTGAGAGATGCTTTTCTTTTTCTACCATCATTCTGTCAGAAGCTCCACCTCTGTGGGAAGGTAGATGCTCAAATCAGGTTAATTAAAGCCATCGAGGTGTGATAAAAAAACAAAATAAACCCCAAATATGTGCTGCCTTTGGTTCTCTGCTTCTATCTATCAAGATGGGAGAATTTTAGTGATACTTTGCTAACTCACAAATGTTTTCTGCCATAGAGGCAAAGCATCAATTTGGGGCTTTTCTGCATTATTTTAGAGAGAAGGGAATTCCAGGATCTGGCAGCAGATGCATCATGCTACACCAGCCTGTGGCACTCTCCTGACACTGGCTGAGCCTTCTGCCCATGTGCACCTCTTCCAGAGCCACCTGCTTTGGTGACAGGATTTTGAAGGACGATAATGGAACGGGGGATGTATTTTAAGGTCACACCAGCAAACTATTGGTGAATTCCCCTTGCTAAGTGTGACCTAGGCAAAGTCAGAATCCCAGAATGGTTTTGAGTTATAAGGGACCTTAAAAATCATCCAGTCCCACCTGCTACCACGGGCAGGGACACCTTCCACTACACTTTACTCCAAAGCCTGTCCAATCTGGATGGTCATGCTTGGACATGGTGGGTAGCTCTCGAAAGAGGGCAAGGACAGTGATCCCAGCTCTTAGCCACTGCTTGTAGGCTAAGTTTTTCCCACAGATAAGGAATACCTCGGTATGGAATTTAGATTTAGGGGCTTTTCTGCAGTAGTGTTGCCTGTATAATGGAGACTTTCTCATTACTTTTTCCTAATTTGATGCACATAAAAGTTCAGGGTATAAACGATCTGACGATTGTTGGTAAGTTTAAGACAAATCTTTTTCAGCTTTCTGAGGGTTTGTTTTCATTTTGACTCAAAACCCAGAGGGTACAAAGCACAAAGCCTCTACAGGCTAAAGGATATGGACAGATAATGGAGCAGCACCATGAAAAGGTTTAGAAATTCAGCCATCACCATGTATTAGTTAATTTTGGTATGGAAAGAGAAGGCAATGCAAGAATGGAGTCTCAGAATTGTCTCAAGACCCCCTGGACTCATCCAGTTATAATATATATAAAATCATATCTATATATTGAGATATATATATATATATGTAAAAGGAGAGATATAAGCAAGTTACTGCTATGAACTCTGAACTGAAAAGCAGGAGTGAGGAGACAAGCATGGCAGTGCAAAGGACCAGTTGCCAGAGACACAGAAAGCAGGGCTTGAAATCACTTCTTACTTCCCAAGACTGAATGATTTTTTCTTATCTTCTGCATTACATCATTTGAGTTCATCCTGGGGTTTATGCAAGATGAAAAAGCAAAGATGGATTTTGGAAGCCACATCTTTGGAGTGGCCTTTCTCCCAATGCCAAACATCTTTGCCATCTCCCTCTTTGGTTACTCTGTCCAGAAATGCTGCCTTGATGCGCCACACAGACCCAGGCTCATGAGAATCATCTCTTCTCTTATGCCACATCCGAGAGGTGTCAGAGGAAGAACCTTAAGAGGTTGATTTTTTGTCTCCTGCTCTTCTTAGGATTTGCTCCCAAGGAAATGATTCTTTCTGCTTGAAGAGTTTGTATCCCCTATGCTCCTTGTCCCAGGCTCCCTCACTCTCCATGATGCAAACCTCACTGATTACAAAGTAATTCATGATGCAGCTCTGCATTTAATTTTAACCCAGTTGACATTTTCCCTGCTGAGGCTCTAATTCCATCATGGACTTCAAGCCCTCTTGTGCCCAGAAATGAATAGTAATAGCTTGTACCCATCTTTCCGAAATTGCTTTATGCAGAGAAATGGTCTAAAAGCACAGCCAGGTCTTGCCTGCCACAGCATGATGATGCACCATCACTTTCCTCTAATTTAATGCCCCGGTGATCTGTGGTTCTGGATGACTGCAAAGCCATGAATTTTGCTAGACAAGAGACATGCTCTCCTGCAGCTGAAAGGGTGAACAGCTTGTAAAATGATAGGAAGATTTATTGCATTTTTTTTGTTTCCAGATGCAACTAACAGTTCAAGAATTATTACAAAAATAATCTGCCTTTTTTGCTGGATAATTTGTATGTCTCTGTTTGAATGACTTGGGTTTTTCTATCCATGCATCCTACAAAAAGGAAAAATTAAAGCAGCAGTAAAATGAAAATATTTCCCTATGATGTGTTAAAATCCAAGTGTACCTTTAAATGTGGCTTCCACAAAAAAACCTACCTGTTATTTCAACGAGTTTTCTACAAGATTCAAAACTCCTAATAAGTCAGGCTACTCAAAACAGAGTAATAAAACATTAGACCCAAACTGCTGCTGGACAACAGGCTCCAGCCCGGGTGATGGGCACACATACCAGTTTTCTTCTCCACGTATCGTCTGCCAGCCTCCCTAAATGCAACCATGGCCCTGAAAAAGGCCCTCAGGACAGCCCAGCGGAAAACAGCCACGGGATCAATCCCGATCATCCCACAGATAAAGGCGTTCTTGCTGCTCCGCAGCAGAGCGACGATGTCGGGGCGCATGTGATCCGTGTTCTTCTCTCGGAAATCCTAGGGAAGGAGAATCACAGAATGTGTAGGTTGGAAGAGACCTTTGAGATCATCGAGTCCAACCCAGGCCTAACACCTCAACTAAACCATGGCATTGAGTGCCACATCCAGTCTTTTTTTAAACACGTCCAGGGATGGTGAAGACAGGAAAAGAGAGGAAAATAAACAACATCTACACGATACTCCATGTAGGATCTTCCAGGCTGTCTCTGAGCCAGAACAACTATTGAATCTTGTTTCTTTTTCTCTCCTGCTCCTATATCAGATACCTCTTTATGACCGTCATCTCTGATGCTTATCATGTGCATTTATTGCATCAGAAACATGGTGAGAGATTTGCAGCTGCAAATCCTGAGGCTGTTTCTCACACAGGCTCATCTGGAATTCCTTCTGCTAATAACTGGCAGGAATAGAAAGAGGGTCAACTTTGGAATCATTCACGTGAGATTCCAGGAAATATGTGTGGCAGTGGGATGCTGAGACATAAGCACACATAACCTGTATTAAAAGTGGCTAATGATGAGGAAAACACTGGATTTTCTACACAAACCAAGCCCAGAAAGGCCTCCAGACACCCAATTTCAACTCGTCGTTGGGGTGTAGCACTGAACTCACTGCACATCCCTAATTCTTCCTGAAATGCCCACATGGAGGAGAACTGGAAGACCCTGTCCCTATCACCTTTCATTTCCCCAAACACTTCTCTCCTGACCCTCCCATCTTCTTGGGCCAAGTCCTCTCCGAAACATCTCTGTGGAGCCTCTGGGGCTTTCCTCCCCAACCCCAGACTTAAATGAAAGCAACTGCTGAGCAGCTGGGTGACAGACCTTGACTCCATACTTCACTTTGCCCGCGTAGTGTTTGATGATGAAAGCTGGCTCCATCACTGCTGGGAATTCAATGTAGGAGTTCCCTTCGTGTTGACGCTTGAATTTGTCCAGCAGCGTCTGGTTTGTGGCTTGAGGAAAACTGAGTGGAGAGAATTGAAAGGAAGAAGCTGTAAACCCAACAGGAAAACTTTTCCACTTCTTTCTTGGCCACAAAAGGAAAAACAGAGACATTCTAAGCTTCCACTTCTGTGTCTGCTTCAGCAGAGCCTCTTGGTAAGAGAAAGCCGCCCCTCCATCCTTAAACTTCATGGAATTCTGCAGCATGAGGATGCATTTCACAACTTTACCCAATTTAAGTTGTTTTATCCTAGTATATCACTGGGAGAGCATCACTGCTGGTCTTCTCTCAATGAGATAAGAAGTGGGGGAGAAACCTGCAGGGCAAATGGTGGGAGGAGACCTTGTATCCCTGGCCACGTGGACCTGAGGTGACCTCAGCAAAACCAGCTGGCCTTTCCCTGCCTTTCACATGGAGGAAACTGGCATGAGCATCCAATGGGAGAACTGTTCTGCTCCAAAATTTCCACGCCAAGGCAGCCCCAGAAGCCAAACGTTCACCCAAGAACTTCTCCTGAGACAGACAGATGCAACCAAGGATGCAAATCTGAGCTAAGTCTCTGATGCCCATGAAACCCTGTGGAAATGCAGCCCCTACGGATGAGTGCCCTCACTTCACTCTGGTGCAATTTTTACCAGTAAATTGATAAATCCACTTTACATCTCAGTAACAGCACCTACATATTGTGCTTCAACTCATGCACTTGGGTTTAGCACCTTCACTGTCACATCCCAGGAGACAGGGAAAGAAATGAAGAGAGAAGCAAAGGAAGCCTTTCCCCTTCCCTTTATGGAAGAAATTCTGGAAAGGAATTTTAATTATTATTTTTAAGGCTTTTTGCTCAGCTGGCTGATTCTCCACTCTGTGTGTTGCCACCTCAAAAACAACACTAGAAACACCAATCAGCCCAGAGAGCTATTAGCACCTTTCTGGGAAGTTCTCTTTTTTCAGAAAACTGAAGGATAAACACATTTTAACTGAAAAAACAAATCTCATTTCCAAAGCCAGCATTTTCCTACTCACTTGCTTTCCTCATCCAGCAGATGGAGCAGCCCCGTTGGCTTCTTGCTGATCAGGTTGATGCAGCTGGAGTTGTCTATGTAGTCAATGTTGTGCCAGCTAATTCCTTCTGCTCTATATTCCTCCTAAAAAAAAAAACCAAACCCACAGATGACATAATGATGATTTGGTGCAAGCAAAAATAAAAGACAAAATCCAAAGGGTTTTATGGAAACTGATACACTGTTTACAAAACCAGACATCTCTCCTGTAAATATTCCATTAATGTTTTCTGTGATTCCAAAGAAAAGGATAAAGAACCTCTGGAACAACCTGCAACAAAGCGAACCACAGAGCATTTCCCAATTTCAGATGCACCAGACGTTTGTTTGGACACAGGGCGGCTGTGTGGGAGTCCAAGCCTGCCAGGATGTCCACTGTGCACTGACTCCCCCTTTCCTATTCCTGGATTGCTTCTAAATCACAGCACAGTTGGGCTGGAAGGGACCTTAAAGCTCTTCTTGTTCCACCCTTTGCCACAGGCAGCAACAACTCTCACTAGCCCAGGGTGTGCCAAGCCCCATCCNATCCCACGGCTGGAGTCAGCTCTGCAGGTGGGGTCTCACCTGTGTGGGGCAGAAGGGCAGATTCTCCTGCTTCCCCACACTTTGAGATCTGGGGGGTTTTGGGGTTCCCAGTGCATGTGGCTGGGTTGTGTGGAACTTCCCACCCGTCAAAGTGTCTCACAATTTGCATCAATTAATATTTAGTATTCTGGAAGGAAATTGTGGTACAACATATTAATTACACA
Source organism: Hylia prasina (assembly GCA_013397195.1). NCBI lineage: Eukaryota > Metazoa > Chordata > Aves > Passeriformes > Sylviidae > Hylia > Hylia prasina. The sequence continues at coordinate 164,551 of VYXD01014075.1, read as the reverse complement.
GGAAAAGCAGTAAACCTCCCTTTCCTGCTTCCATATCTCCCACTATTAATGGCTGGTGCTGTATGGACTAAATAAGAGACTTCCAGCTATACAAAGCCACTGCTCCAGGACCAGCAGAACTACCATCCTCTGCAGTAAAAGTGAGGATCTGCCCCCAAACTTAAGCTGAGGCAAAAAAAGCTATTCATCTTCCACCAAAATAGTTCTAACCCTTGCTTTCCCATAAAGGTTATCTCCTCTGAGACATACTTGCAACTGGATTCCTTCAAGAAGTCTTGTGCAGAAATTATTTTAGGGCATCTAAATGAAAGTAGAGTTTAAAAAGCACAATTTTTACCATATGTTTGAGGACTTGTGACTCACTGTCTAAACAGAGATATTGGACCATGCACCTCACTCCATGTGTTGGACAAAATCCTACTGATCCAATTGCCTTTTTACCTCGATATCACAGAACATTTTGATGGCAGAATTGAAGATAAAAAGGAAACAGGTTTCAAAATCCTAATAGGATGCATCTTTCTAATAATAATCAGATTCATTATTATTGCTGCCTCTGCCTTTATTTTTAATATGAACAAACAACTTTAAAAAAAGTATGTCCACCCTTATCCAAAATTAACATGAACTCCTCAGATATTCTTAGAAATAAAGAGTCTGAAGAGCTTTGAGACATTTCACAAGGAAATGTTTGCTAAAGCAACCCCTAGAAGGTCTTGAATTGAGTATTGGAGACATTGTATAATCTTACAACAACAATACAGACAAATACAGACGTGTGCTGCCTTAGAAGGAGTTTTTAACATCCCTAAAGCCTTTGGGATTCAAAATATACAACACCCCATTGGGGAAAAAACTCCTGAAAATAAGGAATGGTTCTGCATTATGAATTCTGTTTTTTCTCCTTTCATTTCTTAATCTTGTACCTTCAGTTCCTGCTGAGCAACCAGGACACAGCAAAACCTCACAACAACATTCTCAAGTCCCTGCTGAACTACAGGCAATCAAAAATCACAGATTTGATTAAAACTCATGGCATTTTCAGGGCAAGCCAGGAAAAAGCTTTTATCCAGCAATCTTAGGCTGTTTATTTCGGAGCAGGCGTGAGCTGCTCCCAAGGGATTTCCCAGAGAGTCACTGGGAGTCAGCACCATCCATCAACTGCCCGCTTCCAACAGCCCCTTAATGGAGTGCAGGGTCCATTAGGCACAGCTTTGCCAGCTCAAGACCAGTCAGGAGCATGCAGAGAGCAATAAAACCTTGGTGTGATGAGCCAAGAGCAGCATTATTTCAGTGGTGACAGGAGGGTTACCAGACTATTTATTTATTATCATGACTCTCTGCTGAAGTACTTGTTGGGGGGCTTTACATTTTTTGCCCCCCCCAAAACCCATAAATCATGTAAGTTTTACATCTCCACACATCTAAGCTGAGAAACCATCACTCTGCTCTAGAAGGCCTCTAGATACACATAATTCCACATGGGACATTCAGCAGCTGCACAGCAAATGTGCTGTGGAACTCCTATGGCCTCACAAGAAAGTTATACTGCTGCTGAGATCAGTGCAAAAGCACTAATCAGCAATGCCACATATGGAGTTTTTTAAAATAGTGTGGTAAATTACCAAAAAAGACCAGAGTTGAAGGTCTCTACCTCTCTGGACTCATTTTCAGCTGTTCCACAGACCTGATGGTCAGGGCTCACGTCCCTCCTGGCCACATTTCATTCAGCTGCAGGATTTTGGCTAATTCTCTCTCCTCTGCTCCTTTTTTCTCTGGGCTGGGTCAGAAACACTCACTCCCAGGCTCTGGGGTTCTTCCCTCCCTCCCATCCCCAACACAACCTGGCCCAGTGAGAAGAAGGGATTCAAGTCCTCAACAAACAATCTTTTCCACTATAATTCAGAGATTTGCTCTCATTTCAAGACAGACAGCAGGAACTGTTCCAGAGCAACTGCTCCAAAGCTTAAATGGAAATAAATTCCCTGTATTCCTTTTTTCCTTGCACTTTTCCAGTTCTTCATTTGGTTGTTGCCTTCAGGATCTCAGCTCAAGAGATATAACTATAGCTTTGGGATGGCCTGATGTAGTTTCTGGGACATTTGCTGGTCTGCAGAACACCCTGCAGACTGTCCACAGAAAGACAGAAGCTATAGGATAAAATCACTGCTGTCTATTAAACTTAATTAAATTTCAGTTGCTAATATCCCATATGACTCCTATATTAATTTTCTAATTACCATCTTTCCTGTAGAGTTTAGGAGATATCCTTGAAGGCTACCTCCAAAATATTCCTTCATCTCTGAGTATGACAACAAAGCCTCTGCCACGCTTTGATGGACAGAGGGTCCGGGAGCACAGGAATATTAGGGAGTTCCATTCAAACAACATAAGGTTTTCATTTAACAAGACAAAACCAACATGAAACACTTTCAGTCCATTCAAACAAAACCCCCTTAAGCTGAAGGTTGATTAAGAATCAGCTTAAATTTATACCTTGATTTAAAACCAAGTTATGTTTAGGGGCACATTCAAATGTCCTATTCCTGGAAGATCATCTTTATATTAAGAACCAAATTGTTGACATTACCACCATCTGCAAAAGTTTCTAGTGCAGTGAAGCCTACAGAGCCCCAGTTTTGGCATCATTACTTGCAATAAAAACGTGAGGATTTACTCCTCCCATCCCTGGATACCTGAAACCTGGTCTGCTGGAAAGTGAAGCGATGCAAGTTCACTGGAGAGAAGAGCACTGAGCTCCCAGGCTTTGCAAAAGAAATGCAGCAAAGAACTGAAAAAAGACATTGGGGTCTTTTTTAAGTCCAGCAGCTCCATATTTTCATTTAATTATTGGGGGAGATGCTACAGATTGTTCTCCAGGTGACCTCTATGGACTCCATGAGGAGATTCCTGCTTCCCAAGTGGGAATTCAGAAACAGCTTTGCTGCCCTAAGCACGGAAAGAGACATTGGCAGTATGTCAGCATGGGGTCACTGAAGGGATCTGAATAAAACACAGTTTATGATGTTCAAATATATTAAAAAAAGATACAAAATGGAGATGCAGACTTTGAAATTCACATATGAGAGTAAATCTCAGCTGAGGCAAAGCAGTATGTAAAATCTGGGGTACCAAACAGAATGGGGCAGAATATCCAACGTTTTTAAGTGGGAAAATTACTGGAACTCCAGGAAAAGGGGAGCTGTTAAAGCTCTGTTAAGGAGAAACTCTGCCTGCCTACACTGACCCAGAGCACGAAAGCTGCCCATGGCACAGAATAATGAATTTAAAATTAAAACACACATGCTGAGCATCAGGAAAACCTTCCCAACGGGGCTGCAAGGCCTGATGGAAACCCTCCTGCTAGGAACAGAAATATCCTGTAATTTTATAGTTGGAGTTGCTGAGAACCAAGTCCTGTTATCTCTACAGGAGTGGTGGACCAGTTCTGTTATCAGGATTTTATTTCAGTGCTAAACCAAACCAAAACACTCTAATCCAGGGTGGAATCAACGATTTCTTTATCCTGAGTGGAAGAAAACACCCACAAGCCCAACAAAATCTGGAGATGCTGGAAAATGTCTTTACACCTCCACATATGATTAATTACTCTGTATCCAGCTACAGTCATCAGTAAATAAACCCAAATGCTAAAAAGCACAAGTAGGGGAGAAAAAGTTAATCATGATTTTTAAACTCACACTTATCTGGATATGATTTTGTGATAAATATGATATCTAAATAAGATATCTAAACTCTCTTTGGAATATCATGGTCCCTGGGTGCTGCTGGTCCCCAAGATCACATAGTAAAATTCAGAGGTGGGCAGGGAGTGACCAGGGGCTTGAAAAACTTCAGAGAAGAGGAAATGCAGAGATTAAATGAAACAAGAAATGTGATAAAAATACAAAATAAAAAACATAATAAATTCCCCATCTGTCTAAAAGCACGAAATTCAGGGTACAGGAAATTCAAATCAAAAGGTGGTGAAGAGTCTCACCTAAAGATAAAGGTTTTACCATGATATGGGAAATTTGCTGCCCTATCACGGAATGTCAAAGATACAAATTTTCTCATGATTTAAAGAGGTCTGGAGGGCTTTGGGCATGCATCCACACATCCTGCAAGCCAAAAGCCCTGAAAATCCCTCAGTGTTTCAGCACCCTGGAGGCAGATGTCTTATCCCACAGGGATATTGCCATTAGTCACAGTGAGAATTGAGAAACAGCCCTAAAAATAAGATTCACAAACCCCAAGAGCAGCAGAAACCTCCACCAACTCATTCACCTCCTCCCAGGCAGAGCTAGATCAGACCCAGGAGTTTATCTACTGCAGCCTTTCCCTACTGAGGCCTAGGAAAACCTTGTTTACACAATGAAAATTCCCGGATTAAAGTGAGAAATCAACTGAAAAATCCCTTTTCCCAGCGTAACTCCACGTGGGAACATTTCCCATCGTGCTCCTGGCATAAAACCTCATGTAATCCAGAGCCATACGATCAACAGGCAGCTACTTTTGGATGTCTAAATGTATATATTTGGCATAAAAATTCCCGACTAAACAGAAGGGTGTGAAATTCCTCTCTTCTTGCCTTGAACACCATCTGCTTCAGCTTCAGGCTCCTTTGCAAAGTGAGAAACTAGGAATTAACCCCCCCTTCCACATCTCTCACCATTCCCAGCTGAACTCCCCAGTTTAAAATAATCTCCAATTACTTTTGTATCATATGTTAAAAGGGGTTGTTGTTATATGAAAAATTAATGGAGCTAAACCTCAAAAAAGCTCTTTTCTGGCTATGTATGGATGCATTTGCATCCAGAAATCCATCCTGGGGAGCTTGGGAAAATTTGTCCAGAGCTGGAAATGGCAACAAGGTGTGGGAGAATCTCTCCCTGAAGGATTCATTCATCCAGGCATGAACCCATCCCATGGAGGATTAATTGCTTGTTCAGGAAATGGGCACTGTGAGCCAGGCCCAGCAGAATCATCCTGGCATAAACTGATGATTAAAATGAGTTTGGTATGATAAATCCATGGGATGTGTAAAGTTCCTAAATGAGTGAGACCAATGTCTGGCCCTTAGTCTACTGCAGACGGGATGGATGCCTCGAGTTCCCAACATCCCTCCAGGAAAAGATGCTGAGGCTGATGGTTTCATTTAGGAATGAGGATTTTTATATTTGTTCTCAATTTCAGTAGAAAAGGAATTTATAGACACAGACATAAGTATAAATATATAACATATTTTTTAACCATGCGCTCACAGACATGACAAATGTAAATACTTAACCACATTCTCTATGAATACATGATCTATAAACAGGTTTTTAAGGCCCCCTCTGTCCATGATGACATGAGGCAGTGCAGGGGAGCTGATGAGCCCTCCCTTGAAGCCAAGACCTCCTTGAGCTCTCCTTCCAGGTGATTATTTCAGCAGCTCCTCAGCAAATGCCACATGAACTTGGTTTTATTCTGAGGCTGATGTTTCACCCACTGATAACGTCCCCCTGCTGTACCTAGGCAGATTTAAATTTATTGGAATTTGGACTCTCCATTATGAAAGTGTTTTAAACCAGCAGGTTCAGCCCAGAAAATCACATGCCAGCTCCACACCATCCATCTCTGAGCTCCAATCAGCTCCCTGAATTTCAGTGGCAACAGGGTTTCAATCATGAATTATGTTTTGCTCTCAAAATGGGCCAAATTGGATTTGCATGGTTCGGCTGGCAGCACACACATTGCCATGATCCCATGGGCTCCCTCTGCAGAAGCATCTTCTTCCCAAGCTGCCCTTACACAGCCAGGAGAAGCAGAGTTAAGGAGAGCTTAACAAAGCTCTGGGGAACTGGCAATGGATCCCAGAATCACTGGGCTTGGAAAAGACCTTGCAGACCATCGAGTCCCACTTGCTCCTGATCCCCACCTCCTCACCAGCCCAGAGCACTGAGTGCCATGTCCAGGCATTCCTTGGACATCTCCAGCGATGGAGGTTCCACAACCTCCTGGGCAGTTCCAGTGCTTGACCACCCTTTCCATGAAGTAACTCCTCCTGATGTCCAACCAGAACCCACCCTGGCACAGCTCTGATCAGAGCCATCCTTCATTTCACTGATGTGCTTTGAAATCTTTCTACCCTGCAGATACCATTTAAAACAGCTCTCAGCATCCTGATTTTTATTAGTATAATTTATGTGCTCTAAGCATCGTCCTCTTCCCCCAAATGTGAGTTGCATTCGATGGCGTTCTGCCAAATAATAAATCAATAACTTGTGCAGCTTGTTCTTTCTCCACGGGTCATGTGGCCCACAGCTGACGGCAACATTTCTCAGAGGGCAGCTGCTCTCCCATCTCCAAGGAAAACAGAAATTTGAACTGAGCCTCCCAGGCCTCAATGGTTGACTTCTGATGGCTGGCTCTTGTCTTCAGAGGCAATAAAGAGGCCTTAATGCCTAACCAGTGATGAGATACAGAAAAAACCCTGGCTGGAAGGAAAGGAAGAGTGTTCCAAGCAGTAGGAGAGAGACCCTTTTTCATAATTTATTTTAAATTTAAATATTTTAGATAGATGCTTTTTAAAATTAATTCACTCCCACATTGATTTCTAAATATAATATTTAAGTAAGATACCTAAACTCATTTTAGAATGTCATGTTCCCTCAGGGCTGTTGCTCCTCAAAATCATGAGGAGAAGTCCAGAGGTGGTTGGAGGTAGTAACCAGACCTCCAAGACCATCAAATCACACCTTCAACCAAACATCACTATAATTTAGTCCAGACTATTGGACTTCTCCACCTATTGCACAGGACCAGTAAACCCTATAGACCTCCCTAAATATTTATGGAGCTTTGGATGGCTGAGCAAACATTCCATAGGATGCGTTATCCTGATGAAATTCATTTTTTCAGTCTGAGCAGGGTGAGATTTGCTGGCTAGGACATCAAGCTCACCAGGGACTCCACCAGAAAATGGACTTCACTGAACACCTGAGCTCCTGCCAGTTGATTGTACTCCAAATTCCGTAATTTTTTTCAGCCTTAACCTCAGTTATTTATCGATTTTTTTAAAACAATAAAAGCATGCCCTTGAAACTGAGGTTTGGTGGGTAAGCAAAAGCTGGAAAAAGAGGTAGAAAAGAACTTTAATAGCAAGACCTGTGTGATGAAAAGCTACAGGATGAGTCCTCAACCTGTGCAAAGTATCAGCTGAAACAGGGGAAGGTGGGTGAGGTGGAGAGAACCAGATGAGCCTCAGCAGGGAATAGGGAAAGATCGGTGAGGACAAAGATGACAAAGTTTGGAGAATGGGATACATAAAGAAATAAAAATGTATACTTCTGCCCCTTAAACTGCCAAAGACCTGGAAACTTGGAGGAAACTCAGATCATGGATGGTATGGTACTGGTGACCTCCAAACTAAATCTTCATCCCCAGCAATTATTTAGTGCAATGCCCTAAAAAATCCCCAAAAAGGCAAGATGCAATGCAAAAATTCTGTTTTCCTCTCCCAGAAGCACCTGACTGTTCTCTGATTTTCAGAGCAGCTCTGGGCTTACCTGCTCTGCACAGGAAGCCACTGGATGAGGGCACAGAGATGGAGCTGGGCCGGGGGACAGAGAATCACTGCTGAGGTGATGCTCTGACAGCACCCAGTGAGTCCAAGAGCAACAGGGACATGTCACCTGAAGCCACCAGCCTGAGGGAGGGATGGCGAGGGATCCCCACCCTTGTGCTGCCCAGAGCAATGAGGCAGCAGCTGAAGCCACCAGCTCACCCAACCTCCCTCCAGGAACCTGTGAGGTACGTGGGGAGGAGAAAACCACCTTTGCTCTGTGACGGGGCAAGGTCACAACTCCTGCCATAGCCACCTTTCTACATTAATAAATAGATGATCACAGATCCGGATCCGAGAGTAGACCAGGATTTATAAAGTCTTTACCCTTAATCCATGGTCAGCTGCAAGAGAGAAGGTTGCTCCTGCAAAAACCTTTGCAGCCCCTCAGTCACAGCACAAGAGCCACTGTATTTTTGGGAGACACCGGGCTGAGGATCAAGGACGCCTTGGTGGTTGTTTGCAAACCACTGGAAATAGTGTCATCTTCAGACAGAAGGTTTAAAAAAGATTCACCAGACACATTGTATTAGATTTCACCATGGAAAAAAAGGGAATAAAGGTTAAAATAATCCCATGGTTCTCCTAGAGGACTGTGAAGGGTATTTTGGTTTCCATAACATCAACAGCATGTCACGGCAACAATTCCATCATAGCTAAATGCAGTTCTGGCAGACAAATTCTATTAGGATTTCAAGAAAAATCCTTAGTGACTATTTAATTTTGTCACTTATTTTTTTGGCAGAAGTGTCCGGGTATCTCAGCAATCTCTCTTCAGCCACCTGCAAGCTTTGGAGAGCTGAGGATTCAGAGAAGGATCTATCCATTTCAGATCCCCATGACCAAGATATGAAAGAAACCTTTATAAAGACACAAATACCTCAGATAAATTCACATTTTGAAGTAACAGAACTATTTTGCGTCCTAGAAACACAACATTAACTCCCTGGTCCTCATTTGAAGTCCTGTGACTATCATTAAAAAGCCTTTGGGCCAGCAAGGAAGGAAGGACATTCTGAAGACCCAAGATCTGAATGTATGTCCTTGAGCTTTCTGTGCATCGAATCCACTCCTCCACATGCAGCCAGAATTCCAGGGAAAGTAAATGGTTAAACCATCCAATTCATTCACCCAAGGATCAGCCCTCGTGCAGCTGCACAGATTACTTGTATTTATAGACTCAATCTATGCCAAGATGTCTGAATTTTCCAGCAGCAGAGCTCGCAGTGCTCTAGCCAAGGATCCAGGAGGATGACGTGCTCTGGCATTAAGAACTGGAATGGGCCCTTTGCAGTTTGATGCCTGCACAACTGCTCCTCATATCCACACAGCAAACACTGACTCCAGCGACTTCACATGCTTGACAGATTTCCAGGAGAAAGCTAATTAGCTCTGAAGCTGCTCCAAGAAGAATTAGGGATTGCTGCACTCAGGACCTCTGTATATCCCCCAGGACTGGGGGGAGCACTGACCTGCTAAGAAATCCCAGCCCAATAACAGAAATTCCCTCATGGATGATGGCATCTTGGAGGAGGCTGCTGAAACCCCACCTCATGGAGGAATCATCTGTCTCCAGCTTTCAGGAATGATCCTCCCTCCCCCAGTCTCTTCTAGGAAGTATATGGCAATGTTTATAAAATATCCAGCTGCTTTGGCTTTGTGATAGCATCAAAATTTATATTTTTATGGTGGACAATGGGAAAATAAACCTGTCCCTAGAAATAGACAGGTTTTCCCATTCTTGGAGCATCTATTGAGTAGGGTGCACCTGCATACAAAGGCCACTTAAAAAACTGAAATTAAATGGCTTTGAGCAGCTCTGCTCCACTTTCTGCTCCACAAAACCAAAGAGATTAAACAGAATCCATCAAACTCATGAGCAAACACTCCCTAAGTGACCCACTTAGGGATATATCACTTGTTTTTTGAACATTCTCATATTCAAGGCAACTTTTTCTTCTGAATTTTCTAATCTCTGAGAACACTGGAGAAGCCCAAAATGAAACTATCAGAGTTTTTGGGAAGGACTGGGTTAATTATGTAATGATGATAAGGAAGGTTGCCCTTGGCCTCCCCCAAAAAGGATTTCACCTGGAGAGAGGACATGCAGATTGGTATGTAAAAAAAGGATATTTTGAAGGTCTCTAACATATTTCCTGCATTATACAGCCAAATAATAGCTGTCCATCCATGAAACAACACATGGATGTTGAAAGAAACTTTCAGCTTTCTTGTCCTGCTTGTTGTTGGATAACAAATGGAGAAGCCTCCTCCCATCCATCTAAACCATTTTTTGTGTGTTACCTGCTGAATTGAAGCCTGTATTTTTGTTATCTCTCTTAAGTGCATTAATTTGAGGCTGGAAAGCAACACTGTGTCTTAACAAACCCAAAGTAAAGCTTAAAGTTCAGCCTTTCCTAATCAGCCAGGTCATAATGCTCTCAAGTCTGACCTTGGAGAACACATGAGAGTGACATTTCCCCTCCCTCCCCACAAATCAACACTGGAAGGCAAAAAAACACTGGCAGACTGGGGTGGCTTTTTCACTAGATACCAAAAAATAACTTTTATGTGATATCAAATGGCATGGCAGCATGTCCAGGCAAAGGCAAGGAAGAAATTGCTCATTCATTGATGAGCACTCTGAGCACATATCAAGGAGACAACAGAGCAGTGGTTAAGGTCTTCACGATGTTTTTTGAAGCCAAAATGTTTATTTTAAACCAGCAAATGTCTGGCTGGATTTTATTTTACAGGTGGTAGTCCGTCATACGGTCAATTAGAAGTTAAATTTGAATAATTCAGCGTATACACTCCTTAAAACAGAATTAAAGGGACAATTTCTGAACTTTATCAAGGCCATAAAATCATGTCAATATTCACTGGCATCAGAGAGTAAATATTTTTGGACTTACCTGTTCCAGTTTAAATATGTGTTGGTTAAAGTAGTGCTGCAAGCGCTCGTTGGCAAAGTTAATGCAGAATTGTTCAAAACTATTGTTTTCATAGTCTTCAAACCCAAAAATATCAAGCACCCCAATGGACAAAGTCTGCAAGAAAAGTAAGAGTGAGGATTAGACTAAAATCACATGAAGTGGATTATTTGTACACAGTACATAATCAAAAGCACACAGGCAGAATTAAATATACTTAATAGCAGGAATTTTTGATACTGTACTGTCTGGAAGACTCCTCCAAATCAGAGAAACAACATGTAACTTTAGATATCTGGACAAAAGGGCTTGTTCTGAGAGAAAAGCCCTCTGAGAGCTGAATTTTTTCTTATTTACCAACAAACAGCATCTTTGAAGAAACTTGAACCCTGTTCCAAGTTATTCTATTGGATTTAAGGGTATTGATCTTCAGAAGGGAAAAATAGGGATAGGCTTGGAAAACAAAGGCTTGCACTGTGAAGACAACCCACAGGAACACCTCCAAGGTGAGTGCATTGTCCAAGCAAACCTGCTCCAGCTGCAACTCTCAAGAAGAAACTCCTGCACATCAGGGCTTCTTCCCATGGAAGTAATCTTTAGTTCTCCTGGTGAAAACTAAAATAGTATCACAAATAAAGCATCCACCTTGTTTTTCAGATGGATCAGATGATGAACTGATGTTTGGGAGCACTGAGTCACTCCTGCCTCACCAAAAGGGGGGAATTAATGCAAAAATAATAATGCTGCTGAAAAAGGGAGTCCAAAGCCCTGACTAACACTTGGCCTAACTGCTGGCCCAGCCCTGTCCACATGATCTTCCCCTGTGACACCTGGCTGTGTCCACACGGCTCTTCTGCACCCTGGCACCTGTTTCCACCAGCTCCCACCAGTTTGGGATGAGGGGTATGAAGAGACATCTCTGTGCTCCTTTAGTTCATGGGAAAGAGAGTCTAAAGAGGGATCCATCCCATTTTTTTTTGGAACCCATGGCACTATGAGCCCTACATTCTCTCTGAAGAACTTCCAGAAGTTCACATAGGGAAGTTTTTTCTTTTATTAAATCCATAACCCATAACATAAATGGCAGGATTTGGTGAGTTACAGTTCTAAATAGCCTTTTTTTCCCTGTCACTTTGATGATTTTGTGAACCTCAGCCACATCTCACTCCAGGCTTCTCCCCAAATTGAAGAGACAATGCCTGTTTGGTCTCCAATCTATAATTACCTCTTAAGATGCTCGTCAAGATGTGGGTGCACCAAGGTTTCCTATGTTGGCAAAGTGAGGTCAATGCTGCAGTGAATTCCCAGCTTGCTTTGCATCCTCCTGGCCCCCTCCTCTCCCCACACCAGCCAGGCAAGGAGAGGCAGTGGACCTCTGGCCAGGGATATGTTGGCCCACATATGTTGGAGGTGAGTGCAACTCATCACCTCCTGGCTCAGAGTATGCTTCCTACCCTTGATGGGAGTAGAAATGTGGAACTTTCTCCTTTATATAGGTACTGGTTTTCATAAAACTCAGTCAGATGGATTTGGGAAACCCAGAGGGAGAGGGACATGGGGATGTGTGAGCAAATAAACCTCATCCACAGAGGGAGTTTCTGCTGCAGCTTCCAAGCCTGTACATGACTGTTGTGTTAAACACCAAATTCATAATTAGTTATAAATAAAACTCATACTGTGCCCACCCAGAAAGGCTGCTGTCATCAGAAAAGGAGTCAAGAGCCTGAAGAACACGTCCACCAGCAGCTTGTTAAGAGCACCACGCTCTGGGATCCAACCAAAATCACCTCCTGCAAATATTCCTTTCACCCATTACAATTAACCAAATAATTAATAAGAGAGGTAAAAGCATTAGCACTGGTCAAATGAGCCAAACCTCAAGCAGGGAGGAGAAATATCCCTTTCCCTCCACCTCAAAGGACCAGAGAGCTGCCAGGTGTCCTGGTTTTAGTTCTGTCGGTGTTACCTGCACTCTGGATTTTCTAAGACTTCCTTGCTAAATCTGTCTTAATTTCACTGCCAGGAATATAAACCAGATTGTCCACAGGCCTCTCCACACTGCCTTTTGTCCATTTTCAACACACCACATAATGTGGGAAGAAAATATTCCTTCTGTGCCCGACTCCTGACCAGGGAACCACCTACGGCTGGAGCAGGCATGGCTGCCGTGGGCAGAGCGGCCACTCGGCTCTGAGTTGGAGCTTTGTCTGACCTGGACTCTGGCCACTGGGACCAGGGAAAACACAACAAAAAAAGCATTTAAGCACGAAGATAAGTCTCTAGCCCATTTTCCAAGAGCTCATTGACTACTTCATCTTTTGTCCAGGCTTTTCTCCCCATTCCAGGGCCAGACAGTCTCTACCTCCCTGATGCCATGACAAGTGGCCCTTGGCCACTTTCCCAGAGGTTTGCATCACTTGGCGAAACACCCATGAGAAACAGCTCTTTGACCAGAAGATGGAAATTGGGAACCACTGGACCAAGGACTGAGCCTGGCAGAGGGATTCACTCTCACCCACTGCTTCCTGAGGTCCAGCATCTTCTTCTGCTTGTCCCAATGGATGCCTTTTGTTCACTGGGTAGAAATCTGCCTCATCTCTTTTTTAAATACATCTCAGGAGGAATTCTTCTTAAACTCTCTGTATCATATTGGATCATATATGGATCATATTTTATCTATACTATCTATTTTATCTATATTATCCATGGAAAAATAGATGATAGGAAGAGGCCAAAGTGACTTTCCTCATCTCCCTTCACATCACCCCTGCAAATCCCGACTCCAACCACCCCACTTCTGTTAAGCTCATCCCTACAATCCACAAGAATTCAAAAAAATTCCCCCACATAAAAGTCGCTATTCCACCATATACAAAAAAGACTTGGAAGATAAAATGCTCACACTTCTAGACTATTCATGGATTTACTGACACCAGCTTTCAAAAGCATCATGTTGATGCCCTGTGGAAATAGTTAAGCTCCTGCCATGAGTGAAGACTTTAAGCTGAACAAGGTCTTTAAGCTCTCACAAACTTAATTTAATATGAAACAACTGAGCACAAAAACCCTCTCCCCTTTCTCCAGTCCTGGTTCATTTTACTGCATTGAAACTGCTACCAAATATATTTCAATGTGGGCAGGGAAATACACTTATAAAGCAAAACAGAGGAGTCATATATAGCAAAAAATAGCCCTGTCAGTTATAAAAGAATCTTATGGAAATATTATATTTTAAAGCTGTGTTTTTATAATTTTTTTTTTTTGCTGACAGCTAAAATTAAACTCACACAGAACTATAAAAATAATCTGCATTTCACAAAACCACTGCAGGTATCAAACCACATGTCCAAAAGGAGGATGGGTGAGTCCTGGTTGTTTTATAGAGTAAAACAGCATTTTTCTCACATCCCTGTGTTTGTAACTCCTGAACTCCTCCAGAATACAGATTTTTAAACTGTGTGGTTTTCTGCAGAGTTTCATGCCAGAGAAATCTGGGCAGAGCTCTGCAGTGAACAGCCGTTTGTCCTCTGCTGTGATGCTCCCAAAAGAATGAGGCCAATGGATGCCACTTGGGAAAACTTTTAAATCTGAGAAATTTGGAATTTATGGCTGTTTTTCTGCTCTCCATCCCCGATAAAGCAGCACAAATGTATTAGTAGAGAGTCAATTCTTGTAGCAAGGTGAAAAACACCATTTCCGTTGGCATATACAAAAATTAATTTTGCTAAACTGCCTGTAAAAAGCATGTAATCTGGGTGGGTTTAGGATGAAATTTGCAGCCCAATATTAAATAAATAAATAAATAATAAAAAAAATAATAATTACTGGAGTTTAACATTTACAAATGCATCCTTTGAATAGGTGCCATGAGGAAATCACACAAAGATAATTTAGACCTCAACTTGCCAAGTCTAGTTTGTGTGTTAATGCTGTTTATTTATTAAAACTAATACATTAAATTAAGAAGTGTGACTGTATCAATTAGCATATCAAAATTCCTGTGATTAAAAGTGCATGTCTGTAAGGATTTTTAAAATTTGGGTGAACCCTGGGTCAGTGAGCACTTTCTGCTTGAGATGATGAAAAATGACCTCATGCTTTTCTTAAAATGTCTCAGCCATGACATTTAGACACAGAGCATGAGTTTTAAGGGCTTTTGGCAAATGATGGCCTTGAAGCTCTGTGCTCTCCAATTCCCAAAGTGCCAATAAATAGGGATCATTGGAGCTGATTTATGTTGCCCCAAATGCACGCTGATGATGTAATTCCACCATGGAGGTACATTTTGGCAAACACATATAGGTTTGTTTCAAATTCAGGGTAAAAATCTTGTTTATTACTATTTTAAAATTTATCTCTTTCCATTTTAGTAATTTCTTTTCATTTACAATATTGCAAAGCTGATACTAAAAAAAAATCCCTCCCCAAAACCCATCACCACTTCATCCAAAAGGATCACTCCAACTACATCACCCCAATATACACGATGCCCTATTATATAAAATGAAAGGTAGTTATTTGCTACAAACTTGGAAGTTGGGACCTAAAATTAATGAACTGATGCACATTAAACACATTGCATGTTCAGCAATTCTTTCTCTGCTTCAGGTCAAAAAGCCAAGAATTAACTGGTTGATTGAATTTAAATGAATTTTCTTCGTGGCCATGAGTCCTTCATGAATTCAACCAGGAATTTTTCTTCATGGCCATTAATTGTAATGAATTTTCTTCATGACCATGAGTTCCTCATGTGTTTAAGCATGCATTTTTCTTCATGGTCATTAATTTTAATTTTCTTCACAGCCATGGGTTCACCATTATCCTCATGTATGCAACATGTCATCAGAAAATGGCAGCAGGGTGATTTGGGAGAAAATTAAGACACTTCACAAGAACCAAATGGGAAAAGATTAAAAACACCCTTGGAAATGGCTTTTGATGCACCACAATCTCCACTCTATGATCGTTTTAAGAAGTGAGATGGACTTCTAGCAATTCCTAACCTGATTTATGGAAGGGGAATTCAATAAGAGGCTCTGGGAGGTTTAGTAATCTCATTCTCAAGAGAAGGGAAAGTCTCCGACCTCATTAATAAAGGTCAAATTTCAGACAGTTTGTAGGGAATCATGAGAACATAAAAGGAACTAAAAGGAATTGAGAGAAGATGAAGGAAAAGGGAGTTGGAGCAAATCTGACCCATGGCAGCTCTGCCATTAGGCAACCAGGAGGTATCAAATAGCTTAATCACAACTCGGGTCAGAAATAATATGCTACAAATCCTGTCACCAAGCAAGATAAGCCAAATCCCACTGTGTTTGCCCAAAATATTTCACTGTACATTTAACTAAATTTGGATATCAAAGGTCTGATTTACATCTTCCAAATATTTGCTGGACAATATGGAAGAACAACAGCCAAGTGTTTATTTTTCTTTGCCCAGCTTCATCTTTTGATCTTCTCCTTACTGCTGATATCAAATAAACACATATTGGGATCTGAAAATGATCTTGGTTCCCATTGTCCCACTAAAATAAAATCTACACTCACAAAGAGAGAAACTTCTGTACTAATTTTTCTCCTCAGCTTCTCCCAAACACACTCTAAATTGAGATGGTTTCGAGTCTTGTTTTCCCTCTGCATAATGTGATTATTACAAAAGAAAGCTCTGTGCCTCAAATCCATCATCTGACACTTTCTGAACCTTCTCAACCTGCAGGATTGTTTCAAAATATATCTTAAAAGTCAGAGGAATATCAGTGTCAAGCATGGGCTGGAACTAATCTGGGACATTTGTGGCAGGGTGAGTCACATATTATTCACCCACAGCACACTCAGGGGTTTCTGAGGTGCAAGGCTGTATTTTGCTCTCATAAATCAGAGACTTGGTGTGTTTAAGAGATTTTTTTGGCTGGTAGATGCCAAAGGAGACATCATCCAAATGCCAAGGTCTTGCCTTGCAGCAAGATGGTATTCCCAGGGTTTGGAGGTGCCACTGCTCCCAGTCCACCTCCCAGTTACTCACTGGTGTTGCCCAACCTCGAAACAACATATGGGAGGCTAAGAAAAACCTGCATCCTCATCTGGGGTTTCTCCAAGAATGAGCTGAAAAGGATTTCAGGAGTTTTGGGAAGTGGTAGGAAAAACCAGATTAGTCGTCGCTGGCTCTACTTCTCTGTGGTGCTGACTCTTGGTTGGTGCCTCAATGGCAGCTGCAGAGCCCAGGATGCCCTTGGACACTTGTTGGCAGCAATGTTATTCCTTGAGGGCAAAGGAGCAGCTATTCCCAGCCCTGCCCAGTGCAGGGAGACATTTCTTCTCCCTCTGTGCTGAAACAACCCAAAATGTGGCCTAAAAATAGGGCTGAGGAGGTGACGCGGTGGAACTGCTCAAGGGAAAATTGGCCGGTCAATGTTTAACGAAGCTGCTCTGAAATGCACATAAATCCCTTCTTCACCATCTCCACCCCTAAAACGGGAAGGATTTGTGCATTTTCTTGATTTCTGGGGGATTTGTGGGAATCAACCCAATTCATAGAGGTCTCTGCAGATAAACTGAACTACACTCGTGCTTAAAGCAGTAGATATTTCCCGGTATTTCGTGCGTTGTCTTTCTGCTTCAGAAACTCTGGCCCAAGTACAGCCCAGGATTGCCTCCCTGGATCTGGGTGTGAGCACATTCCTGCAGCTCCTGGTCCTGGGCATTTGCCAGCATGGGTGGATCTGCTCTGGCACAGGGGCAACACCACTCTCAGCTCCTGGCACCTGCTGCCTGACCTGGATATTACTGTTACGGTTAGGGGCAAAAAAAAAAAAGGTTCAGCAACGTGTGAATTGTGAATTCATGAGGTGGGCAAGGAGGAAGGTGGTTACACTCCATGGGAGTCTTGGCTGGAGGAAGCAGAGGGTTAATGTGCAGCAGTAATGCTGGAAAAAAAAGCAGGAATTGGGCTGTTCTGGCCCTTACCTGCTGAGATTTGAGGTTGGGAACAAAAGTTTAATGGCCCATAAACAGCTACTGTGGTGCCTCACTTTCACAGCCATGCTGACTAAGCACACATGAGTGTCCTAGACTGATTTGTATTTAAATATTACAGAACAGATAATAACTTTAAAAAATCATTGGGTCATTAATAAAAAATAATTAGCATTTGAGATGCATTTCCTTGTCAAAACAAATCCACTTTTCTGCTTCACCAAATATGTAAACAGTGTGGTTTGTTTTTTCCTGACAGCCCAGACAAAACTTTTGATGACTTGGAAAAAAATCAGGAAAGAACACAACATTTCTGGTAAAATATTAAACAGAAGGAGAGGCAGCATGTGCAGTCAGAAGGCTCGTTGGATGTTATCACTGTAACAACCCTTCTTTGTCAGAAAACCATATAACCAGATTTCATAGGCATGTTTTTATTTCCAGTCCACAGTTATGCTCCACAAGCCTTTTTTGGAATTAAATAAAGGAGTGACCACACTGAGAGTCTCTGCAACTTCAGTCCTACGGCACAATCCAAATGTCGGTGCTTAATGAAAATCCTCCTTTTGGCAGCTGCGACTTTAGTTTGGATGTACAACCCCCCAAAAAACCCCAAATGCTGCTGGACCATGTCCCAGATCCCCAAGCCAAGGGTAGCTGGAGAGATGAAGTGCCTGTGTGCATGGACACGGATTTGGGGGTCAGTATCCCCCAGTCATGAGGAATGTGGATGAGTACACAAGAGGGTTAGGGAGGAACTCCTGGGTCACAGCATTCACACTCTGCTATTGCAGGAAACTTCATGTCACTCCTTCCATCAATTCTTTGGGAGTTGATGCACTGCACCAGCTCCACTTTTCCCATTACTTTTTTTCCTTTATATTCATTTTTCTACCGTACTACCTCAGTACCTACAGACACCCAGCTCATTCATCATTTCATTGCAGAGCAACTTCATCACAATGCGGTAGCAAGAATTCCATTCTGTCCCCCTCTATTATACATGGTCCTCTAGTTTTACACATAAGGAGGAAAATTATTTGCCATTGCTCCTGGAGCAGGTGGGGGAACTGGCTTTTGAGGCTACAACAAAATCTCTTCCCTGGTTGCTTTGAGTTTATAGTAATTAAGGTGCTTCATCCTTCTCAGCTCAGCAAGCACCACTTAGAATAATGATGTACTCAGTTACAATCTGAAGAAAAATTAACTTCATGTTAAGCAACATGCCTGACTAATGTTTTATCATACAGTTACCTACTTTAAAAGCACAAGAGAGGAGCCAAAAGAACTGGTGAGATGTTACCTTGGTGTTTTCCTCCATGTCCTTGGAGTTGAGGAGTGCATGGTTGATCCTGAACACGATCCAGTCAAACAGGGCACTGTACAATGACTTGGCCATGGAATTCCGCACGGTCACAGCCTGAAATAGAAAAGAAAAAATAGTGATTGGAAATGATTCCTACTCTGCACTAAAATGGCTTTTGCTTCTCAAGCTCCCACATACAACGCTCATATTTCTCCCTTGCCAAAGCTTTTGTCTGCTATTTTAATTTATGCCACATACGTCAACGGTCCTGACAGCACTGGGAATTGGGTGTAATCCCAGGGCTGTGGGATGTGCCCCTGACTTTGGCTTGGTTTCTTTCATGCATTCGAGTGGATGATACATGAGATCACACGACAAATCCCATCACTGGTGGCAAAAGGAAAGAAAATAAATACATATTAAATATAAATATAATAAATTCACCAAGATCCTGGAAAGGTTTCCTGGGGGAGAAGGAAAGAGAAGGGTGTATATTGCACAGGAGTGACAGCAAGCAATGTGAAAGCACAGGCCAGGACAGGCAGTGCCTGGCACCAGCAGAAGGGCTACAAAAGGGGAGGCTAAAAACCCCTCTAGCAAATCTGAGGGTTCCTGAAAACTTGAAGTTTTCCAGGTACCACCAGCGGGAGCTACAAATCATGGTAGGCAGGTCCAGTACTCCTCCAGCAGCTCTCCCAGAGAGAGGAATAACAGCACTGAGGAAGGGTCATCCCCACCACGGCCAGGATCAAAGAGATTCTGCTTGATGGGATGAAAACTGAGATCAAAGGAAGATCCCTGGGCTTTTGGACAGGCACCTACATAAAGACCCAGAAAGCAGGAATTCCTATTTAAAGGTTATCTTTGTTCTTGCTGCTTGGGATTCTTCCTTGGTTTCAATTATCACCTCCAGTAGAGGTACATATTAATCACCTAAAAACTTATGGCACGAGCCATGACTGCTACATTTTGGTTCATTTTAGCCACTGCAGAAGAATAAAAAAAGAACCAGATGATTCCCACGTAATTATTTCAACTAAACCCTGAACTGTAACAAATCACGGCTTGTCACACATTGCCTTGAAATCCTTCTCACCAACGCTCCCTTCGAGGAACATCATTTGAGTGGCCTCGTGTCACTGACCCCAAGTGAAGGAATAAAGCTCATTTATCTTCTCTCAGCTTATTCCCACCTCTTTTTTCCTTGATTTTTGGAGATAGCAGCATTTAGCATGACCGCAAGCTGTTCTGCCAATGTTTTGCTCTTAAAATGTAATTAAGCACATGGTCTCACTTCCTCTCCCTGTCCAGCTGGAATAGAAGGGATTAACACAGTCCATGCCAGGGGAGGTTTAGGTTGAATGCTAGGAAAACTTTATTCATGGAAAGGGTTGTCATGTATTGGAACAGCTGCCCATGGCAGGGGTGGAGTCCCCATCCCTGGAGGGATTTAACAGATGTGTGGATGTGGAACTTGGGGACATGGGTTAGTGGTGGCCTTAGCACTGCTGGGGGGATGGTTGGACTGGATGGGCTCAGAGGGCTTTTCCCACCTGAGCAGTTCCATGGGTCAATGACTGAGGATGCTCACAGCCTCTGTACGCTGCTAACCATGACGTGGTGGCAATAAAAAGTGACATCAGAAGGTAACTACAAAATATGGCCATGATTAGCAAGGAATTCCTCACCCAAAAAACAACCAAAACCAAGCATGTAATGCAAATAGGTGAGCAACAGGACTGAGAGGATTTTGATGTAGCTCAGACCAAAACAGCACTTTTAAAGAGTGAGCCCTTGAAATGCCTGAGTTCTCCAACAAGGGCTGGAAAGCAGCCGGTATTTCAAACACAAAGAGCTCTAGTTCCTACTAACTGCTTTTTATTCCCTCTCGTGATGAAAAGGATTTGGGGAGGGTTTTTTGGCTGTTTTTATTAAAAGTAACACAGGTTGTTTGCGGGGAGGGAGGAGGTTACTGTCTAATTTTTTTTTAAAAAATTTCCTCAAATATGAGAGAATATTTCAGTGATTCATAGAAAATTCAAGGCAAATTTTCTGCCCCTATGCTCCATCTACTTCTTTGATTAAGCTGGAAGACAATCAGTGCCACTGTCACACCAGAAAAATCAGTCTCTGGGGAAAGATGAGGGCCAAGATCCAGGAATGCCTCTCACTGCCCTAATGCTTTGTCCTGGCATAAACCAGCCCAATTAATTGCTCCAACATGCAATTAAAAACAAACTCCATCTCTATTTAAAGCCAAAAAGAACGCCGTTGTTTCTCCTACAGCATCATGTGCAAGTTTATGTCACAATACTTTTCATTACCTTTTATTAGAGGCTACAGAGACGTGCAGGACTTCCCCCCTGAATGCCTCTGCTTTTTTATTATTTTTTTTTTTCCCCTTCAAAATAAACTAGGATATCATTAAGCCTGCACCACTCCAGTGCTGAGGAATGCTGGGAGTGTGACTGCCATGAGTCTCCTGAATGGTCAGACTGGGAAGTTTCCCTGACACCAGCACCGCCCAGTTTCCTCCAGAATGTGCAGGCTGGGAGATGAGCCACTGCTCTTATTCCCAAGGTGGTCTCAGCTACATGGAAAGCTGGGAATGCCATGAAAGGGTGATTTCCTTGCTATGCTTGAGTCCCACAGTCAGTGGCCCAGATCCCAAAGTGTTTAACAGCTACTTTTAGAAGTAATGGTTTAATCCCAGGAGGTGGTAGGAAACTCCTGGCAGAGCAACATATCGAGAATACAGGGTGGATGGAGCACTTTGCCTTCATCCATTTAAAAAATACCTGCATTGAAATGAACCTATTTTAAATGACTCAGGGTTTAGGGGGGTCTTTCTTTGTTTGATTTTTTTAAATTTCACTTCAATAAAATATTTACTTTTTAGAACAGACCTTCACTGACATCACATTTTAAATAAAGCCCCTTGCTATCCTAAACAGATTCCAAAACTACACCGTCTTAAGACCATCAGGAAATATTATTTCTTTTCAAATTCAGGAGCTGCAGCAGAGCTTTTAAAATAAGCTTTTACGCTTTATTTAATGAGAAATTATTTTTTTCTGTACTATCCTACATATCCTAAATTAATTCTAGTCTCTGAACTATATCCCATACATCACATACAGCTTGTCTTTAGGTCAACACCTACAGCTTCTGGTCTCTTCCACAAGTCTCTTTATGTGACATTTAGGCAGATCTGGAACATGGTGATACTCATCAAACCATTTTTATTTCCCTCACAAAGCAAAATAAAAATAGCTGCTGCAATGCCAAAACAAATCTCTGGGGATCAAAGGGAGCGGGACATGTTGCACCCACACAAAAATATTGCTGATTCCAAACTGAGACAGATCAAACACGCTTTGACTCGGCGGGTCAGGAAATAAGCTACAGACAAGGTTTTAATCAATAGTTTCCTGCTTACGAAGCTAGAAAGGATCTATATATTATTTATTATATGCCAGAAAGTCCACTTGTTGGGTTGGCCAACTTTTGTTAAGATCCTGATATAACATATTTGAGTTTTTTGTAAGATGTCATTGCCAAATAAATTGTTCTGAAAGTTGCCATGATGAGCATCGGATTCAGGCCACCTTAAAAATAGATACACTTCTGGAAACATCTTCTGTCAAAAGGAACAAGGGGAAGACAGACTTAAGAATTAAAATCTACTTTTGAAATGCTTTGGAACAAGGTCTTACAGTTCCAGCAGCAACAGCCTGTATTTTAGAGGCTGTAAAAGATGTAATCTCAGGAACCCAAATTTGCTCAAATTAAAAGCCTCTGTAAAACACATTTGTACACATACAGGAGATTCTTAAGAACTGAGATTACAAAGTCACTAAATATATTTAAACAAATCTGTCTGCTGCCATCCCACAGCACCCCCTGCTCCAGGCAGGATCCCTCACTCTTGCCCTTTTGCACTCAGCTAAAATTTCAAGCTGGAATTATTCAAAATATTTGCTGGTACCCAGAAAATCCAGGGAAAGGCGGTGGGTTAAAATCCCCACCAAGTTTATACATTGAAAACTACAAGAAAGACATCGTAGGGCTGGAGCCAGAGATGGGAACAGAGCTGGGAAAGGGTCTGGAGCACCAGGAGCAGCTGAGGGACCTGGGGAGGCTGAGCCTGGAGAAAAGGAGGCTCAGGAGGGACATTCTAGCTCTGCACAACTCCCTGACAGGAGGGGGCAGCTGGGTGGGTGAGTTGGGCTCTGATCCCAGGGAACAGGGACAGGACAAAAGGATTGGTCTCTGTGTCACGGGAGGCTCAGGTTGGTGGAAGTGCTGGTCAGGCACTGGCACAGGATGCTCAGGGAAATGGTGAAGTCTCCATCCCTGCAGGGATTTAAAAGGTGTGTGGATATGGCACTCGGCGACATGGGTCAGTCAGTGGTGGCCTTGACAGTGCTGGGGAATGACTGGACTCGATGATCTTACAGGTCTTTTCCAACCTAATTGTTTCCTTGCTTCCAAGATGCTCAGGTAACCTTTTACAGATATTTTCACATGATTTTGCTGGAAGTTCCCCCCATGCTCCTTATTGGATTCAATGTTTTTACTGCTGACTAACCTAACACACGAGCAACAGCAGCAATAGCTCAATTTTAACAACAAAACCTCAAATATTTATACATTTTTCATACTAAGGGGAATAAACAAAGCCCAGAGAACAGAGAATGGGGAAAGCAAGTGCTGAAGGACTTGGAAAGACAAAGAGCAAAAATTGCAGCAATATCCCAGTGACTGGATGTTCCAGGGAGCAGAAAGCAAAGATATCCCACTGAGTTGGACTTCATGATTCTTGTGGGCCTCTTTCAACTCAAGATATTCTCTAAGGACAAAGCCATCAAGATGCTGCTGGAAGGTACATGGTTCTAGTCACACCCTTCCATAGCCAAGAGGACCATTTTCTGGAGTGTGGACCCCAGGAACCAGAATGAGATCCAGAGTGGGACCAAAATACAAGAGACAGACTCTCTTCTCAATGACTCCATCAAACCAACCCAGCCATGGAGCATATCTGCAACAGCAGCTGGCCCCTGATGTCCACCTTTAAGCATTTATGACCCAAACAAATCTATGGATGTGAAGGACTCTTGTAACCACTAAATACTTCCTCTAACATTTTGTTTCAAAAGAGATAGACAAAAATGAAGAACTGTTTCTGTACAGGGCTTTGCTTGACACAGACAATCAGAAAACTAGAAGATCAAAACAAAGTCTCATCACTTTTGCATCAATTAGGAAGGGCAGGGTATTGGTGCACTGAGCAATTCTGAGTAAGAATCATTCCACTACAGGTCTCTAAAGGCTTCAAACATCTCAGCTCATTGAGAGATTTGTCCATCTTCCCTCATAACACAATGTGGAGGACACCATAGCCTGACCCAGGACAGAGGAGAAAGGTGGTGGATGATACTTGGGTTTGGGCAGCTCTTATGATCATCAAAGCACAACTTAATATTACACTTGCACAGCCATGTATATATACCTGAGTCTGCCTAGGAGGGTTTCTGAGCCTCAATCCATCACTGAAAACTCCAGAGAGCAGCTGGCACCACATGCTGCTCTCTAGAAAAAGCAAGACAAAAAATCCATATCCATTTTCCACAGAAAAAGAAGCCATTTTTACACACACACATTGGACATCACAATCTATTTTGGGTCACTGCTATGAAAAATGCACACTAGGAAGGGCACAGTGCTCAGAGCTGGGGTTTAGACCCCGGTCCTTGAGCCCAGACTCAGTTAATGAGAAGTGGATTTATGTACAACTGGAAAGTGAGTGCAAGCACCAAAACGACTTAAAGTCCTAATGAGGATTAAACACCCATGGAGTTTATTAACTGTGACAACCCTTATCCCATCTCTCAGCATTATGCAAATCTAGGGAGCACCCATAAAGATGTGCTGACAGACTTAGCTGGTCACAACATTACTGCACCTTCAACCATTCTGGTTGAATTAAATAACATTGTTAAATCCCAGTTTTTCACTGGGGACATCACAGACGTGGGGGCAAGCTCAGTGCACCCACTCCAGATTTTCTACAAGCAATGACAACTTGAAAAGCTGATATTTAAATGCCATTTCTCAAGCACAACTCTGAAAAATTCCTTAGATTGAGAAGACTTTTTAGAAGGCAGCCTGACTTGTTAGCCCAAAAGGCAACTTGGTGCTTTGCTCTTCAGTCCATAAGACTTGCTGCATTGTTGGTCATGGTCCTTTTTACCTCCAGTTTTCCAGCATTTTCCCAGGACACTGTGTGTGTGTATCCCATCACAGACACTGTTGATGTCGTTTGCTCACACTGGATAAACACATTGCCAGTGCCAGCATTCCCTACCAATGCAGAACTCCCACCCATCCCAAAAAATAGGGCTTTACAAGCAACACTCCTTGTAATTTTCCCAAGAACCTGCAATATCTCCAAAAATTCATTTGTTAAAAGAGGAATGATGTTGATACAGCCATAGGAACTACCTATGGATTCCTTCTCTCCTGGTGACCCCCCAACTCTTCCGGAACATGAGGACACATGTGCAGCTGTTTCCTGCCCTCCAGGAGGAAAACAAGCAACACATTCTCTCTTCAGACTCTTATCAACAAATTCTGAACAATTACAGTAATTCCAAGGTGATAATAAATGCTTTTCTCCAGATGTGAAGTTTGCAGGATTTGGTGTAAAACATAGAGAATAGGTTTACAATTACTCAATTACTTTGGGCGCCACAAAATATATTTTCTTCTGGTGGAGGGAAGAAACAGAGATTCCTCCTCTCTTCAGGAAATCAGATCTGAAGACAGGAAGAGAGGAAATATTCCCTTTTCCCTTAGACCTTTGATGGGCTTCCTACAATTTCTATACAAGGATGAAAGGTGCTTCCAATGAAATGTTTGGGGGAAGAAAAGTAGCAGTAAAATTCTTCCTCTTCAGGAAATCCCTCCAAAAATCAAATATGTGGTTTTTGTGGCTCTGTGGGAGCTTCATTTGTTTGCTTTTCTTTTAATATGTGGAATAAATTTTCAGCACGTTCTCTGATTAATCAGTCGGTGTTTCTGCTTACATGGATTTGGCATTAAATCCCAGGAACCTGTTGATATCCTACCACAGAAATTATTTAGTGAGCTATTATCACACACAGGATTTGATTTTCATTATCATTCGATGCCTGGTTTGAAATCCTTATCAGCCATTCCCATTTTTCCCCCATTTATTCTCTAAGGTCAAATTTGGCTTCATAATTACATTTGTACTTACTGTAACAGAAATGTCTTATTCCAATATGACTCAGAGGAAAAAAACCCACATTTTAAAACCTACTGAATTTTGCCCATGGTATTTACCTAGGATTTTCAGATGAAAATCTCCCTCCTTCAATCACTTCCATGGGTTTAAATGATGTATTTAATTTCCAAGTAGGGAAAAAATCAGGAAAAGAGTGTACATGTTTTCTTATTTGCTTCAAAGTACCTATTCAACAAAAGCATGCTGCATGCAAGTAAATGATTAAAGAAAACAGTTTCTATTCTAAAGAAAATTAAAATTTATGCTTGCTTTTTATAAAAAATACACATATTAGCAATGCTTGGCCACTGTGAAGAGGGATAGGATTTATCTAAGAAGAGAACAAGCAAAAGCAGGAGGAATTCAAGCTCTCCTATTGCACTTGATTTGGATCACCTAAAGGGATCTAATGACCAGGAACAGAAGCCAAAACCCATTATCAGCAAGCATTGGAGGTGCAGACAATTGAAAACAGTCCATGTGGGCATCTCAGAGATGATGATCTACAGCAATCACTAATCAGGAGATTAAAAAAAGTGAACTGAAAATACACTTTGATTTGAATAGCACTTAGGGGTGCCAGATGCTACTCAAAGTGCTCATGTCAGAGGAGTAGTGACTTACCGTAAAAATACTATAAAAATCCAGTTTTTATCTCTGACACTGTTTCTGCTCCATGAGGGCTGAACCCACATGGAAAGTGGCTGCAGCTTGGGTTTGTTGTTGTAGGGAGAGAACTGCTGAAGTGGTTTGCTGGGTCTGACATTCCTGTGCCAAGATGGAGAAGTGATGAAGGAAGGGAAAGATGTAGCTGTGAGAGCTAAATTAGGGAAAGAGCAGAAAGGGAGGAGGATGGTGAGGAAGGAGAGCAGCACCACACACAGAACCTGCTGGAGCATCTATGGCTCATCACTGAAACTGGGAGAACATTTCTGGGTTTGAAGGAAACAGGCAGAAACCTCTCAGTTGCTGGGATCAGATAAGGACTAAATCCCTCTTCTGGTCCAAATGGAGGGTTTAGTGCCTTGTTTATAGAATCCCAGCATGGTTTGGGTAAAAAACCCCCTTAAAGATCATCCAGTTCACCCCCTGCCATGGGCAGGGACACCTCCTGCTNCAGCCCTCAGAGCATCTCTGTGGCCTCCTCTGGACCCTCTCCAGCACCTCCACGTCCTGCTGATGTTGGGGACCCCAGAGCTGGAGCCAGCTCTGCAAGTGGGGAGAGCAGAGGAAGAATCCCCTCCTATGCCATGTGTCCTACTCCATCCATGGCCAGCAGGATGAACACACTTATCCAGGATGAGAACACTGTGATATTAAAATATTTTTAAATTTTTTTTTTAATAAGTATTTTTAAAAAATAATTAATTACTAGCAGTTTATCATTTCCTAGAGGTGCAAGCAAGCAAGTACCTTTGAAGGACTTCCTTGTCAACCTGATGATACGTTGACATTGGAACACCATCTCTCTGGATAAACTTCTTGAGCTGACTTGTCACATTGGGATTTTTGGGAAGGGTGTTAGTATGATTTGGGAAATCCCCTTAAAATGCCTCTAACTAATACAGACTTCCAGGTTGGAGAAGGACCTTTGTCCAAGGAAGGTGATTGTGAAGGTATCACTTGGCCCAAGGTGGCCACATAAGGTACTGAGAAACTGGTACAAGAGGAGGGAGAGCACAAGAAGAATTAGAAAAAAGGTGCAACAGAAAATTTGAAACTAATATCTAAACCCCCTCTCTGAATGTGAGAACTTTACACCTGATTTAGTGACAAAATCCTGAAGCGCCTTCATGTTTGAGTGTTATGTTGGGCCACGATGCAGCATTGTATGGTAATGACATTACAGGCTATTTTTTCTCATTGGAAAATCCACCCATAAGTTCTGGAAAACATCATTGACACTTGCATCTCTTGGATAAAATCCATTGGCAGGACAACCTGCTGCCTCCCATCTCCAGGGTGATAGTGGAAGGTTTCTGCCAGGATGTGGCAGCCAGCCGGGAGGGGGGAGCCAAAGATAGTGCAAGGCTCAGTGCTTTGTTGTTGTTTTTTGAAGTATTTCCTTTGCAAGTACATTTATAGAATTAAAGCATTAAAATGAACCTTTACAGGAATGTTCAAACTACTTTTAAGCCAACTTTTCCTCTTTTTTGTTGTAATCAAAAAAGAAAAAATGCATTTTTCACTCCTTTTCTTTCAATGATGCCTTTAAGGTATTTTTTCTCTTCCTTAATTATACATAAAAATCATTAAAAAACCTTTCTTGCAGGCTGAAGCCAGAGCGGAGCATTGATGATCTGAGTTCTCTTAGGGAAACGACCCAGGAGAATGACAGGGTTTTAATATGATGTTCAGATAAAATATGAGTGTGGAAAATGACATCATACTTCTCCCGCCCGAGCATGATATAACACTCCTGGATGCCAAGTCAGGGATTAAGTTTGAGTCTGATATCCTGCAAGAGCACTTTCCTCTGGGTGTTAAGCCTCTGTTTTAAAAAAATCCTAATCCTGCTTGGCTCAGCCCATGCCCTGTGAGCCAAGGGGGAACCCCAAAGGCTGCTCAGTTCATCCCAGACGCAGGATATGGATGTGGATGGAAACCAGATATGTTGGGTCACAGCAGGGAAGGGAGCGGAACAGTGGGAAATCACAATTCCCACCACACACATGGGTGACTCAGGACTCACTCGATGGGCTGAACATAGTGGTAGATCAATTTTGGGTCATGAAAAGCTCAACGTGAGCTGTCCATGTGCTCTGGGAGCCCTGAACTCTCCCATGCCCTGGGGGCTGATTCCCCAGTGTGGGCAGCAGGAAAGACGGATTCTGTCTCTCTGCTCCGCTCAGGTGAGACCTCACCTGCAGAGCTGACTCCAGCTCTGGGGCCAACATCAGGAGGATGTGGAACTGCTGGGAAGAGTCCAGATATGGCCACAGAGATGCTCTGAGGGCTGCAGCCCCTCTGCTCTGGAGCCAGGCTGGGAGAACTGGGGGTGCTCATCTGGAAAGGAGAAGGTTCCAGGGAGACCTCAGAGGCCCTGGCAGGGCCTGAAGGGGCTCCAGGGGAGCTGGAGAGGGACTGGGGACAAGGGATGGAGGGACAGGACAAGGGGGAATGGCTTCCCACTGCCAGAGGGCTAGGTTAGATGGGATATTGGGAAGACACTCTTCCCTGTGAGGGTGATGAAGCCCTGGCACAAGTTGCCCAGAGAACCTCCAAGCCCCATCCCTGGCAGTGTCCAAGGCCACACTGGATGGGGCTTGGAGCAACCTGGGCTAGTGGAAGGTGTGAAATTAAACGATCCTTAAGGTTCCTTTCAACCCACACCATCCTGTGATTCTGTTATCCCCACACTACCTCACATACATTCCCACTGAAATGGTTCATGTGCTTCTGTTAATTCCTGTGATTTCTGAGGAGTAACACAGGAAGTATCAGAGTGTTCCTGCAACTGCCCTCTCCTTACTCATCCTTTCTGTCATTAGATAGATGCAAACACGGAAAATGAAGTGGAAAACCTCAAATAAGAATATCTTTTGTGGGTGTGTTGAAGATCTAGCTATTGTGTCCCTGCTGGTGGCAGGCAGGTTTGGGAAAGGACAGATGGGAGACCCACCACTCCCATCCCCATCCCAGGCCAGAGCCTGCCTGCTGTTTATTTTTAGAGATGATTTCAAGTCTTGTCTCTGATATTGAGCTGATGACTGGAACATGCTGTGGTTACGCTTTTCAGAAACAGCCCTCAGGTACAACCAGGAGCAAAGGAAACCAACACAAATCTTTTAGAGATTTTCTCTGAGTCCTTACTGTGGAGCCAGGTGGTTTTGAGCATCATCTTCCTAAAAAGAGTTCACTCAGAGCCTTTGAATATGGGTGCTGTGGTTACAAAGTGTCATTTGTAACAAATCAAAACCAAAAGGAAAGCAAAAAACCTCAACTCTCTCTTCCTGAAATTAAACCCTTCCAGAAAACAAGGCTGCAGTTCTTGCTTCTCCTGTGAAGAAGATGATGAAAGGAGACACATGGAATATCCCTTAGGGAAAGGTGCTCAAATAGAGCCATCCTGAGCCCACCACAGAGCTACAGGAGAACAGAGCCACCAAGCAGGCAAGTTGGAAGGGTCACTGATGACAAAATGTGTTTTCCTCCACCTTGGTGCATGCAGAGTCTGTTCTGCCAATGGCACAAACTGAGCTCCTGTTCCACCCATGTTTTACAGTGAAATCAGCACAAAAACCAATTAATAAATTACTTTGTGGCATGAGAAGATGTTGTGTGATCTGATGTGAGGAGGCCACATTTAGGGAAATTTGTTCAGCATGTATAGGCACAATGTACCAGGATCCTCACCAAGGAGTCCAACTGATCACCAAAACCAGCCCTTGAGCATTTAAAAACCAAATCCTGCCTTTAGATTGGTCCTTCCCAAGCAGAGGGTGAGTGCAGACAAACTTGTTCTGCCAGTGCACCATTGTCATCATTCCAGGTTATTTTTACCACAGTTTTTTGGCAAGGTTTCCCAAAGAGAAGTTATTTGTCATCACACCTCAGCTGTTACGGCTGTAGATGCAAAGATTGTGCAACAGACACACGAACTTCTCCTCCTTCAGCCACTGACCAAAAGCCCTGGGCTAAGGAAAAAGAATCAACCTGAATTTATTCAGATTGGGATTACACATGAAAATCCCATATTCCAAGCAACTGTACCAAAACGACATCCCTTGTGGGAAGAGCTGGCTAACTAACCCAGGAACTGAATTCCTTGAAAAGTTTTCACATGATTTTAGTAGAAATTTAAGTAACTAAAAGAACTCTGTGACATCGAAGCATCTTTCGAGTAATCAGATGTAATTAAAAGAATCCTTTAAAGAGCTGAGAATGGATTTGATTTGAAAGGGCGGCTGGAGTGGGCCATAGGCAGAGCAATCCATGGAAAGTCAGCATTTCCCCTCCTAAAGTCCTGACCTTGGACTTTGTCCAGGAATCTTGGAATCCCAATGTCTTCCTTGTTTTCCCAGACATCAGTGCCAAATAAATAGCAGGAACACAGTTAATACACATGAATTTCCATGGTGGCACAGAGCAGAAGAGTGACTGCAGCAGCTTTTGCACTGGATGTGCATTTCCAAGGGAAATGTGAGAAACCTCATCCCACAGATAGGTTTCTTTTGAAGTTCTACCTTCCCAGGTTGCCCTCACATCCTGAAGCAGAGACACTTGCTTAGCTCTCAAAAGCTTTGTGGGGTTTCAGTTTTATTCCATTTATGTTTTTCTGTGAATTCTGAATCCACTCATCAACGTAGCAGCTCTTCAAAGGGCTCCTGCCGAGCTCCTCATGTTAACAACCTGTGGTGACAATGAGTCTCCTCAGCTAATGGGTTTGGGAATAAGTAGGTGCTTCCAGCAGTTCTGCTGCTTTTTATTCCATTAAGTGTCCCTGTCCTTGTACCTTAGGACTAAGAATTTTCATTTCTTCATGCTATTAATTATTTTGTCTCCTTCCCACTTTTTCTCCTTGAATATTTTCAGGCTCGTGATTAATTGCAACTATGATCTTTCCTTAGTTGTTTTTTTTTTTTTTTTTTTTTTTTTTTTTTTTTTTTTCCAAACATCTTAGGTAATGTTCGGCCATTTGGCCCTGGAACTCCATTTCTTCTCTCTTATAATGGGCTGAAAAAGGAATCAGCCAGTTCCACTACAAGGATATAGAGAATAAAATATCACTCAGTTCTTTGCTCTAGTGAGATACTTTTTTGACTCATTACAGTTCCCTCCACAAGGCTTCTTTGCCTTGCGTCTCTGTCAATTAACTGTTACTGGGCTGAAAATTAAGTGCTTGTGCTGAAAGTGAGTTCTCCCTGATTTAACATCCCTAACACAGCACAGTTTATCATCCCAAATAACCATCCTGTGATGGTCATTCCAAGTGTCTTGTATTCCTCAGCAAAAATTCGTCCCAGGTGAAGAAGGTCCAGGTAAAGTGACACTTGGTGACATGAAAAAATAAAATCTAATGATTTTGTGGCACCAGAAGAGAAAGATGTGCCTAGCCCACTACTCCTGGGCAAAGGTTCTTTTGTCTCTCCTTCTCCCAAAAGACACAAATCCAACTCTCCTCTCACTCCAAGAAGTCTCTGCTGAGCCAGCACAGACCCAGAGACAATGAACATGAGAGGATGAAAGTACCATGAAAGCAAAGCTGTGGAGCCCTCAGCAAATACTTCCAGAAGACCTGGACTTTCCTCTCCTGATTTGTCACCCAAAACACAAGGTTCAATGTGTGTCACCCCCTGATTAATCCTGTACATCTCAGATTGTCAGGAGCCTGAATATCTTGGTTTGTAAATCTGACCTGAATTCCATCACTGCTTTTCTAACTAACCATCTTCCACTAGCCCAGGTTGGTCCAAGCCCCATCCAGTGTTCCAGGGATCCAGGGGCAGCCACAGCTGCCCTGGGCAATCTGTGCCAGGGCCTCCCCACCCTCACAGGGAAGAATTCCTTCCCAATATCCTACCTAACTCTGCCCTCTGGCAATGGGAAGCTGTTCCTCCTTGTCCTGTCCCTCCATCCCTTGTCCCAAGTCCCTCTCCAGCTCTCCTGGATCCCCTTTAGGCACTGAAAGGGGCTCTGAGCTCTCCCTGGAGCCTTCTCTTCTCCAGGTAATCACCCCCAGCACTCCCAGCCTGGTTCCAGAGCAGAGGGGCTCCAGCCCTTGGAGCTTCTCCATGGACCCCTCTGGACCCTCCAGCAGCTCCATGCCCTTCTGATACTGGGCACCTCAGGGCTGAGGCTGAGAATTCCCCCTCTCCCTGCTGCCCAGGTTATGGTGGAGTTTGGGGCTGCCTGGCCCAACATCTGCTCCCCAACAGCTGCTCCCACTGCCTTGCTGGAGGTACAGCTCAGTCCCTTTCAGTTCCTCTGAGTTTTCAGACACTCACTTACAATTCTGAGCACACATTCAGTTAAATACAGGGCATGTTTATAGTGACACCCATCACAGCAAACAACCAGCTCCCAACAGCTTTCCACAATTAAAGGAAGGCAAGAATCAGGTCAGCTGTTGACCAAGAAGTTGTCTCACATCTTTTATTTCCCTTCTGTTGCACAATTTCACTATAGATTTCTCCCAAAAGTGTGAATTAATTCGCTTTTTAATCCTTAGGGTAAAATGTCTTTGATCACAAATGGCTTAAAGATATAAAGATCTGTTAAAATAATGTTGATTAGCAAAGTCACTTGCTTAAGAAACACCAACCATATTGGCTAAATCAAGTTAATGAATTGAAAACATAATGGATTTTTTTTTTTTTCTGGAGGAATTTAGAACAGGGCTTGCTAACAGATGTATTTACTTTGATAATGAGGTTTTTCTCATCGGATGAAGAACAGGGAAAAAATGCAGAGACTGGTGAAAAACAGACAAGCAGGTGCTGGACACCAGCCTGATAAACTGAACAGATGGGATGGAAACCAGGCAGGGATGCTTGTGGAGCTCAGCCACAGGCTCATCTCCAGCACGATGGAAAGGGATGGAACCACCAACCAAGACAGATTTGAGAGAGTTAAATGAGTGGATGAGTCAAAGCATATCCTACTGGCCTTGGAGACCTGCAGCAAGCAGAGATGGAAAAAACCTGAATTCCTTGGATTATTTAGATAGGAGCAGGAAGACAGATGTGGCCCAGGAGGGCAGTTCCTTGCATGGATTAAGATGATACTCAGATTACAAACAGGATCAAGAGAAAGATTTTTAACAACCCCCAAGTTCTCTACAAAGATGTGACTGAACTGTTCTGATCCCACATGTTTCCTACGAAACATCAGTCAAGTCACTTGATATTTAGCACACCACTTTTTTTCTTTTGAATACCTGAATTGTGGCCTGTGAAACTTTCCTACCTCAGTATAACTGCAAAAACGCACATAATAATATATGAAAAAAAGCCCAGAGTCTGGAGTTGAGGGGCATTTTGGGAAGGACAACAGCAACCCACAGCATGTTACTTTGCCGCCATTAAAACCCCATTTTTCCCTTTTTCAGCTACATGCCTGCTGTATTTTACCTTATCAAGGAGAAGATGGCTGTGGCTGCAGAGATGTCCACTGCTCACATGGACCCTGAATCAAAATAGTTCAACCACCAGAACTATCACTGATGGCTCTACTGCTCCCATAGCCTTTTCCAAGGGTCCTCCCCATTGCTAAATGAAGTGGAATTCTCCAGCTCGTTGTTACCAAATACTGCACTGTGCTATCTCTGGAAACCCATGAAGTGCTGCTGGCTTCATTAATGCACCATCTCACTCCTGATAAAGTCTTTGGCAGCTGTTTTGGGCAACAGCCAAAGACCTCAGCACACAAGTGCAGCCTTTCACGTCTGTGCAGCCTTTTTCCTAAGTTTATCTATGGCCTAAAGCTTCTAACCCTTTGCGCTGGCCCAAACTGCAAAGTCGTTTCAAACACTGCATTAAAACTCCATTCAGTGCTATAAAAGCAAAAATGGATGGTTCCGAGAGGCAGCTCCATGGTAGATGAGCCAGTGTGGCTCAGCAGATAAGAGGCAGCTGCCAGAGATGAATATAAGCATTATTTATGGATGTGGTGTCGTTGATTGCCAGAGGTGCTGGAGGTGCAGCCAGAGAGGATGGCAGCTCCCCTGCAGGGTCTCAAACATGATGTCAAACATGGGTCAAGCCCATGTTTGACATCAGTGCCACAGCCAGGAGAGGCAAAACAAAGTAGTCTTGACTTTTCCTTGTAAAACCAGATCTCCCCTTGGTTGCCCTCTCCTTAACGTCAGAAAGAGCTGTAGCTGCAGTGACATGGGAATGTACACGAATGTTAATACCCTGGTCACACACAACCTCTAAACAATAAACCACAAGTTACTGAACAATGAGAAAAGCTGATGGCACATTATGCTTTGCAGGGTCTTCCTGAAAAACCACATGCTCATCCCATAATTCCTGTAACAGCCCAAGGATGGACACTGACTACACGCCAAGAATCCCACCCTGGAGTTTGGCTCACAACTATTTATTTGCTCCTACCCATGGCCCTTGAGCAGGTGCTGCCACCACACACCTTGAATGCTCCTGGGTAAAATAAAATAAAATGAAATTTCTCTGCTGGGAGGAACTTGTTCAGCTGAAGACAACAGCACCAGCAACTGCTGGCACAATTTAAACTACTGGAATCCTACCTCCACACTGGACTTCAGTGTTATATTTAACCTGTTACCTGATCTAGCTCAAAGATTCACAGACGGTTTGAGTTGGGAGGGATCTTAAAGCTCATCCCATTCTACTCCCTGCTATGGGCAGGGACACCTCCCACCAGGCCAGGTTGCTCCAAGCACTGTCCAGTCTGGCCTTGCATACTTCCAGGAATGGGACAGCCACAGCTTCTCTGGGCAACCTGTGCCTCATCACCCTCACAGGGAGGAATTCCTTCTCAATATCCCATCTAACCCTGCCCTTTTTCAGTTTGGAGCCATTTCCCCTTGTCCTGTTACTACAGGCCCTTATAAAAACTCACTCTGGAGCCTTCCTGTAGGCCCCTTCAGGCACTGGAATCCAGTCCTTGGATCCTCCAAGATCATCCAGCAGAATAATAATATGTGGGAAAGAATCAAAAAGTCTTGACTTTATTAAAAGAAATGAAGAGTTGATAAAGTCAATATTTCTGTCTAACTTTAAAATGGCACTTTATTCCTGAGGGAAAAGCCCAGCTCCTGGGGCAAATCCATAAAGAGGAAGTCCTAAGAGAGGAATTAAAATATGAATAAACAGTGGAGGTGGTTGTCAGTTGCTGCTTCTCCTTAAACAATGCAGGCTTCCAACCACTGGGAGAAGACAAGATTTCAGGAAGACCTCAAGAGCCCCTTCCAGAGCCTAAAGGGGCTCCAGAAGAACTGGAGAGGGACTTGGGATAAGGGCCTGGAGGTACAGGACAAGGGGGAATGGTTTCCCACTGCCAGAGGGCAGGGCTAGATTGGATATTGGGAAGGAATTTCTCCCTGTGAGGCTGGAGAGGCCCTGGCACAGGCTGTCCAGAGCAGCTGTGGCTGCCCTATCCCTGGAAGTGTCCAAGGCCAGACTGGACAGTGCTTGGAGCAACCTGGGATAATGGAAGCTGCTGCTGCCCATGGCAGGGGGCAGAATGAGACAAGCTTTAAGGTCCCTCCTAACTCAGACCCATCTGTGACTCCATGATGTCTATCCACAAGCTGTCCCCACTTTGCAGTACCTTCTACCCAAAACATGCCAGAATGAAAGATGTAGTTTCACCCATATTACTGCAAAGATGAACAGAACCAAGAACAGTCAGTCTGGTATCAATTCATAACCGAAGGAGAGTGTTTCAAGCGACCTGCCAAGCATTGAAACCACTGATTTAAAAAAAAGCCCCAAACCACAGGACTGTGTTTCCAATCAGTGCACAAGAAGAAGGCAGGAGCATGCAGACAGCCAGGAATGTGACATCACTGCAAATCCAACAAAGGCGTTCTCTCCACGCGCTCCGGGGCTGCAGCTCGGGAAAGGGGAAGAGAAAAGGCTTGGCTTGGAAAATAAAACTCCAGTCTCAGCTCTGAAGCCTCCAAAATACCAAAGGGAAGAATCCCTTCAGGCCAACTCTGCCCATTCAAGACTAATAAGGGGGGTAACAGTTGTCACAGCAGGACCCTGAGGGCACCAATCTCCCAGGAGCCAGGCTGGGATTATGGAATGATCACACTCACTTTCCACGAAAAGCGTTTCTGTGCAGAGTTGTCATCCCCACATACTCCAAC
Organism: Hylia prasina; assembly: GCA_013397195.1. Taxonomy (NCBI): domain Eukaryota; kingdom Metazoa; phylum Chordata; class Aves; order Passeriformes; family Sylviidae; genus Hylia; species Hylia prasina. The sequence goes on along the minus strand of VYXD01014075.1, from coordinate 127,621 downwards.
ACTGATGAAAGGGATTGGCAAATGTCAGCCCCTGTGCCGAGCACAGAAAGTGAAACATTCTAGAGTGGATCAGATGCACATGGGAACCTCATCAAAGCTCAAAACCCATCCCAAACTTAAACTGCAAGCTTTTAAGGTGGAATCCCAGATGGTTTGGGCTGGAAGGGACCTTAAAGCTCATCTCGATCCATCCCCTACCATGGGCAAGCTTCATCCAACCTGGCCTTGGACGTTTCCAGGGATGTACCATCTATCACCTCTCTTGCAACCTGAAGACTTGTAGATCCAACCTGCTCTTCTTGATAGTGTAAAGAAGCAAGGACATGCCAAAATGACTTTATGCAATGCTTTTCTTGAAAGCCTGTGGAGCACAGTCTTTTCCAGGCAAACTCCACTGAAATTTTCAGTGTACCAAGCAATGAAAAATCCCACAGGCATCTGAAGAATAAAAAAACTTCTGTATCCAACAGGAAAGGCAGCTGCCTGTGAGCTACAGAGGTCGTGGTGGAAGACCTATGTCTGCAAATCCTCAAACCCTCAATGGCTCCATCCATTGGAGCCAACTGTAATGCTCCTTTGTTAAATACACAGGAATAACCAGCCTGTTGATTCCCAAGAGTCCAGTGAGTCATGAGTGGGGATTATCAGACATCTTTGTGAAGTCCCAAAATGTCAAATGAATCCCACTCTTCCTTCCTGATTCAGACAGATCTGAATTTAAGTCACTCCTCCTACTCCCTGAGCCAGAGTAAGACCAGGAGAAGGCCTCTTACCACGGGGAGGTTCAAGTTGGAACATCTCAAATTCTGTTCTGTGAGCAGTGAACATGCTCCCAGAGTGAGGTCACTGCTGGATAAAATTTGGTGGTCAGGATACTGATGATGTAAGGAGGTGAACAAAAAGCACAGGAGGTGCTCATCTTAACACAATTCACAGCTTCTTCCAAAACGATTTTGTCAAGGAGATCACATCAATCATTCCCGAAGGAGCCTTGTGCTCCTTTGTCTTCCCCCACAGCCACCACAGCCTGATCTTTCTTTTCTTCTACTGATATTGGTGATAAACCTTTCTAAGGGAACACCTGAGATTTGGGAGCAGCAGTTATCACCAAAAACATTTGGGAAAGCACTTGAGAAACTCATGCTGAGCCACTCTAGCTCTAAAGAGGTGTCTTCCAACTTCACAGAACATAAAGGTAAGACTGTTCCCAGCTGTGTAAACACACTACAGATGTTGGGCAGCAGGTCAAGGAGGGGATTTGGCCCCTCTGCCCCACTCAGGTGAGACCCCACCTGCAGAGCTTCCCCACACTGGACCCCAGCACAGGAAGGATGTGGAGCTGCTGGAGAGAGTCCAGAGGAGGCATCAGGGTGATCAGAGGAATGAAGCAGCTCCGGTGTGAGGAAAGGCTGAGAGAACTGAGATTGTTCAGCCTGGAGAAGAGAAGGCTCCAGTGCCTAAAGGGGCTACAGGAGAGATAGAGAGGGACTTGGGACAAGGGCCTGGAGGGACAGGACAAAAGGGAATGGCTTCAAACTGACAGAGAGTAGGATTAGATGGGATATTGGGAAGAAATTGTTGGCTGTAAGGGTGGGAAGGCCCTGGCACAGTTTGCCCAGAGAAGCTGTGGCTGCCCCACCCTGGAAGTGTTCCAGGCCAGGCTGGATGGGGCTTGGAGCAGCCTGGTCCAGTGGCAGGTGTCCCTGCCCATGGCACAGCTTGGGACAAAATCATTTTAGGGCCCTTTCCAACCCAGCCTACCCTATGATACCATTATTCTAAGGACCCTCCCTCCAGCAGAAGGGTAGTTATAGCTTAGTTTTTAACTTTGCTAGCCATCTTTTTTATGTCTGTGCCCAAGATGAAGGAAAAAAAGTAGAAACACCACACTGATTAAATGTCCATCACAAAGACCCAGTGAGAGCCCTTGTGTGCCCTTCGTTAGGACACATTTCACCTTTGCACAAAGACAACACTTCAATTCTAAAGATTAAAGCTCAGTGACAGTTACTGAGCATAAACACACCCTTCAAAGCGGGAGAAAAGATACTGTTCTTTTTCCCCCAGAAAAAGGAGTCAAAATATCTCCAGGTGACCTCAGTGACAACACAATGTGTTTACTTATTTGTGACACAACAGGCTGCCCTCGAGATGCCATTCAAGGTGCTGTAAATTTTCACACAACCCTACAACATGAGGGAATAGAGGAACCATGTGTGGCATGACATGTTCCTAATCTGGGGGATACAAGAAGATTAGAGGCAGAAATAGCCAAAACAAGTAGCTCAGGAGGACAGAACTTACGTATTTTGAAGAATACAAGAAAAAAATTGTTTCTCTTTACCAGCCACAGAATAGAATTCAGAATTCCTGAAAATCCTGTTGACATCCCATATAATTACACTGGAGTCTGAGAGAAGCTGATGGAGCTGTGGCTGCTCCAAAGCATCACACAGAGGGCCCAGGTTGTGAGGGGTCTGAGGAAAAGCTATTGGGAATCTCCAGTGGAGATCTGCAGCTCCTGCCATACGAGAACCACCACTAACAAAGGCACTCAAAAAGGCAGTAAAAATTTCCTGGAATCTTGGGTCAGCACTCTGCTGTGGAATCAGTGCTCCAGCTTAAGGAATGATGTCTGGAGATGAACATCTGCACCCACACACACACTCAGCAATGCACAGCTCTGCTTTGGACAACTCTCACAGAACCACAAGTCATTAAAGCACCTACAAACCATCAGAATAAAGTACAAACCTGCCTTCCAGGAATGGAATAGAAGAAAAGTCAGTAATTTCCTAGATTAGGACATCCATTAGCTTCTCTTACATTATTTTAATATAAATAAACAAAAATGGAAAGAAACTCTGAGTATGCATCTCAAAGCATTGAAAACCATTCCAAGAGTTGCCTTTTAATAACAAACATCATGTACTGACCTCTGCCAATTTGTATGGTAAGATCAGCTTCTCTCCCACTGTCACTGTCTTTCTGGTCACCAGGGCCTCAAACAGCATCTCTTCTTTCACCTAAAACAAAAGTACAGATATGATTCTTCTAGTGATCTTTTTATTTCAAATCTAGTTTAAAAAATGCTAACGTTTAAACTTTTAAAAAATTAAAATTCAGTGTAAACACATTCAAATTTCAAAATTGAATTNAATAAACAAAAATGGAAAGAAACTCTGAGTATGCATCTCAAAGCATTGAAAACCATTCCAAGAGTTGCCTTTTAATAACAAACATCATGTACTGACCTCTGCCAATTTGTATGGTAAGATCAGCTTCTCTCCCACTGTCACTGTCTTTCTGGTCACCAGGGCCTCAAACAGCATCTCTTCTTTCACCTAAAACAAAAGTACAGATGTTAATGATTCTTCTAGTGATCTTTTTTATTTCAAATCCAGTTTAAAAAATGCTAACATTTAAACTTTTAAAACATTAAAATTCAGTGTAAACATATTCAAATTTCAAAATTTAATTAAAAAAAATTAAACCACTTTTACCAGCCCTTGCAGAGTTAAGTTCAATGGGTAAAAACGTGCCATTGGGAGGAGCCAACTCAGCACATAAATCCAGCATCAGAAACCTAACACCAGGGTATTCAAAGGAACCTGATTTTCTGCATTCAGGCATCCCAGTTGTAGACATTTCCCATTGCTTTCCTTATTTCCAGTGCAGCTCCTCCCTCCCACACTTTCTCTAGGCAAAATAAGTCAACTCTCTAGTGTTGTCAAGATGAAATACAAATTACTCTAGAATAAGTCAAGCAGCGTCATAAGTTTCAGATATACCAGTGAAGAAGGCTTTTTTTCTGTGCTTTTAAGAGTGGGGAGGAGTCAGAAGGAGGAAGAAACCCTTGGAAAAGCACCTGATATTTACTCTGCTATTGGCACTGGATGTTTACTCCCTAAAGCCCCAGTTCCTGGCAAGGTGACAGTCTCTAATCAGCCCTCACAGGTTTGCAGAACAAAACTCAGTTGTGTAAACACAGACACTTCAGCAAAGAGGAAGAAGATGCTGACAAATTAAGTAGTACCTGCAGCTGTTGGGGAAAAGCCAATTTGCCAATCAGTTCCAAGACCCTCTTACTCTGAGGAATTCAGAAGGTGCCCTCTCTCCCAGAATACATCACTTAGACCTAAAGACTTTGAGCCACTGACTGATCTTCACTAAATTTCCAAGTCAAAAAAGACATCATGAGTCTGGGCGAAAATCTTGGGAACCCCAGAATTACTGGGTGTGGATTGATACAGAGAAGCTGCACTGAAGTCTCTACAAACTGCTTATCCTACCTGAAGGACTCCATGCAGGCACCAGACCTCCTCTGGACATCTCTGATTGTTCAAAATCCACATTCCTGAAGCCATCCAAGGCCATATTTTTATCACAGGGAAACCATTTATGATTTGACATGGAAAATGGGAAACGTAGAGGTCTAACAATTGGGCTCAATGAGGTCTTTTCCAACCAAAACTATTCTATGTATGTACTTTGACTTAAGGGTTTAATCCAGGAACTAGTATGAAGAAATGCAAACAAGACAGTGGAAGGTCAGGAATCTCACAAACCATAGCAATAATGATGCCCTTCTGTACAAAAATCTCCTTCTGCCAAAACTACTGTCATAAGAGTCTCCCTGATAAAATCCAGGGAGTTTTTATACAACTGATTCTTCCTGCAAAAAGAACTTATTGCTGTGGAAATCAGAACACATCCATTCACCTGTATATGATGAACCTGCCAGCAAGGTCTCTATCACTGGACACAACACTTCAAGGTTCATTTCTTTAGTGCTCAGCACTACTCAGGAGCCCCCAGTTCCTACAATCCGATTTTACCTTTCAAAATCAAGCAGGGAAAAAAATGATCTCCTGGTTCATCCAGAGATCCACAGCAAGATTTCACATTTGGTTTCTATTCCTCTACATTCACCAAAATATGTGATTTTGTAATTTTCGGCTCTGCGGACAGTTTTCCAACAGCTCTCAACTGTGGGACCATCAGCTGCTCCCTAAACTGCACAACTTGGAACAAAAGTGAGTTTCACACCATCCATTATCCCACTTCAGGGATGCTGCAAACCCACAGCCAGCATGATGGCTTTTTTTAATTATCCAAGGCAACAAGGCAGGGGGCTGTCAGATGGTTCCTAATCAAAACAGTCCAAAGAAATATTCCTCAACATAAACACTTCCAAGTCCCAGATTTGTCAGCAAACACAGGGATTTTAAGCAATTTAAACAACTATCCATGCCATCCCTCACCATCCCCATCTCATGGTCACCCTGGTTCTTTCTCCCCCCGCTCTCTGGATGGAGGGAACCTGTGGATATGCATCTCCTGACCCAGGGAGATCCCACTGAACCATTTTCTTGTACAAAAACACTCTTGGCAAGGATGGGAATCCCTGCATCTCCCCAGCCTCCTGCCTGCAATTACCACCCACTGGAGCTTGATCTTGATTCCTTCATCACTTCTGATGAACACCACGGGTGCAACCAAATCATTCTAATCTGCATTCAAGGTCACAGCATGAAAGTAGCTGAATTTTGATGCCAGGGAGGAGCCACTGGAGCTTTCTAAAGATATACTCAGCACGTGCTGATGAGTAAGGACATGGAGATACTTGCAGCTTCCCCTCACATCCTACACTTCCTCCTCCAGTAAGTGTGAAACAATAAAATAGGGACAACCCATTGGTGCAGAGTAGCAAAGAGGAGAACATCACTTATTCCTTTACTTTGTGCCCTAGGAGTTTCACTCTTGGGTCACATTTTTGCTTCCTGGTGCTTAAGGGCATGACCTGCTCTCCCTCTTAAACACGGCCTGCAGGAGTTTAGACCTTAATTACAGGGTCAAAATGCAGATTTAAGACTCTGTTGCCACAAGTGGGCCCAGAGAGGGCTGGAGACCTCAAGCTCCATGAGCCAGTGAGGAGTGATCAGCAGAGCCACAGCTGGGAACGTCAGCGGAGCACGGCGGGAGCAGGGAGCCAGCAAAGGCTGGGCTGGAGCCAAGGCAGGCAGAGACTGCTCCTCCAGTAATTCTGGGGTATTATGCTAGAGCAGCTGAACAAAAATGAACCATTTCCAGCTGGAGAGCAAGAAAACACCAGGTTTTGTCTCTCCTTCCATATTTGAGAGAGGGATTACAGTGCTGAATGCTCACTCTAAAGATGCCTCGTGTGGAGTAACTGAAAATTAATTCAGATTTCTATCAGCCCTTCTTGGAAAAGAGCTGAACCTTTTCCTCAGACTTTCTTTCAAAGAACCAGAGAGTTAGAAAGGACATGAGGGAATGGCTGGAGCTGTGTTAGGGAGGTTTAGGCTGGATATTGGGAAAAGGTTCTTCCCCCAGAGGGTGGTGGGGCAGTGACAGGCTCCCCAGGGAATGGTTATGGTTCCAAGGCTGCTACAGCTCAGGGAGTGTTTGGACAATGCTCTCAGGCACAGGGTGGGACTGTTGGAGTGTCTGTCCAGGGCCTGTGTCTGTGAAGGGCCTGGAGTTTCACTCTATGGTATTTGTGGATCCCTTCCAACTCAGCATATTCTGTGATTCTCTGAAGTTTTCTGACTCTAATTCCGGCTCCAAATTTTGCATCCGATGATGATATCATCTAGCCATTGCAGGGGTGTTGGACCAGATGAACTTTGGAGGCCACTTCCAACCTCAATCATTCTGTGATTCTACAAAACATCATCCGGAAAACAAATCCAGAAGGCAAAGCTGGAAGCAAGCACTGTCTGCTTCATAATCCTCACCCCCTCCCCAATTAATTTCCAGGACATTTATCACAGGAGGAGCCCCAGTGCCTGTGGGATCCCTCTGGGAAGCTGAAGGCCATTTTTTAGTGGAAGAAGAACTTCAGCACATAAATCTTTTGGAGAGGCCAACTTTAGCTCCAAACACAAATGTGCACTGGGAGATCTGGCAAAACTAATTTAGGCCACTTGATAACTTGTTTTGCATTGAGGTTAGGTATTGCACTGGTTACCTAAACCTAAAAACTGAGCACACAGCTGCTCCACTGAGCAAAGACAGAATTTATCTCCTTCCTCAGTGCTGCACCCATGGAAATAATTTCCATTTTCGTAAACACACACAATTAAAATGTTCCTACTGCTCCAATGGAAAACAAAAAGTCTCTTTTAAGGTCAACTAGGTAATCTCTAATATATAATTTCTGTTAATAAGCCCACAAATGAGCTTCTCCAAGCTTTTTCCGCAGAAACACAAAAGTTGACGCAGTTTTACACAACCCTCTATGATTTCTGCCCAGGCTCTGGAATATTTGCAGTGCTTGCACAGGACTCCACGTCTGCTTGATCCATCAGGCAGCCTTGACATCACCCCCCTGCACAGTATTTCAGCAGAGTTTAAACAAAGGCCCTGAAAAACCTGCCAAAAGCATCACATAATCCATACGCTATGTCTATTCCTGAAAAAAGAAAATGGAATCAGGGTTTTACTGCAAATGAAACAATGATCAGCAGAGTCTGGCCAAAATCCTATATTGCAGTTTCAACAAATGCTGCTCTGGATGGTTTAATAAAGCCAAAATATATTGGATGGGGTTGTTGATACCTAAGAAAAAGCAAATCCATTGCAGATCATCATCTCCTCCCAGATTCCTTCAAAAAATCTCTGTCTTAGCTTCATTTTATAGGGCCACAAATCTCATTACACAGAGGGAGGATAGTAGTGCAGTGGTGTTGCACTAACTGGTGCAGCAGGGAAATTCCCCCAGTTATCAACACAAACCAAACAGCTCACAAGAACGTGGGCCAGATTTCCCTTCGCAGTGGGAGAAGACCCTAATTTTGCCCAAGTTTTTAATTTCAGCCAGGCTGGTGGCTCCCCTCCTGCCCTTGGAGGCTACATCCCTGTTGGAGCCATGCTAGAATACCTCTGCATCCCCTCTTGGCTGCTCTCAGAGGACAAGGCAGCTCCAGCTGGATTTTTTTCTTCTCTTTTCCGTGTCAAATCCTTGACGGAACAAATCCAATGAGTCATTTGAGTATAAAGATCAACCCAGGAGTTCCCCCAAGACAAGGAAGTATCAGATCACAGTTTCTTCCATCCCTTTGCTGTGCTCTGGACAGTCCCATCAAACAGCTGGTGACCATAGGAAAGGAAGTTCAACTCTTTGTCAACTCATATTACTTTTTTTCTGAGATGATTTTTCAGTTTTTAGTGTTCAATGCCAAGATCTGGAGAGGGGATTAACAACTTTTTCAAGCTAATTCATAATTTTAGCAACAATGGGAAAAGCAAAACTGTTCAGGGACCACAAAAAAATGAATGTAATAAAAATAATTACCCAAATGAGACAAAATATAAAGTGTCAAATGTTTTAACCAGTATTTTCGGTCTCTGGCTGAGTAGAGCTCATTGCACTTAATGTGGAGTTTTAAGTAGCCAACTAATGAATAAAGAGTGGTGGCTGCTCTTTGTAATGATGTTTCATCTGTTTGAACCCTTTGGTTCTTCCTTTGGGTCAAACCTGAATAAGCAGCAACATCTGCTGAGGTCTGCAAAAAGAAATGTGGCATTTCATAAAGGGAAACCAAGTCTGAAAATGAGATTATTGGCTTTATTTCAGCTGATTTCAGTGAGTCTATTGAAAGGTTTACACTTGAAGGCAGCAAATACTTCCAGTTCCATGGATCAATTATCACCTAAATGCAACTTAAGGGACAAACAACACCACTTACCCACAGTGATGCATTTCATTAGACCCCACCTCAATGCAGCAAGCATTGTCCTGATCTAATTAACAAGCATTTTATGTTCTAGATGGTCATTTAATTTGCAAAAAGAATTACCAAGATGAACAGAAATCCATCGATTTGCTCAGCTACATCAGATACTAGTGGTTTGGTTTTGTTTCTGTTTTTCTCAAATGGTGAAAAATAAATATACTTATTTATTTTTACATCTCGTTGACACTACCTGGGGTTGCTGTTCCAGCACACAGCATTAAGGCACCGTTGGATTGACATGGCTCAGCCAATGCCTCATTTCACATAATCATGTGTAAAAACCACCCCGCGACCTCCCCACGTGCAGATGTTGCAAAAGGGTTTGTTTGCAAAGGCAAAGACCCAAAGCCTGGAACTTTTTCAGATCTCTAAGTTGCTCTCTTACTCAAAACTTTTTTAAAAAACAATTACTTAACTGACTTGGCCACGTTTAACAGGGTAAAATCAACAACATTCTCCTCCCCACTTATATTTTCCTTCTGTTTATTTCTGCAATCTCCAAGGCCAAGATGCAAAGAGCATCCAGCTGCTCAGACCATATTTTACAGAAGCTTTCCCCTCCCTAAATTCAAAGCATTAATGAAGTGCTAGGAAAATCCCCGAGAGACAATTCCCAAGTTCTGTAGGTAGGGAGATAACACAACAGTTATTTAATGGAATGAATGGGAAGAGCACCATGTGTACACCAAAGGACAAGTTGCCTTCTGATTCTACCATAAATTCACCTTCTATCACAAATTCACCCTCCAGACCATCCAGGGTGTACAAAATGGTAAAGATAATTGTTGCTATAGTATTGTTGCTGTTGTATAAGAAAAACATTTCAGTTGCAAGAGGTTTAGAGCATTTCAAGTGAAGTGAGACAGCAAGGGGAGCTTCTCACCACCTCAATCCATGTCAGGAGGTTTTTGAGCTCAGCTCTTGAAGGCTGAAGGCCAGCAGGACAAGTTGGCTCATTCAAGACTCTCCTCATTAAAAGAAGTACCACAGCTTCATAACCTGCTTGGGCTGACAGAGCAGATCTCCTAAGAGCTTATTTAATGCTTGTGCACTGATTTACAGACATGGCCTGGGCCAGCTGGGCAGGGACCTACAAACCCCTCCCAAGGCACACCAGCACAGCAATGGCTCACAGAGGCCAAAGTACCAGGTCCTAAACAGCAGATAATCAACAGATGCACCAAAGAACTCCATAACAGGCCCATAAATAGGGACTAGAGGGATGAGATGGGCCTCCAGCATCTGAAACCCAGCCCTTGTGGAATCTGGCAGGTAATAACAGACAAAAAACACAGCGAGGGAGCCCAGCACCTCCTACACCAAGCATGGAACCAAAATATGGGGCTATGGTTGTACAACTGCTTGAGTTCCTCAAACAGATTTTGGAACATATTTGAGGAGCACCAGCTGATGGCTGGCAACTGAAGACACTGCTGTGCTGGACACCAGGTTTGCTTTGCATCTAGACCCTGCAACCTTTCACATGTAATCACAGAAACAGGATTTTCAGCCAATGAAAAATGAAGGTGAAGAGTTGGGACAAAAACCCTACATGAAAAACCTCTTTAAAAAGTTCCTGTACCTTTTTCCTGGCAAACACAAACAGCCCATAAGAACGGAAACACACAAGAACTCACTCTTTGGTGAAACTGGAAATAAATTGCACATGTTTTGTGTCCTAAATCAGAGGTGGCTTGTTTGGTGTGAAAGTTTCAGGAGGGGAAGCAGAGCCTTACCTCCAGCAGCTCCGACACGACGGGAAGTATTTCAGGGTTACAGATATCGATGGAGTCATCCCGGTAGGTTTTCTTTTTGTACTGGATGTTCCCCAGGTGCAGGATCGCCGACAGCAGAGAGAAAATCCTAAACAGAGAGAATTCATTTTGACTCTGTTTTTCATAAAGTGAGTGAAGAAGCAAATTTCACCCCCAAGGGCCATGTCCCTCTTTGGCTCATTCTTCTAATTTTCAATCCAAAGCATCCAATTTGCCTCATGTCAAAAGATTTTCCTTTAACCAAGTACCCAACTTGCATCCATACAGTCTCCTTGAAAATTCTTTAACACATCAAACCTACAGTTACAAAATTACAGCCCATGTTGTAAAAAAACCCAGAAATCCTCCAGTAATCTTGATATCCAGATTAAATATTTATCATACAATGGCATAAATTAAGGGGTAGAGTGGGCATGGCCAAGCAGGTGATCCCTCTTAGTCCCTTGGGGCATGTGTTTTTGTCACCTTTTTGGATCTAGTCCCAGCCAGGAACAAAAAGACTATACAAAACAGCATAAATGCTTTTATAATATCTAACCGAGACAAGAAAAGGTGCTACACTTCAAGTAAATTTATCCAACCAATTCTTCTGTTTCGGGGGGAATTTGATCATTTTTAAGTTACCTCCCCTCCAAAACAAAATAGAATCAGACACTCATAGACTATCCTGAGTTGGAAGGGATCCACAAGGTTCAAGCCCAGCTCCTGAGCCATGGCTGACTTCAGCTATAAACCCTGTTTGTTCCTATTTCTACACTCCCTTGGGAGCTAAAAATGAATCAACACAAATGTGGTTCCTAGCCATGCCACCAGCTTTGTCTGGACAACACACCTTCACCTTTCCAAGTCCTCCCTTATCTCCAAAACAGGAATACTGACTCCTTGTGAATTTCAGGATGCAATTTTATAAAAATATCTCTTCTGTTTCCACAAAGTTGAAACCCCATGTTTTGCTCTAAAGAAATTACTTTTAAAAGTACAGTAGTATTTAAAACATCCTTCCTATATCTCAGCTGAAGGTGGCTCCTTACTTGTGCTGCAGTTGTGTAATGCCAAGCAAAATAAATCTGCTCGTGTAGTGAAGAATCCACTTTATTTTTGACATGCAAACTTCACCAGGAGCAACTTGTGTGCCAAGGAAAATCATTGCACAGTAAATCAGAAGTGAGAATTTACTGCAACACCCGACTCTGCTCAGTCTTGACACTTCCTGATTGCTTTGCTCAGGCAATTAAACCCCTCAACAGGCTTTAGACAAACCTTGTCCTGAAACCTGATAAAGCAGCCTCTGACACAGAACATATTCACACAAGTCTGGATCCTTGGGTTTATCCACATGTGTGGGGAAGATAGAGAAAAAGCGGTTTTAATTTCATAATTAATTTGTTACAAGTGAGGGATAAAGGATGAGCTTCCGAAATTTCTCAGTTGTGTAAAAATATCTTTGAGGTAATTTTTTATGCCAAGTTCTTCCCAACCTACTCAAGCCTTTCAAGCCAAAAATCAACACAGGAGGGATTATTTTGTGGGTTTGGTTGGAGATGACCCTTATGAACCCTCTAAATCCATGGTGTCAGTGGTATTACAACCCAGCTAAAGTCCAGTTTTCAAACCAGTGTGTCCAGTGAATTAGTGAAAAAGGCCAGCTGGAAATGAGTCTACAGACCTAGAATTGCATGCAAAGGGTTAAGTTTGATGAGGGATAATGAGGGCTTCTGATTAAACCAGGCTCTGGATTCATGACATGCAGAGTGAGACGTGATTATTCATGAACACTTGAGAAATACTTCAAGATGTCAACTTCTGCCAACGCTCCATTTGCACGAAGAGAATCGTTAAGTACAGCAATGATCATGGAATCACAGAAAGGTTTGGGTTGGAAGGGGCCTTAAACTCATCTGGGTCCATCCTGCCATGGGCAGGAACACCTTCCACTAGACCAGATTGCTCCAAACCCCATTCAACCCGGCCTGGGACACCTCCAGGGACAGGGCAGCCACAGCATCTCTGGACAATATCCTACCAATGGAGGTGACATTAACTGGGATAATCTCCGAGCTATTAAAATGGAAAACAAACTCACTGTCTGCGTGTCTTGGGAAGAAACCCCACCATCTCCATGGCGAGTTGTAGCCGCTCAAAGTCGTGCTTCAGGTCCTCCCCTTCCACGGAGAAACAATCCTGTTGGATCAAGCACACAGAGGAAGCACTGACACAAATTAACACCAGATCAGGTCCAGATGGCCAAGTCAATGCTCCGTAAATATCACTGAGTGATCTCCAGGTCTTTTATCAGCAACATTTCCAACCTGGCACTGGAAATACAACATTTTTGGCTAATATTTTCTGGAGATACATCCTTGTTTCCCAGGTTTAACCTCTAAGGAAAGAGGTGAGTCACCCCATTCCAACAGTATGGTGAGAGTTGGTCAGTGTGGGACACCTCATACACAAAAAGGATGGGAAATAATAAGATGAAATCTGTTCCACATTTACAGGCAGTTTATTCCACATTCAGACCTATAACTAAAGAAGGAAATTCAGTTTTTAAATAGAATTCAGACAACTTCATGTAAATGACCGATGGACTAAATCCTGTGTGAGAAAGGCAAAGCTTTAAATATATTTTTCAGTAACTTGGTTTGAACCACCAAGAAGTTATTTCAAAATTGGGAGAATTTGAAATCCAAGATATTTTATACTTCTTGCAGGCTCATGTGCCTGAACAGTTCAATTTTTCCTTGATATCAGTCACTGCCATGTTCAGAAAAATCCAGTGCATTCCAGACCCAACCAAAGTTGTCCTGCACCAATATTTAGGGAAGAGAAATGCTCTTTAAATGAATATACAGACCATTAATGCCAAATTTCTTCTACTTTGACTCACTGTAGGCCTCTCATGGATTATTCTTTATTCTTTATTATTTATTATTCTCTCTGCCTTCAAAGCCTACCTTTAATATTCTACCCATTGCTGCCTATAAAAACTACCCATCTATGGATCAAAATTATTTAATTGTGTAGCACACAATCTCATGCTATTTTAAACTTCAGAGTATTTTACTAACACTTAAATCAAGACTGTCTACGAGTAGAGACTTTCAACAAGTTAATCCAAGTGTAAGTATATATAAATAAAAATTCTATAAAATTCTATAAAGTTTATTAAAATAATACATGTAAAAATTGTAGCTTAATGAAGAGTTGAATGCACATAGTTTATTTTGATCATTTCCTGAGCATCATATTTATCACACAAGCAAACGTGCAAAAGATTTTGCACAAATTATTAGGAAAGTCTGCATTAAACAGGGTTATGTAAATTTTTGAAAAGCCACTTGTATTCACTGATAGTACAGAAAACTAATCATAAATACAGAATATACAGAATGAAGTTATTTTATAATAATTTTTTTTTACAGCATTTAAAGCTTCACAACCATATCAACGAAGTTCTTCATCCCACTCCAGAGCATCATTACAGCCATAGGTATAATTAGAGTGGAAAACCCTTATTTAAGATATGTATTTATTTTTATTATTTATATACTTAAATATTGATATTATTTATTGTATTGTTTAGATATTTAAAATATTTATTGCAACATAGAAGACTCCCACACAACTGCACTAAAAGCCAGAGAAGTGCAATTGGACAAGAAAATCGAAATTTTTTTATCAATTGTCCTCAGGGACAAGTTAATGCTCCATGGGCAAAGTGAATTTGGAGCTGTCGAACAGTAAAACCATTTAAAACCATGCACAGCATTGATGAAGGCGGGGATTGAAATTCCAGAAGAAAATACCAGCCTGTTTTAGGGAACAGTCATTAGCAAAGGGCATTTTCACCGTCCATTAGGAGGTGATTGGAAATGACCCCGTTCCAGAGCTATCCAAAGGAACACAACAATCACATCACCAAGAGCAGGGACACCACAAGGCACCAGCACTGATTATTCACACCATAAAACCTCAGGATAAGACCCTTTCCCTCCTAAGCTCCAACCCTGGCTTCCTCAGCCACTGCACTTACACTGAAAACTCAGCAGAACTTCCCACCCTCGTTCTGGCAGGACCTGGACTTGGCAGGACAACAACACACCCACAAATCCTGAAATCAGGCTGGTTTAAAGCTTTTTTTAAAGACACCAAGTGGTGCTTTTAGTGGCACCCCACATTCCAGGAGACATTTTCATTTTCTGGCGTCATTCCTCCAAAATTAAGTCACGAATCAACAGCAAAATACCCCGGACAACTCCAAAGTAGCACAATCTATGCCGAAGGCAATTTAATTAACGATTTACATAACAATTGCCCGACTCATTAATCCGCATGGAAAGACTTTTAGCAAATTCTCTACTTAAAAGCGGATGCTCTCTGCAGTGTTCCAGCACGGGACTGCTTCCTAATGGATGATAAATGAAGGATAATTATAAAATAGAGGAGTGTCCTTGATATTAGAGCAGACAAGCATCACAAAGTCCATCCCCACAGACCTAACTTGCCGTTAATATCCTGCCAGAGCAATTAGTTTCCCAGCAAAAGTGAGTCCCCTCGAAGCGGGGGGAATCACATCGAAGCGATTCATGGATTTCCACGGAAAATTTAAAGAGGATAAAACAGAGTTTCTCTATAAACTTGGTGTCTGCAGCAGGTTTAGTCCAGGGGTGAAGGGGAGAAGCCCAGGATAGGCTTAAAGAGTGAATCATCAACTGAAGCCAAGATGTGATTTACCAGGACTGTCACAGAAAATGACCCCCAGTAAAATGATCCTAAATAAATTCACAAATGGTAATGACACGTGGTTTTGTTGTGCAGAATAAGGACACAGACATGGCAGCCCCCAGACTGGTAGGGTGCTATTTGTCATGCCAGGAGAAGGTACCAAACTGCACGTTTTAATTTTAATTCCTTCAGCAAATTGTTCCAACCCATTCCTAAAGCAATTAAGGGCTTTCCAACTTATAAATGGTATTAAGGTCTAGAACAGCATCTGCTCATCACTCCCTGCTCCTGCAGGACCCCATAGGATGCTGTTGGATTAAGGATGCCAACCCAATACTCAGTATTTTTAACCTTGTGAGGGAAATTCCCTCCTCCCCTCCTAAGGATTTGCAGGGAAATGTTGCTGTTAAGACACTTGTTTAGCCTAAGTGAATCCCAGCTCCTTCCTAGATCACCTCTTACTCTTCCAGATGCATCAGCAAGACTCATGCAACCATAAAGCACATGGGAAAACTAGCAGGAAGGACAAGCAGCTGATGCCAAACATGCTTCCACATGCAGGACACACCCATGGCACACACAGACACCCAGAGCATGTCGGTGGTGCAGGAGGAGCTGCAGAATGGGGAAAAGCTTCACCATTCCCTTTTTTGGGGCGATCCATTTGGAAAGGATGATCATGTCAGCAGAAGCATTTTAGGAGAAGGAATTGTTTTTGCACTCCGAACAATGTCAGGATTTGATTTTCTCACAGATGGCTGGGGGAATGTTTTTGGGTTTGTCTGGTTTTTTCCTGGAAGCTGGAGAGCAGATACACCACTACAACCAGCATGACCTGAAGCATCTCTTGGGGCTTCAAGACATTGATTTGCTGTTTTATTGGAATGGAATTTCAATTTTCACATCGCTGCCACATCACAATTTCCATAAATCATCACGTATTCTGTCAGGAAGGAATGAAAACCCCCTTAGTTTTCTAAAACTGAGATGACTGTAGAGAGCTGACAATCGCCAACTGCTGAAGAAGCTTTCCAGATGGAAGGAACCATAAAAGGGCAAGGGAAAAAAAATCTGTACTGTCACAAGCAACACCACTGCAGGCCAAAGGGTGATTAATGGGTTAAACTCCATTGGATTTGGCTTTCTTTGTGTCCCTGAAACACTCAAGTGAGAGCAGCCCTGCACCAGCAACATGGAAGAGGTGGGTTCTTGTACTGACCGGCTCCGAGTCATAGCAATAATCATCCCAGCTCTGTCTGAGGGGTTTCTTTGTCATCTGAAAGCAAGGCAGAGTGGGTTAAGAGGTGTTCCCACCCCAAATCACACCAACGACCTGCTGCCTACCCAGGAAAATAATTGTTGTTATTCTGCAGAGTCATTCCCTAGTTTTATTTGTTTCAAGGGAAGATTTATGATGCTGTTGCATTCCTGGTGCTGGTTCCTGCTCACAGTGCATCAGCGAGGGCCACTCATCAATAATCCTAATGGATGCAAAAACCTTTTCTTCTCTTACAAAGCTGGGGAAACCCTTGATTTACCTGAAGCTTAAGAGCCACTGATGCAAAAATCCCACTGAAGAACAGATTTGGCTTGTTTCTACTCTCAGCCTCTGCTCCAGACAAACACAAGTGTAGCAAAAGTGAGAATCTTCCATGCAACAACCCAAAGCTTTTTAGGAATTTGTGTCTTTTTCGAATCAGACAGAGATGGAGTTGAGAGAAGTCAAAGCATGTCTCAGTGACCAGTCCCAAGAGGGAGAGAGGTGGCACTGGAGCTCCTGAGGAGCTGAAAAGAAGGATGTAAACCTGCAAATGACTGATTTCAAAATGGATAAAAGTTAACAACCAGCACAGAAAATATTCAGCGAGCTGCAGCGTGCGCAGCAGTGGGTGCACCTGCCATTGGGGGAGAGATGGAAAAGTCCCCCACATTCAGGGAATACTTTGAGTAAATTTGCATTTTGAAAAAAATTGAAATCTTTATTTTCAATCTGCTCCCTGCATTTACAGAGCAGATTCTGGGGAAGTATCTAAATAGATTATTTCTCATCTGCAAAGCAAACTCCCCATTTGTTTTGCATAACAGAACAAGAGCCAAGGAACCTGGGAGGAGGAAAGTAAAACCTGACTCAGGACTGAGTCACTCCTTCACTTCAGGGGCCTGGTTCAATATTTTATGGCTTCCCTATATGAATATTTAATTTTCAGTAAAACACTTTAGTTCATGTCTGAGCTGGTTCTTTTTCCTTTTAAAAAGGCAGGGTCTTCTCCAGGACACACTTAAGAAGATAGTACAAATGTTCAAGGGTCATTTTATAATTTTTCTCTTAAATGTTTCCCAAGTTTCTTTTTCCACTTTTCCACCATCTCCTTTTTCCTTTTTCTGCTTATTTTCCTTTTCTTTTCTCTTGCAGGGCAGGGAAAAGTTGCTACTACACTGTCAGATGGTCTTCATGTGAAACCATGCCCAGACCTCATCTAAAGGTGCTGGTTTTCCATAGTTGTGTTAACACTAATCCTAATTATTCAAAAATTATTTAAAAACCTGACAAAAATTAAGTGTCACTACTGTCCACACACTGTGTCCAGGGAAGCCCAGAGTCTGCTCCCTTGGTACACTGAACTGATCTTAGCAGCCTTCTCCAGCTTACTTGCCCCACAGCACCTTAATTTAGATTAAAATAAACATTTCACCCTAAATTGTAATATTCCCACTAGTTCCTCACACTACGCGCTGTTAGATTTCTAACTTCCCTTTACATATAAATGCTCTTAAACTGCTACGTAAAAGAAAAGAACTGTAATTAAAAATAATGTTTTCAACTAACAGAAAGTGACTGGATGGCACAACAAAACGTGGGAATCCAACACAACATTCCATCTTGGCAACTTCCCACTGCAAAACTGTGGCACAGATGGTGCTGGAGATCACACCACGTTCTCCAACCAATGCCTGAGGCACGGAGACTCCAGCAAGGAGCCTCCAGCCCTCGGAGTGTTCCTCACTTGGGAGAATTTCCCAATCCTGCAATGGGTGTGTGGGAGTCCTTAATATACAATGGATTTTGGTGCTGATTGCCTGCTTTAAAAACATCCTTAAAAAGTCCCCGGTAATTGAGAGCTATTTCTGAGTGAAGTTATATTTCTAAAAAGACTAAAGGCTATTTGGGTTGGGCTGTGGGTCCAAGTTTCTCTCTAGTTTAGGGGTTAAATCACTCTTTATTGCTCCTCATGTTTCAGCACCAAGAAAACTGCAGTTAGTTAAAATCAACATGTAACTTAACTCCTCTTCCACATATTCCTCCTCTTTTTGGTCTTTTAGAAGTCTCTGCTTGCAAGAGTCACTGGATAACTGCCTAAATATCTGAAGTAAATCAGTTTATTATAAAATTATCATCATGTAAACTGAGTTTATTTGGCTGCTGGTAACACCTCATCCATCATTAATTCCAAGGTTTTCAATGGCTGCTGTGGTTTTAGTTATATTAGACTTGTTCTATTGTTAAATTCAAAGGGTCCTGCTAAAAGCCAGCCAGAAGCTACAGAATTAGGACTTCCTCATGCAAGGTGTTATATGCCAGTATGCCACATTTTCCCTTTTTCTCTGGCTCAGGAGACAGATATTAATGAGTAAATGACTTTCACACAGAGAGCAGGAAATTCTGACTGTTTCTCCCTCCAGCAATCAAAAACTCAACATATTCAACATATCCCAGGCACAGAAAACACTGATTATTTTTTCCTTGAAACACTACCAGGTGTTCAGATTACTAATGCAGAGTTATTCCAGTGATGGAAGACTTCCTATAAACCACTAAAACCAACTTTTACTACTCCACACCTTTAAAAACCCCCACTTTTACCACTCCACACCTCTTCTTTGTAGCATTAAATATCAGCAGAAGAAAAGGCAAGACCATGGACTGTATTTCCATATAGTACTCCCACCTGGTTAAGGTAATGATATTCCTCTGGCTGCTTCAGGTGAAATGCTGATCTCTCCTCCTCACTCGCTCCTGCCAGGAGGTAATAAAATACATGGTAGTTCCTGGTGACAAATGAAAAACAAAAGCTGTTAGACTCGAAAATGAGCAGCACTGAGCAGAGGCACATGGAAACCTCCCAACCTGATTTTCCAGCTCCCAAGCTCAGGCCTGACACCATTTAGAGCTGGTCCATCCCTGCTGCTCAGGGATGGAACAGATTCAATTATGTAATGGAGAATGAGATCCCTCTTCTCCATCCAAGGACAGCCACTGCCCTAGAATCTACCTGAAGAATTTCTAGCTGGGATGATTGGGCTTTCCTCAGAACCATGTGCAATGCCTACATATTTCACAGAAACCTCATAATCATTTAGGTGGGAAAAGACCTCCCAGACCATTGAGTCCAACCTGTGCAAATCCCACCTTGATCCCAGCCCAGAGCACTGAGTGCTATGTCCAGGAATGCCTGGGACACCTCCAGGGATGGGGACTCCAAACATCCCTGGGTGCCTCTTCCAATGCCTGACCACATTGTCCTGGAAGAAATTCCTTCTGATGTCCAACCTGAGCCTTCCCTGGCAAAGCCTGAGGCTGTTTCCCCTTCTCCTGGTCCCTCTCCCCTGGGAGCAGAGCAGAGCCTGACCGTCCCTGGCTCCTTTATTAGTGCCTGACCTCCTTTATTAGAATCACAACGTATTTCCTTGCAGTGCAGAAATTACAATTTTTCATACCTTATTACCATTAAAAAGGCAATGACTTTGCAGTTGCAGTTCCATGAGACACGACTGAAAAATCTTCAAATATTCAAAACCTCAAGTGTTCAAAATACCTGAATATCACTAATGCTAAACCCACCCCAAGGGACACTCATCTGTTCTGCTTCCAGACGGCTCTAACGCAGATTAACACCATTTCTTTCTAAAATTAAAACTGTGCTTTTATCTTGGATGTTTTCCAAGAGGATCCAAGTTTAATCATCTCGCAACACCCAAGAGGATGTTTGTCAAGGCTGTAGATGCTCTTTAACTCCAGGAACAGCCCTGGAGCATTCCAGAACACTCACATATCTGTCTCCAAAGGGGAACACAGCCAGAAGTCCCAAGAGTTGAAAGACAACTAAAGGCAGCAAAATTATTTTAAAGTGGAATAATAATTACTGAGAAAGGAGAGAAATATGCAACAAAGAATATGCAGCAAATTAGGAAAGAACATATAAGTTCATTCTCTATATAATTTTGGCTCTTTCTACAAGCCCATCTGAAGGCTTCAGTGAACTGCAAAGAATGAAAATACCGTGTTTCTCTCCTAAAATGACATATTAAGCAGTTCACAGGTTGCACAAGAATGAAGTGGTACATAATAATCTAGCTGCCATAAAGACAATGAAAATTAAATTAAATGCAACAATATTGTAGTGGAAGGTCCCCTGCTCATGGCAGGGGTTGGAACAAGATGATCTTTAAGGGTCCCTTCCAATAAAACCCATCTATGATTCCCTGGTAAACCAAAGACTGTTGATAAAATAATGGAGTTTATCCCCTCCATTAGCACACTTCTCCCGAAACAACAAAACATTCAAATATAAAATGCATCATTAATCTTTGCAGCACAGGGTTAAGAGAGTGAAAATCCTGATCCCCTATGCCAGCTCCACCAGGGATTTAAGTTATCTGTGCCACGTATAGGAGTTAAAGCCAAGCCTTGGGCAAAACAGAGGCACCCACCGCTCATTGTGCTCCTGATAGACCAGTCGGGACTTCTCCAGGAGGTATTTTTCAACATAAGCTCTGCAAGGGAAAAATCAAAGCATCATTCACTGACCTGATACTCAGCTTCACCGAACACAGCTTCACCAGGGGCTTCAGCCTTGGTACCCACACAAAGAAGTTTCAGCCTTGTTTCACTTAGTTATATAAATTTCTTCCTCGGCAGAACAAGCCCAATATTATGTTTGGCTTTTGAGGGTTTTTTGGTTTGATACCAAGCCAAAACTAACTTGGATCTGAAAAACATGATCTCAGATGCGTCAGCCTATGGGCAAGAGAAATGTTGTCCGCAAGGAAGGAGCTCAGATCCCTATTTCATCCAAAGCCAGCAAAATCCCATTGCCTGCAGCCCGGGAGCCGTGCACACGGAAATGCATCTACGTGCAGAAGTGTGCAAGATGCCATTTAGCTGCAGAATCAGTCCCCAAATCCCCATTCCTTCTTCCAGAAGAGCCACTTCCCACCAAGAATTTGGGTTATTAACTTCTGGCTCCAGTCAAAAAAAATAAACAATTGCGAAAGCTCCTCATTGCAGTTTACATTTTCTCCTAAGAGCCTCCACAACAAAGACGCTCCATCTACATATTAAATATTTTTTTCAGGTTTGTCGAGTTAAACAAAGCTTCCACAGGTTTTTTTTCTTCCAAACAAACCTAACCAGTAATGACAGGGATTTAGAAGCTGGAGTTCTAAGTGGCAGTTTGGATGATGGAGCTGTGCTTTTCTGGTGACAGATGCCCAGTGACGTGGCACCAACAGTCGGAGCTATGCAGGAACTGGGAAACCCAACGAACCTCGGGCATGGTGGGAGAAGGAGGTGCTTCCACACTCACTCCTCCATCATAGATGGGAAAGACAGATCTGATTATTACCTCCAGCACAACTTTCTCCTTCCCTTCCACAAAAACTAAAATATAAATCATTTGGACATGCTGCAGAGGATTTGGAATAAATTCCATTTATTTATTTATTTTAAAATTTTAGTTTCACCTTAAATATTTTATTTTAGAAAGTTTCTGATTTTTAAATTTTATTTTATATTAAATTTTAAACTTTTTTTTAATAGATGCAATTACAATGCTATTTTGGTAAAATGCTCCCTTGCTTAGTGCAAAGATCACAATGAATCCATGTCCCAAGAGCAGCATCTATCCCTTCTTTGTAACAGGATAGTGAGTAGGAAGACCAACTTAAAAAGTTCATGTCTCCAAATTTCTTTTTATTTACCACTGTCAGCTATGTCAGTCCTACCTTTAAGAGCAAAGAAAAGGAGCTCTAAGGGAATGATCTTGTGTAAAACACTGATTTAAACACAGAGAGCCTGTATTTCACAGGGCTTTGATTTAAACCCCTCCTAGCTGGCTCTAAAACCTCTCCTATCTGGCTCTTCTGCCATTTCACGGATTGTGTCAAGGCTTTTGATCATCTCATGGGGACTGAACAGCTCGCAAACACCTTCCTCCAGGCCTGGCTTAGCATGGACCAGGATGTCCAAAATTTAGGAAGCCTCCTGGCTACTCTCTGAACTGCAGCACTGCTGCTGCTCCACCAGCCTGAGAGACCATCCAAGACTTCATCTCATGGGGTGGGGTTGGGTTCTGCTCAACCTCCTGCCTGTTCCATCTCCTCAATTTTTGGGTGATTATACTCAGAGGGGTTGTAAGCAAATATTCTACTGTTATTTTCAGCCTCTGAAGAGAGGAAAACTCTGATTTGGGGCTGCAATTTATAGTTCCATTACCAAAGCTACTGATATGCAGAACACAGGGTGAAAATTGATTTGGGCTGTGCTAAAAAATGTATAGGTCTTTATAAAAATCTTTCACAGGAAAAAAAAAATGGGCTTGTATGCCACATACGTTTTTGGTTTTAAAATGCTTATATTTTTATTTAAACATCTTTTCACTGGGGAGCACTGCAAGCTCGTAGCAGAGTACAGTCACATCACACTGTGCAACCAAAGACCAAGAAAGCTCATTTTTTAAAAAGCAAAGAAAATTCCTCCTCTTTTATGAACTAGAATACATGAATATAATGTTATTTGCATATCTCTGCCAAATAAAAATAGAGGCCACAACCATTGTGCTGCTACATCATGCCAAGATAATACATAGTTAAGGCATTTGTTGGATTCTTGTTACCCGGGAAGTATTAAAAAAATGAGGTTTATCCTTTTTAGAGAACTGTGCACCAGAATCAAATAAGGGGAAAAAAAGAGCATCAGGTTTGATGTAGGATGCAGAACCAGTGGGAAAGGACGTGGAGTACCCAAGCTCACTGAAAAATTAATGGCAGCTCTTTGTGTGATACTGTTCTGCTGGAAAATAAGAAAGCAAAAACATTTAAAAGCAGTTCTCTAAAATAACAACAGAAGTCCCAGCAAGAGGTCTCTTAGCCAGCTGCAGAAATTATACAGTCCCTGAAATGCTGCTTCTACTCCTCATTTTTCCAACTGACTCAGCTGACCTGGACAAAAAGGGGAGTTAATGAAGCCCTGCTCATTTGCAGCTCCTTGGTGATCATCTGATGCCATGGAAATTATCTAAAGCCACTGAGAAAGATGAGTTTAGGTAGTTCCATCCCTGCCATGGACAGGGACACCTTCCACTATTCCAGGCTACTCCAAGCCCCATCCAACCTGGCCTTGGACACTTCCAGGGATCCAGGGGCAGCCACAGCTGCCCTGGGAAACCTGTGCCAGGGCCTCCACCCTCACAGGGATCAATTTCTTCCCCATATCCCACCTAACTCTGCCTCTGGCAGTGGTAAACCATTCCCCCTTGCCCTATCACTGCAAATTTCCTCTCCGGCTCTCCTGGAGCCCCTTCAGGCACTGCCAGGAGCTCTGAGGTTTTTCTGGAGCCTTCTCCAGGTGAGCACCCCCAGCTCTCCCAGCCTGGCTCCAGAGCAGAGGGGCTCCAGCCCTCACAGCATCTCCATGGCCTCCTCTGGACTGGCTCCAGCAGCTCCATGTCCTCTCTGTGCTGGGTCCCCAGGGCTGAGGCAGCTCTGCAGTGGGGTCTCACCTGAGGGGGGCACAGGGGCAGAATTTCCCCCATTCCCTGCTGCCCATGCTGAGGGATCAGTGCAGGCCATGGGGGGTTTCTGGGTTCCCAGTGCACACGTCCATGAGCTTCTCATCAATCACCACCCCAAAATTCTTCACCTCAGGCCTGCTCTCAAATTTCCAAAGCTGAAATAAACTGAGGAGAACCACAGCAGAGACAAGGATCTCCTTGCAGTGAGCTGGGAGGATAAAGAAGCCTTCACTGGTCAAGGGCTGAGTTAAGGAGACACTTGCAGGGAGAGCCTGGGGGGAATGAGGCAGAGCAAGAAGACTGTGGCTCAATGGCCTCCAGAACTCCCAGCCAGTGATTAAATCCTCCCCTTGGCTCCTGAGCCTGAGCCAAACCTTTCACTCCACATCTACTGCTCAGCCCTCACCCCATCCCAGATAAAACATTCCCGTTTTCTGCCTTAAATCCTGTCTGAAGAGGAAACGTTGCTTTTCAGGTTCATTAAAAACCTGACATCAGGATTAAGGAGAGATCAGCTGGCTTGAAGGTAGCCCAGGTGTATCCACACCTCAGCACTCACCTTGGATGCACCAACATTTCCATACCAGCAGATTTTAATAAGCTAAAACCTGAGAATTTTTATTTCCTATCTCCATTTTGGGAAAGATACTGGCCAAAGCAGTTAACACCCTGCTGCAGGCTGTTTAGGTTTGGGTACACCCAGCACCCTCTCCATGTTCCCACTTACCCCCGCACGGTGCCTGTCTCCTGGTAATTCACTTGGATGAATTTGCCAAAGCGACTGGAGTTGTTGTTATGGGCTGTTTTTGCATTTCCAAATGCCTGTGAAAAGAGGGGAGATGCCATCGTTATGCTGGAAAAGCCACCGCCTTGCCTCATTTCCATGGGCGTCACTCACAACTGAACTTGGGGGATTTTCCTATCATTTCACATCAGAAAAAAAGGGGATGGGGAAAGTTTGTTGAGTGGTTCACAAAATAATCCAACAAGCTGCTGGGCACCATGCTCCTTGGCAAGCTGATGTTCATGAAGAGAAGCTAAAAGTGGTTAAAAATAAAGTGTGAGCTGCAGAGAAGAGATTTAATGTTTGAAGTTATTACAGTCTGCATTAAAGATGTGCTTTATTCATTTAAATAAATATACAAGCACCCTGCTCCAACAGGACTCTACATTTTAATGAGCTAGAGGAAGCTGCTTTTTAATTATATGTGGAATTAGGGGGGAAAATGCTTTGAAGGGTACTCAGATGTTAAGACAATGTCATACACAGCGCTGGCATAACCCAGAGTATTTTCAGCATTTCAGACACCCTCGTTTCCATTTGCTGCTGTTGCTTTTCCAAGATCAAAATGCTTTTAAGTCTTTATTATGCAAAGCTTTTATTCCAACCCTGCCTTACCAAAGCACTGACTGAAGAGAGCAATTTTTGCCATTTAAAAGAAATCTCTGAACTGAAACTGCTGTTTTCTGTTGTGCCTAAATCACTTTCATAATCATCTGGACCACGGTGATTGAATCTGCCAAGCCACCAGGTCCAATTAATGCTTCATTTGTTAAACCAGTTTTCATAATCACACACCTTTTCTTCTAAGTCAAATTTATTTAGGGTAATTATAATTTCAGAGATAATTTCTAAGTGTTGCTCATGTATGGGCATTTTGTGCTGAGGCTTAACATCACAGCTCAGCTCCCAATAGATTTATTCCCTGCTCAGCTATTTATTAGAAAAGATTAAAAGGGCTTGCCATCTATAATCTGAAGCTTTTCAAATGACCTTTGTGGATTAAACTTCCCAACTAAAAGCAGAATACAAAGGCCAAACAAAATGAGACCTTGGAGAAAGGGTATTGGACACGTCCCGTCCGTGCACGATCCAGTTCCCTTCCCAGGCTGATTTATTTCCCAATTTGCTCAAATTTAATGATTTAAGAACCCACAGACGTTTGCCACGGAATAACAACAAGATTTTCCCCCTATCTGAATACAGGGATTTGTTTAAACTCCAACTATTGCATATGAATCTGCTTTAGCTGACTAAAGCAGATTCTGGGAGAGCCAAAACCTGCCGAGCAAACAGGTTATTCTGGAGGGATGATTCCAGAGCTGCAGCTCAGGAACCCTGCAGAGGATTCACATCTTTTCAGGCTGTTCACATGTTTTTCTTGCTTATTCACCCAGAAAATCCTCCCTGCACCCAGCATCACCCCTCAACCCACCCTCCAGAGGACAGCGAAGGCACCCACACCTCCCCTGATGCCCCAAATCTCTCCTGGAGATAAAAATCCAGTCATCTTCTCCCCAAACCAGGAATTTTGGTATTAAAAGACAGGATGGTCTTTAAGATTTCCAAAGGATTTACCCCCAGGTATTTCAGCGAGCAGAGACACAGCAAGAAGATTTTAAGCAGAATATTCAAGACATGCAAGTTCATCACCTTATACTTAGGTATTAGTTTTAAATTGTATTAATTAGGTTACCAGCATTTCTCTGCTATGGGATCACTCATGTTCTAAGAAACCATCCTAAGGCAATGAAATAAAATTTTTATACACCTAATTAACATTGCTTAGAGAAGCAGCAAGATGAACCTGAACAGACCAAACAGGAGGCAGCACAGTTTTATATAATCTCACATAATAATTTTTCATAAAATTTAATGAAGAATTTAGGCGAAGAACGATATTAAGAAGATTTTCTAGTTCAATTCCCTGTACTTCTACCCTAAGTAATTGCTCATAGAGACAAATAAAGTCTGTTCATTACAATTTCTTTGGGAAGAGCCTTGCTCAGGAGCCAATCTTTCTTATTCCATAGCAAGGAAATTCAGGAGAAAACATTTCAAATACAGGAGTGGGGAACAGCGAGATTCCTCATTTTTTATGAGCTTTTTTGGGGATGAATGTACCAGACCACATGATATGTTATAACCCAAATGACTCCAGAAATCACAGCCCATAATGTCCCTCTTTCATGCATTTTTCTTTCATGCTGATATAAATGAGAAAGGTCTTTGGATCCCTTCTTGTGCAAACTTCAGTGACTCTCCAGGCCCGGCACGCTGGGAATGGGCCAACAAGTAGCTGGAGAAATGTCTGGTGTTTGATTTGAGACAACTTAATACATTTTTGTTTGCTTTACTCACAGGGTTTCTTTAGCAGAACTGTTGAGCTATAAAAAAGTGCTATTAACTCAATTTATACGTGTCTAATCCATACAGACCCGACCAGAACACCCTGTCCCTTGCAAGTGGGGCAGAATATAATAGTTCAACTCCAGAAAACTAGTTATAACTTCTCTAAAACAAATTATCTTCTGTTCATTTGATTGCCCTTTACTGACTCATTGATTCGAGGCTGCTGAGCAGCTCAATGGACAAAACTCCATAACAGCATTCCAAGGATTCTTGGGGAGACCAAAGCTTTTACTGGCCAGGGCTCAACATTTGGAAGGAAACAAAATTCAATACGTTCCTCTGTAGGAGCTGGGAGTCCCTCTGGACCCGGAGGGTGATCCAACAGTTTGGAGAAGGCAGGAGAGAGCAGCTCCACTCCTCCTCCTCCAGCCCTCCTGCACAAAGAGATGCCTATCGGGATGAGGGAAAAAAAGGGATTAACAGTTTCCTGGATAAATGCTCCACGTTCCTCCTGATCCCAGAGGTTTGCAGTCTCCTCGTTCTTGACTGAATATTGATGCAATCTGGATTAATTCCAGATTACAGTCAGAACAAGGATTATTTTAATGTCATTCCTGCAAAAAAGGTTATTTTCCAAACCTCAGCAACTGGGAAAACACCGCAGTGACTTGTTCTTATCTGGCAATAAAACACTGTTCTACAGATCATCCAAACTGAATGTTATTCCTCTATAGAATAACAGCAATATTCTCCTACAGAATAACAGCCACATTCCCTTATGGAGTAACAGCTTCTGTGGCGAAAGAACAAGTGGAAATACAGGCCTTTGCCAGCATATTTTAGGTCCCCAGCCCTCAGAGGAGCCTTTAGCCCTCACCTTTAAAGAGAAAAATGAAAACATCATCTTCTCTTTGCTGTACAGGATAAGAAATATGTTAATACACAAGAGTTTTTAAATGGTTCCCCATTAACCTGAAATGTAAATTGAATTTTTCAGAAAGCCATACCATGAATATGCCAGGAGAAAAGCAAGTCAACTCCTTAAATCTCAACTATGCCATTGTGGAGTATTTATATTAATAGTTATATTCCATGGAGGGGCACAGAAGGGACTGGGAGCAAAATTCCATCAAGCTCATTAATGCCGGGGAGAAGAAACAGGTTAATATCAGACAAGACAGTGCTGGAAGATTCATATTCCCTGGTTTACTGTGAAATTTGGAGTTCATTAATCAAGTGTATTCATGAAGTATGAATGACTTGTAACTGTGTGAGCATGCTGGGAACAGCTTTGCTAAAATCTGTAAAGTAATGTCATTCCTGCAGGGTTTGGAGCACGAGGAGCAGCTGAGGGAGCTGGGGAGGCTCAGCCTGGAGAAAAGGAGGCTCAGGTGGGACCTTCAGGCTCTGCACAACTCCCTGGCAGGATGGGGCAGCTGGGGAAGGCTGGGCTCTGCTCCCAGGGAACAGGGACAGGATGAGAGGAAATGTCATCAAATAGTGACAGGGAAAGCTTAGGTTGGATATTAGGAAAAAATTTCCACATGAAGGGAATTTATTCCGCATAAAGGGCAGCATTGGAACAGGCTGCCCAGGGATGTGGTGGAGTCCCCATCCCGGGAAGTGCTCAAAAAAAGACTGGATGGGGCACTTGAGGACATGGTTTGTTGATGAACATGGTGGTGGTGCTGGGTGATTGTTGTATTGAAAATCTTGAAGCCCTTTTCCCACCTTAACCCCCTCAGGATTTCATGATGCACATCAGATGTGCATTCTCACGCTTCACCTACAGCTTCTGTTGGAGAAACCCAATGTGTACATCCACAAAGAGTGGTGGTTTCAAACATCCCCTGTAATTTATTTCCAGATCTGAGGGCTGTTTATCCCAATATTCTATATGTTATGCTTGAAAATAAAATAAATTCATAAACACCTTCATTCCAAATGAAAAAAAACCACACAGGGAAGAAAATAGCATATTGGAATTTTTGAAATTTAATGTCTTTTTATGTGTCCAGGGCACTCACAATTTTCTTCCTCCTCCTGAAACATATACAGCAGGATGATAAAGATCTTTTTCCCTAGTTTTCATTCCACCTGAAACCAAGATCCCAGCACTCTTCTTGCCCTGTTATATTGCTTTTTAACAGAAATATATTGAATTATGTACAGAACATAAACTGCACGTACCCTACTTAAGTTAGAGCCGTGCTAAATCCTTTCCCATTATTGCTCCTGCCCCAGCTTTTAAACCTGCAGCTCCCACCTCCTGATAAAATCTTCCAGCCCAAACCACTCTGCTAAAACAACCTCATTTTAATGGATCTCTCTGAGATCAATTTCCACGAGGAGCCACTTCGATGCAGAGAGATCACGGCCCCTAAGGAAGCACCAAAGTCAAAAGGTATGAGGTGCAACTTGAATTGCTGCAAAGAAAAACAGCTTTTATGGGAACCCTTCAAGCTGTGGTTCAACAGTAATACTGAAAATCTAATTTATAGCAGCCAAACAGGACTCGAAGCGCCAACACCTCAGGGTTTTGCTCTCTCAGTTGTGGCTCCGTGTCCCACACTGACGGACGAACCCAGCGGTGCTTTTGTGGCCAAAAGCACAAACCACAGATTATTTATAGTGTTTGTGCTGCAATGCCTGAGCAGGGCCTGAGCCTGCCCTGCAGCCCTGGGCTGCCACGCACTGACCTTTAAAGAACTGCAAATGTTCCTACAACTTCGCTGTTCTTTTCTTCAGGGGACCATCGCAGCGCCTTGAAGAGCAAACACGGATTTTCCATTTCACAGAACACAGAACCACAGAGTGGTTCAGGCTGGAAAGGACCTGGAACATCATCCAGAGCCACCCCGTGCCATGGGAAGGGACACTTTCCACTGGACCAGGGTGCTCCAAAGCCCGTCCAACCTCACCTGGAACACTTCCAGGGATGGGACAGCCACAGCTGCCCTGGGCAACATGTGCCAAGGCCTCACCACCCTCACAGGAAAGAACTTTATAGCATCCAATCTAAATCTCTCCTTTTTAGTTTAAAACTGTTCCCACTTTGTCCTGTCACTCCATCCCTTGTCCCTCTCCAGCTCTCCTGGAGCCCCTTTAGGCACTGCCAGGGGCTCTGAGCTCTCCCTGAAGCCTTCTCCTCTCCAGGTGAGCACCCCCAGTTCTCCCAGCCTGGCTCCAGAGCAGAGGGGCTCCAGCCCTCGGAGCATCTCTGTGGCCTCCTCTGAACCCTTGAACCAAAACATGACAAAGCAGCTTAAATTCAAGGTTTAATGACAAAATGTCTTTTTTTGTTGTTTAAAAATTGGTGATATTTGTCTCCAGCATTTTAGAGAAAGCATGTCCTGGCTGTGGAAATGAACAGAATCTAATCCTACACCAGTCTTTGACAGCAAGCACAGCAGAACATCTCCTTGGCGGTGTTTGCATCCTGTGGTAGCTGGATTTTTTGCTTATGAGCTTCTCAAACCCATGGAGTTTCCTGGCTCTTCCCATAAAATCAATACTCAATTTTTAAGCACATGCAGCAACCAAAAGATGCACGCCTGTCCTGTCCCTACTCTTCACTACCCACAAAAGAACCTTTCAAATACCTGACCTACAGATACTTCAGATGGGGAAAGTCCAGAGGACAAAGACACCTGGGAAGTGCTGATGAGACCCCTCCTCTCCCTCCTGCCCCTGTGGAGGACATGGAGAACAGGTCCATATGGCTTGCAGACAGCTCAGAGAGTCAAGACCTTATTTAAGGGGCCTCCCCACACCCACCAAACACACAATTTGTAGCATTTATGAAGTTTAAAATGCTCTTCACCCCTTCACTGACACTTCACTGTCAATGAGAGCGCAGCCACCACTACATGGAATTAAACTCAGTGGGATTCTTTCAATAAAAAGCACACCAAATCCTTCATTCCATAATTACAATTACTGAACAGCAGCCAAGTGAGTTCTAGCCACTAACAGACAAACTCTTGTAATTAAACTGGTGTGTAAAATACAACTCTCATGGTACAAACTATAAAATATCTTTTCAAATAATTTTTTTCTCATTACAGACAACTAAATGCCAATCTCATTTATGCCAACTAAAAATGTCTTGTCATGGTAAGACACTTTCACTGACCCTACCTGGGGTGAAAACTGAGGTTATTCAAGGACAGCACCTTCCCACTCTGGGAAATCATGTCAACATCCTGGAATGCAGAATCACAGAATCATGGAATATCCTGAGTTGGAAGGGACCCACAGGGACCATCGAGTCCAACTCCTGTCTCCTGTCCCTGCACAGGACACCACAATAATCCCATGTCCCTGGGAGCACTGTCCAAACTGCTGGAGCTCTGGAAGCCTTGGGGCTGTGGCCATTTCCTGGGGAGCCTGTTGAGTACCTGACCCTGCTCTGGTGGAAGAACCTTTCCTTGATATCCAACCTAACTCTTCCCAACACCGTTCCAGGTCTTGTCCCTGGTCACCATGGAAGAGCTCAGTGCCTGGAGAAATGAAACAATAAATTTTTGGCAACAATTTGTCTTAAAATACAGGCTCAGTTATGATCATGTGTCTTTGTGCACATCAAGTTTGCATTCCCCAACACAAATATGGAAGAGAAAGGGGTTTTAATGGGAGAGCAGCGACTTAGAGAAGATTTAGGAGTCAATTTACTTGAAGTGCCAATGTAATGGAAATATCCAGAGCACCATTATGGGGTAAAATACCTGAGATAAACCCTGTAAGCATCACTACAACACACCCTTGTTTGGCAGATATGATGCAGAGGCTCTATCAGCTATGTAAGAAATAGGATTTAGTGTCTGCATTCCCAGCAAACACTTGAGTGTTGGCAGAATATTCCTCCTTTTCCCATATCTAAGCACAGGATCAGACCACTGCAGCTTCTGCCTTTCAAGTGATGCTCTGGAAAAAAAGGAACTGCCACGAAATCACAATGCAAGAAAAAACAAAACCCCAAAGCCTCCGACCTAAGTCCTCTTCTCAAACAGGGACAGTTTTCCTACGTAAGTGCCATAAAGGGAAAAAAAACCCTGGCTGAGCTGGCAGTCACCAGCAAACGCCTGTACAACAGGTCCTGGAGGCAGAGGCTGCCAAATCCCTATGGTCTGGCAGACATTCCTGCTCCTCTGCTCAGACATTCATGTTTTTGTGAGCAGGGTGGACAGCCCTGGGAAGAACAGCCAAAGGCTCATGTTTTCCAGCAAACTTGCACACACACTGGCCAGCAAATATTTGGGTGGAAAAAATCCTCATCCTAGGTTGAAGCTTTGGATTTAAAGAAGCATCCCAAAATGAAGTTGGGAAACTTGGTGTTATTACAGTGTGTCTCCAACTCCCAGCGTTCATATTCTGCAGCCGAAGAACAAACTACTCCATCAAATGCAGGCAGCAAGTGTCCAACAGGTGCCAGGACTGAGCAAAATCTCCTCATTGGTGCTTCAAATGATTTTTTCACAGGATAAAGACACAAAATAATCACAATAAAACAGCAATAGCAATAAAGTGACCAGTTGGAAAGAAGTCATAGCCAAAGGAGGGGGTTTTACACTACCCCAGTGAGGAATACAAGTACTGTAAATAAGCACTGCAGTGGGAAAAAAGCAGCAGTGATAGAATGACGACAGATAAAAACCCATTAATGTATATATTTCAAGTGATGACTGAGGAGGGTATAACATATCTAACAGGTTATATTATGCATTGCAACATCAAGCCATATCACGATTTCCTTCTCACCTTTCATAATCAGCTTACACAGAACTGGATGAAGTGCAGTGTTGCAGCACAAACTGCAGCTGCTGCAAATAAAACCTGTCTGCCATTGCTAGAAACAGCCTCACACAGTGCCAGGAGCACTGCTGGCTGCCTTTACTTTATTTGAAGTGATACAGCAAATAACGGAGTGAGAGCAGCCCTGGGGGAACGTCGGGACGTTGGTGGGGGAGAAGACAGACCTGCCCTGGCAGCCCCAAACCCCCCTGGCCTGGGCTGAACTCAGCATGAGCAGCAGGGCAGGGGAGGATTCTGCCTCTGTGCCCCCCTCAGGTGAGACCCCACCTGCAGAGCTGCCCCAGCCCTGGGAACCCAGCACAGGGAGCACCTGGAGCTGCTGGAGAGAGTCCAGGGGAGGCCATGGAGATGCTCTGAGGGCTGGAGCCCCTCTGCTCTGGAGCCAGGCTGGGAGAGCTGGGGGTGCTCACCTGGAGAGGAGAAGGCTCCAGGAAAACCTCAGAGCTCCTGCTAGTGCCTAAAGGGGCTCCAGGAAGCTCCAGGAGCTGGAGAGGGACTTGGGACAAGGGCCTGGAGTGACAGGACAAGCAGGAATGGCTTTCCACTGCCAGAGGCAAGATTAGATGGGATATTGGGAGGGAATTCTTGCCTGTGAGGGTGGTGAGGCCCTGGCACAGGTTGCCCAGAGCAGCTGTGGCTGCCCCTGGATCCTCAGAAGGCCT
Source organism: Hylia prasina (assembly GCA_013397195.1). Taxonomy (NCBI): domain Eukaryota; kingdom Metazoa; phylum Chordata; class Aves; order Passeriformes; family Sylviidae; genus Hylia; species Hylia prasina. Next base: position 93,961 of record VYXD01014075.1, on the reverse strand, counting down.
GGTTGACGGGGCTTGGAGCACCCTGGCCTAGTGGAAGGTGTCCCTGTCCACTGCAGAGGTTGGAACAAGACGGACTTCAAGGTCCTTCCAACACAAACCATGCTGTAATTCCATGATGATAAACAGGTAACAACATTCTCAGCATCACATTTGCCTTTTTCTTTTCAAGGTTGAGACTTTTGAGTCTCCAGAGCTCTTGATTACTCATGTCTCATCTGCCCTGAAGCCCATGATAAAGAAAATACGACTTTTCTATTTTCAAACAGTCAACTATCCACATATTTCAGTGCTCTGCAGAAGAAAGAGGAAAATTTCTGTCTCCAAAGCATCTCCTGGTTTTTAGAGCACGGAGCACTACATCCAGCTGTAGAAAGCCACCCCTTACCCGTGGTTTCACATCCTTCCCAAAGTAACACGGTTTGGGTCCTTTTGGCCCATTGTCTTGGAAACATTGATGTTTCAAATGACACAAGGCACAAACCAAGTGCTATTTTTTAAGACATAATTTCACTATGCAAAAACATCCACACAGGAAACTACATCCTGAGAACACTGTAGGACATTTTGCCGAGCTCTTGTCGCCGTTGTCACCTGCTGACAGCTCTAGTAGCACTCAGAGACTTGCAGAAGCTGTGACTCGCTGATTTTAGGAGCTGGTGATGACAGGTTGCCATCGCCCGAGCCTGACTGTGGCTCCCACTGCTACACCACCCACTTCAGGTGAAGCAGCTGTGGACCCTCAGCCTGAGGGCAGGTCTGGAAACAATCCATCAGAATCTTGGGAGGTCGTCTTGAAGAAGACACAATGCCAACCTCAGGTGGAGCCACAGCCCCTGCCCAGCACAGGAATGAAACATCACCCACTGGCAAGAGACTCATCCCTTGCAGAGGCATCTTCACCAGCTTCCATCCTCTCCTTCCCAGGCATCAGCCTCAAATTTAGGGAGAGGGATGTGGTCTGGTGGACAAGCCTTGGACACCCTCCAGCCTCTGGAGGAAGCCTCTCCAAGTCCCTTCAAAACTCTAGTTTTTTACCCTTTTTTTTGAATATAATGATTTGACATGGGGCCATAAATGTTTGGAAATGAAGTTTCAACTTACTATTGCATACTTGGGTAGCCCAAAATATGCTCAAAAGGAAAAAA
>VYXD01014075.1:54006-84562 GCA_013397195.1 Hylia prasina | reverse complement strand
TCTTTGTGTATATATATCATTAAAGCATTATTACATTACATATATTAATATAACAAATATTATTACAGATGTTATTTTGAATTTCTTTGACACCTGCAATGCAGATGGGGTGTGTATATATAATTACATTATTATTACATATATTATTACGGCATATATTATAATATATATATTATTTTGGACTTGTATGTGACACTTGCATTGCAGATTTGTGTGTGTATTCATATAATTAATATTATAATACATACATCAGTATTATAGGAGATACTAATGTATTTTATGTTATTCCTAGAGGAGATATTGACACATACTATTATACAAGCTGTTGTTGTTGTTGTTATTTAAGTATTTATTGGATTTTGATATGACACCTGCAATGCAGATTATTCTTTGTGTATATATATTATTAAAGCATTATTACATTACATATATTAATATAACAAATATTATTACAGATGTTATTTTGAATTTCCTTGACACCTGCAATGCAGATTATTCTTTGTGTATATATATTATTAAAGCATTATTACATTACATATATTAATATAACAAATATTATTACAGATGTTATTTTGAATTTCCTTGACACCTGCAATGCAGATTATTCTTTGTGTATATATATTATTAAAGCATTATTACATTACATATATTAATATAACAAATGTTATTACAGATGTTATTTTGAATTTCCTNGTTGTTGTTGTTGTTATTTAAGTATTTATTGGATTTTGATATGACACCTGCAATGCAGATTTCTACCTGCTTGTGTATGAAGTATCCCATAACTTCCAAAATCCCACCACAGGTTTTCCTCTAGCGCTTCTCTGGAGAGACTAAAACGACCTGCTCATTACAGTTGTCCCTGGATAGCACATCCTGGTGCTGGCCCCTGCCCACAGTGAGCAGCGAGGCCTTTGCAGGCTGATTGTGTGCACTCATCCACTGCCCATTAACAGCTCCGGCGAAAAGCGCGGAGCGGGGACATGGAGCGATCTGGAACACGACGGACAAAACAAAGAGACAGCAACGAAACGGCACAAAACAACTCCCAGGTCGGGGTTTGGCAGCGGGCTGGGATTAGATCACTGCGAATCCTGGCTTAAGGAAAGCTCCAGCATGAATTTCCTGACGAAGGTAAAAAAGCCTGGCTCAAATTTATGACCTGCTGGCAAGGTTACCTCTATCCCAGAGGCCTCCAAATACCAGGAACACTCTGGCCCAGAAATGCAGAGTTCAGCCTAATAATTCAAACACATTCCTCCGAGCATCGCCAGCTCCACGGCTGTAGCCTTGGAGATAAAGACAAACTCCGATGTTTCCAACTCCACATTTTTCAGAGCCCTAAACTAAACCAGAAAAGTGTATTTACAAAGTTTGCAAAGTTCCCTTTCAATGAAGAAGTGGACATGAGCCTTGTGGAGAAGGTTAAGGAGACATCACCAAATCTTCCACTCCACCTGTATTTGCTGAACAGAAAAATATTGCATTTTCTGCTCTTCAGGACTATTTACCAAATCTCCTTAATTAAAGGATAATTCAGTTTGTAGATATGAGAAGAAAACTCTCAACTGAACCCCACAATTTCACATAGGAGAGACTCAGGACTACTCCTTACACCTACCAGCCTGTATGTAGAATATTTGGAATCCTGAGAAAGCACTAATTCTTCATAAAAGGAATTTGTGTTATAAAATCTTCTTTGTGCCTTTTTCTTTTGTTTCTTCATCTAGGTCTTCTCCAAGAATATCAGATGCTTTGCTGAAGTCTGGATCTGATCTGCTTTGGAAAGTACTCAAGCAACAAATATTTGGGAGACAGCTCCCACCCAACCCACCATACTAAAACTTTGCTCCCCAAACCTGTTGTTTCTCAAAAGAATATTTTCATTTCCCCCATGATAAAGCAAGTTAAGTACAAACATTTTATTCTTATGTTGGACATGAGCATTTTTACCCAGCTGCTTTCATTCTCCTTTGCTATCCTTCACAGAGTTCCCTGGCCAAGATTTTTCTCCCAATTAAAAACCTTAAGTAAATCTGCCTGGTTCGGGACAATCAGTAAATCTTTTGTCTCTACCACAAAGTCACTGCACAGGAATCACGTTTTGTTGTTATGTCCTCCTTTCAAATGAGAATAGTGTGGATCTGGACAATACTGGCAAAAAAAAAAAAATTACATTATGGGCAGAAATTGCTCAACTTTCCCTTTTTTCCTTTTTTTATATATATACATATATATATTCTATTACAGCCAACAATCCTGATTTGTCTTGTGCTGTGCTAAATTTTTCATTATTTTGACTCTTAATCAATGTTGTAACATCTTTTCCTTTATTCAGGCTTTCCTTATGGCCCTTGCTAGTCAAGCTGACCCCAAAAACACCCTTTCAGACTTATTAGATGAAGATTGTGCCAGTTTAGGAGATCCCTGAGCTACAGTTGCCTGCAAGTGGTGGGACTAGCAGGCAAATCTCATCCTGCCCTGCCTCATGTCCTCCAAGGGCTGGGATGAGGTGAAGCCTTCATCTGCAGCAGCCCAGAGATCCTTGCTGGACAGGAGGAAGGCCTCGCTCTCCATGGCTCTTCACTCCAAAACAGGAGGTGCTTCCCTTGAGCACAAGGCTTCATGGGAGCAGGGAGCAATGGTGGGACACCAACCACCCAGGGGGAGTGAGCTTTGTTAACTCGCTGATGCAAAATGGACATCATTGGGTTTTTTATACTTTACGTGTTAAAAATAACTGATCTACAAAAGGTCTCCACTGTTTTAAACTCTGCAGATTCTGCTTGTCCTTTCATCTTCCCTATCGCAGCCTCTGCCTGGAGAAGTCCAAATCCCCAATCACAGTGACAAAGCCAAAGGCTCAACTGTCTGGCATGATGTTTATCCCTCATCCATCTTAATTAAGGGAATAGAAGGGAGCTGCAACCTGCTGCTGCCGTTAAGGCAGATCCCTTCCGCAAACACGGCAAACAATGATTTTATTTGCCTACCCTGAATTGCTGCCATGAGCTCCTGCAAGACTTGTGCAACGTGTGATTGGGAGAGGATTGTTCCACCGCACTCCACCAAGATTTAACTTAACCTCTACATAATATTTAACCTTAAACAGCAAACAAATGCGAGCAGCTCCCTGCCTCTGCCTCCCTGAAGCGCCTTGCTTCTTTTAACTGATTTCTCTTGGATTTGGCAAAGCCATTGGGGCAAATCAGGAGGTGTTTGGTTAAATTTCTTTATATCTTTAAGATGTTGAAACAACAAAATTCAATCCACATGCTGTAGAAGAGGTGGACAACAACACCCATCCCAGAAATTCCTGGACTGAGGCATTTTCAGCGACAATCCTAAATGATGACCATCATCGCACTCCTCAATGAACCCACTGACTTCTCTATTCCCACAGGAATCATATGGGGAAAGAAAATGTACACATTGCATCGCTGCAGAGCTGTAGTTATCACAGAATCATGGAATCATTCAGGTTGGAGAAGACCTCTGAGATCATTAAATCCAACCTGTGACCTTGTCAACCAGACGAGAGCACTGAATGCGACGTCCAGTCATTCCTTCAACACCTTCAGGGATGGGGACACCCCCTTCCTGGGCAGCCCATTCCAATGCCTAATCACACCTTCTGTGAAGAAATTCTTCCTTATGTGCAACCTGAACCGCCCGTGAGACAGCTTAAGACAATGTCCTCTTGTCCTGTCCCTCGTTTCCTGGGAGCAGAGCCCAACCACCACCGGGCTACACCCTCTTCTCAGGGAGTTGTGGTGAGTGGAACAGGTCCAGCAGAGACTGCAGAGATGAGGAAGGGCCTGGACAACCTCCCTGCAGAGGAGGGGCTGAGGGGGCTGGGGCTGTTCAGCCTGGAGAGGATCCCCAGCTGAGAGGGGACCTCAGCCCTGTCAGTCCCTGTGTGCAGGGAGGGCTCCACGCTGCTCCAGGGCCCAGCAATGGCACCAGAGGAATGGGCAGGGACTGAGCCCAGAAGTTCTATCTGAGCACAAGGAAGAACTTTTTCACTGTGCAGTGACCGAGCACTAGAACAGATTGTCCAGAGTGGCTATGGAGTCTCCCTCACTGGAGATACTCTAGAGCTGTCTGGACACAATCCTGTGCCCTGTGCTCTGGAATGGCCCTGCCTGAGCAGAGAGGTGGGACCAGGTGACCACTGTGGTCCCTTCCATAACTAACCACACTTTCTGTGTCTCCCCACTGTATAAGACAAGTGACAATAATCATTTCTTGTTACAAATAGTAATTCTTGCCCTATGAATAAGAAGGGACCTCTCTCTCTCCCTTGAAGATGTGAAGGACAGAGTCAGAAAATTCTATCTGCTCCTTTGGGATACAATTTCTGAGCTCAGTAGGACACCTTGTCATTGAGCAGTCAGGAGAGAAATTGGCTCCTGGAGCAGCAAACCCAAATGTTCTCCCAGAGGTGTCTAGGGGACAGCACTCACATTCCAGGCCCAGAAAAGCCATGGGGATGGCAGAAACAGTTAAAAAGCCCCAATTTGCCAATTGATACCATCAGAGCTGGCTGTAGTCCCTGTCCTACAAAGGCTCCTTGTTCCCAGGCTCTTCTGTTCCCCACCAAGGGCTGCAGCACAGCACCCACCCCGTGTCCACTCAACACCCAGCCCTGCATATGGATTCCATACAGGCTACCCAGCCACAAGAAAAGTCAGAAGGCTATCAGTAAATGCTTCTGAAAACCAAAAGAATCTGTATTTTGATGGGAAGAAGGGGGTGGGGGAAGGAAAGAAACAAAATCCCTACTAAGACATTAATTTCTCACTCCATGATTAGAAAAACATGGTGCTGTATTAACTATGCACATTAGGAATAATAAGTCCTTTTCTTGGTTATAAAATCTTCATGGAAGCTTTACTAAACAGCAGCAACATGATCTTTGATCAAAAACATTATTTATCAAAGTGCTACATTATAATTACAGCATTTGATAAATAGAGAGAAAAAGAAAAAAATAAAGTGTCAGAAAATAAGCCCTTCCTTCATGTTTTGTTAAACATGCATCTTGATATTCAAGTTTTACCAAAAAAAGCTGATTACAAACCCAAATAACAGACATACTGGTGGAATAAGACAGAAGAGGATATTAAAAAATGGTATTAAGAAAGTAAATTGTTTCCTAGTACCATATAATGCTGAGCATCATCTGGGTTTGCATGAATACGTGGTCCCTGCCAAGGTCAGATTCAGGGTTATATTGTACAGATACATACATATTTATAGAATCTGGATAGCCAGAGATCCTGATACTTACAGGTCCATAAAGTCTAGCTATCTAGAGGTCCATAAAGTCAGAATATCTTGCAAGGTGAGCACTCCACCCAACAAGGGCAGGGATATTTCGGCATTTCCCTCCTGGAAATAAAATAGCTCCTAATTTTTAAGGGTGGAGAAAAATCAGCTTCATAGAAACCTGGTTTAATAAACAAATTCATCCCGCCCCGCCCCGTCATCTCAGGACAGAAACATCAATTTTTAATAATCTGGACTTTGGAGTAATGAAATATTTGCTGAAGATAGCAAATAATGAAAAATAATAACAATATTAGACCAGGCACTGATACAACCCATCTGTATATGGCAAGAAGACTCTGCAGTGAAAATATTGAATAATTCAGTGTCAGAAATAGGGATGAACAAGATGCTATTTGATACAGAGCCTGAAACTGTAAAACATCCCCAGCTGAAGAATCCCAGCATTTTGCAAGCACTGGTGAAAAGCAGTTGGTGCCTGAGCCTTGCTGTGGGAGTCCTTTGTGTCAGGCCTGCACAAATTCTTCCCACATTAGGCATCAGCTGGATAATCTCCCTGTGTTGCTCTCTCTCTCTAACCTTTCCAGGCACTGGGGAGGCAAGAATGCAAAGGGAAAAAATCCTGGCTGCTACATTCACACCTACACCAAACTCAGATGGCAGAGCGGTGATAATTGCACATATCATAGGTTAAAAATGATCAAAAGTGAATAATGAGCAGAAGAATAAATCTCCCCTCTCCCCTTCATATAAATCCATTTTTTTTTTGGATATAAAACTTTTAGAGCCACACAATACAACCCAATTACTTAAAAATCAGTGTACTGGAAACTGAACATTGTGAACTGAATCAGAGAATCTATTTCTTTTTTTAAGTCCATTTTAATGGAATTTGGTTACCTCCCATTAATAGTGTTCCAAGTAGGGGCTAAAAAGGTAAATATACTTAAATTTTATTTCCCATTAATACTGTTTCAAGCAGGAATAGGGAAAAAAGGGGAATATAGTCAAAGTGTACATTCCACTAGCATTATTCCAGATAAAAATATGAAGATGGTCCATTTGCAAATGTCATTTCTCACAGGCAAATAATGGCACTCTAATTCCTATCCAAATCAAGCATCCCCTTATCCTGGTTCCACAGTACAGGAGTTCAGAGTTTGGGATCTGCCAGGGGAGCTGGGTCCTACCTAGGATAACTCCAGGTCTGGCACACACAGGAGAAGCAGCGGAGGCTGCATACACAGGGAGGTTTGGCCCCCCTGTGTTGTCCAATGCTACCAGAACCTACTGGAAGTCTAGGACATGCCTGACCATTCCAGTTAATTGATTTTTTTAACTTCACTCAATGGCTCTTTGTTTGGCTCTGGAAACATTCAGCAGCATCCACTGCAATTCCAGCAGCGCGGAGTCGTTCTGCTCACACCTCACAGGGCCGCAGCTCCAGCTGCCAGGGCTGAATTCAGCTGGGAGGATCCTGTGCATTAGCACAAAGTCCTGGAAAATAACATTCAACAACTTCTAGGTGCTGCCTGCATTTCCCTCTACCAACCCCATAAACAGGATTAAAGAAACAAGAAAAAATAAAGGCTTTCAGCTTTCCTGGCCTTCAGGTGGCAACAGTGACTTCCCTCACAAAAGCGGAACACACACATTGCACAATATTGCTGCAGAAACCAAAAAGCAACTCCAGCTGCTGTTCCTAAGGTTCCTGTGCAAACCACCACCATTGGGAATGCAAATAGTGGGGCCATATCTACTAGAAAGCTCTTTGCAATTCTTTCCAAAGCAATTCAAGCAATCAATTCCTTTTTTTTTTCTGGCAGAGATGCTGCAGATGTGTATCAGCTGTGAAGGGCAGCAGCAGCTCCCTTTGGCCACAGTCTTCGCTCCGAGGCCTCTCCCAGGAACACAGCTCTTGGCTTTTTGGGTTTTTTTTTAAAGCAACTGAGAGATCCCCACTGGGATGTTTGAAAAGGCAAATAAACAGCTGCTCAGACAACACATCTGCTGTGTGTAGCTGCCATGGCTGTACTCCTGTGACAAACGAGATGCTGAGAAAGGGACCAATGGTAAAATAATCTGGTGCAGACTCCTTTAGACCAAGGTTCATCCAATACCTGTCTGAGGACCTTTTGGCATACCTGAGCCAGGGAGGATAGGAAAATTCTGTTATGCAGAATTGAAAAAGAAATTAGCAAAATGTTATAGATTAACTTGCATTCAGAGCTCCCCAGAAAGCTGAAGTGGTTCAAGAGGATGGAGGAGGATATTCACAGACTGTACCATGCACCAGTACAAGGTAATGATCCCATCCACATCCCACCTCTAAGGGTTACAGTCCACAAAAACAAGCTGCGATTCCAACATAAAGTTCATCTGGATGTTTCTAGCTAATCTAATTAAACAGAAAATGGTTTTAAAATACAGTTCCAAGTTCACATCAACAAGTTCCCTAGATCTGGGATAAAATATCCCTGCAGGGATAAAGCACAGTTCTCCAGGTAGAGCACAAATTGAATCATGGCATGATTTGGATAAGAAGGGAACTTCAAAGGTCATCTAATCCAACCCCTTGTCCTGGGCAGGAACACTTTCCACTAGACCTGGTTGTGCAACCTCTCCAACATAACCTTGAATGCTTCCAGGGATGGGGCAGTCACGTCTTTTCCAGTGGAGAAATTTTTCCAATCTAAACCTCCCCTGGCGCATCTTGAGGCCATTTCCTCTTGTCCTCTGCCTTGTTCCCTGGGAGCAGAGCCTGACCTCCATCTGACTGCCCCCTCCTGTCAGGGAGTTGTGCAGAGCCAGAAGGTCCCCCCTGAACCTCCTTTTCTCCAGGCTGAGCCCTCCCAGCACCCTCAGCCACTCCTGGTGTTCCAGACCCTGCTCAGCACATGCTCCAGCCCCTCAATGTCTAGTTGAGGTGTGGCACTCTGGGTTTCTGATGGAGCATCCAACTGAGCAGAAGAAATTTTCACCTCAAGTATTGCATGGAGTCAATCAGAAACAGAATGGAATTGCAACATGTGGAACTCTTCCTCAATTAACTACAGAAAATTATGGATTTTGAGAAGCTAAGTCTTGAAGCTAAAGAGTGCAAAATTTTTGTAAGCTCAGCTCTGCTGAAGAAGCAAGTTCTTAAAGGGCAAAATGTGCTGTTATAAGAAAATGGGGCAAAACTGAGGAAAAATATAAAGAAAATCACCTGCTTTTTAAAAAACTGGAATCTTGTTATTGGAAAGATTAGTATGGTATTTAAAGAATATAATTAATGACAAATAATATATAAATATGCAAATATTTAAAAATATCATGTATCACCAAAAGGAGTATATTGCAACCATTCCAAGGAGCACCACTACAACAAAATTTTCCTATTAAATCCCAGCAGAGGAAAAAGAAAAATCGGTAGGATTTAGATCAAATATACTTTAAAAGGACACGCCTGGTCTCTGAATGATGTCACCGTGTTTAGAGGGCAGTAACAGCTTGTCTTGACAGCCATCCACAAAAGTCCAATTTGGACAAGACTCAGGAATCGCGTGCAACAAAAAAAATTCCCAAACAATAGCCTGAAGCTGTTCAAGAAAGGTATATTAGGAAAACAGAGAAGCTGCAGAAAAAAAAAAAAATCTTAATTTTGCTCCACTTCCGCTCCTGCCGTGTGAGCATGACAGCAAAGGCATTCCCAGGAACAGGAGGTTCCATGCACTTGTCCTGCCAGAGACACTTTTCAAGCAGAGGAGGAGATCAATGGTCCAAGTGAGCTGTTGGCTGCTCCATTCCCTAAATCAGAAGTCGCAGCACAAACAGCTGTGTCACTGCCTCTCAAGGACAAACCTGAGCTGAACACAATCTGTATGCAAAGGCAAAGCAAAGGGAATGAAGAAGGGAGAAGCGCAGAGGAAAAGAAGAAAAAAAATCCCCAAAAGTTTGGCATCTAAACTTCCAGAGTTTATTCAATTTATTTCAACCACAACTCGAAAGGTCAAATCTGCAAACGGTTTGCAGAGTAATGCAACCCAAAGCTCTGCTCTGAAGATCCCTTTCTTGGGAAATTCTAGGAAGAGAAGGAAAAGCAGAAATATAGCCACTTATCTTTCAGGCTGCCTGATTTGTGACTATCTGGGACTGGTGCTAGCAGAGCAGAAGAAATTCTGGATTACTCCCACTTTTTCCAAGAGGCCTGGAAGCAGACAAAGCACAACAGCAGCCGTCCAGCTGCCGGAGTGAAGGAATGCAAACTTCTGTTCCAACAGCAAAAAAAATATAACAGATATGATTCAGGATTTTTTTTTCCCCTCAAAAACAGCTGCAGATCTTGCGAAAGGAAAACAAAAGGCTGGAGTGCATCCCTGCCCTCCACCTCATCCCAACACACACAACTTGCCAGACACTGGGGCTTTGAGCAACCTCATCTAGTGGAAAGGGAACCAAGGAGAGGAACTACGGAAGTGCTTTTTAAAGGAAAAGAAGATTAAAAATTAGGAAAGAATTCTTCCCTGTGACAGTGGGGAGGCCCTGGCACAGGTTGCCAAAGGAAGCTCCAAGTCCCGTTCCTGGAAGTGTTCCAGGCGAAATTGGATGAGGCTTGGAACAGCCTGGGATAGAGGAAGGTGTTGCTGCCCATGTCAGGGGTTGGAATGGGATGATCCCTTCCAACCCAGATGATTCAGTGAACGGTCCCCAGAAGAAGTGAATGGCCACCACCAGAGCAGGATTCCCAGCAAACCATTTGTGATGCCTCTCTCCATCCAAGAGCCAAGCAAGTAGACAATTTACTCCTGAGAAAAATAGAATCTCAGAAAAAAACCAATTCCCCAAACTTCCTTCTACCTTCCCTTGCATGGAGACGTCTCTTCTCCACCTCTAGGAATCTAACCCAGACAGAGATGCTCCCTCTGACACTGCTGAAGAGAACTATAAAATGACCTTGGTCCAACATGACACATTAAGCAACGTATCAAAAACTAAACAGCATGGCAGTGTTTCAAATAAATAACAGGACTGCAGGTGGAATAACAGGACTGGAGGTGGAATTGCAATAGTGTTCATACCAGTTTTCTGAAATTAATGTGGTCACCAATGTGGGTCACCACAGTAACCACCATTAACTGCAGACTATGGGAGCCTGATGTTTTCTCATCAACTGGGGAGAGGGAGAGGGAGAGGATGCAGTCAACAAACAACTTCCTTGCATCACAGCTTGGACAATGGCCTGGCTGAAGCTGACATCGCCCACACGCAGATGGGCTTTAACCAACAACATTCTAACCAGCAAAGCCGGCAATTCCAAGGAAAACCATCTCAAAGCCTATGAGGCAAACTCAAGACAAATTAATTAATGAATGCTGGTATCCCACTTCAGAGTTTCATTCCCATAAAGTTGATGGCCCAGGTTATCTAACCTCTAATACACAGGAAGAGTCCTCATTAAATAACTAATAAGCGGCCAAATCAAGCACTCATGGTTAGAAAACACAAATTTGACCATGAAAACACTTTGATTTCCTCCCCAGCTCAAAGAAGCTGATCGGACAGAAACTCCATAAATACAACATTATCAATACATTGTGTGCAATGAATTCTCTTTTCAAAATACTTGAAAATGGCTACTGATAATTCTCATTTCCCTTTTCACACTGAGAAACCACGAAGATAAACCAGCATTAAGAAATACTTGAGCGAAAACAAAGCATTAACAAATTTGGCAGCAAGCCATTTACTGTACTTTTATTTTTATGCTCTTTTTTGTGGAAGCAGGTAGGATTCTATAGGTGGAAACGCAACCTTCTCTCACCTCTAATGCTGTTGTCACTTTATTATCAGTATTTAGCAGATAACCCCAGAGAACGTGTCAGAATAAAACCCCAACTACTCAGGTTTGGGGTTGTTTCACTGTTAAAACATTTCCACACTACTATCATTTCCATCTTACCTCAAGCACTGGGCCAGCTCCAAGAATAATTTGTTCTACTCCACTGGCAAATCCTTTCTGGCTGAGGGCAGTGAGGTGATGAATCAGAAAGTTGGTGCTCTGTGTCTTTCCCGAGCCGCTCTCTCCCGAAATCACGATGCACTGGTTCTTCTTCCTCTGGAGCATAGCATGGTAAGCCACATCTGCCACAGCGTAAATGTGGGGCTCCAGCTTCCCCAGCTGATGATTATCGTACATCTTGACATACTTGGGGTTATAAATAGGTAGGAACTTGAAGGGATTAATAACAATGAGGATACTGCCAACATAGGTGTAGATTTTTTCCTGCTTGAAGCGGTTTCTGAGATTTTCCAGGAGAGTTTTCTCGTTCAGGTCCGGCAGACCACACAAGTCATCGTAGTCCTTCTGCTGGGGCTGGGGGAGGAAGCCGCGCTCCACCATCCTGCGCCGCTCCTCCGTCACCCGCAGCCAGGACTGGAGGCTCCCGTAGTGGATAGAGCCATCCAGGTTCTTCTCCCGCAGCAGGAAGCGATAATCCTCGCTGCTGATGCGGTTCTCCAGCGCCATGCGCGGCCACAGCATCATGCGCTGCACCGGGCAGTCCGTGGGGTTGAGGATCCATTCCTCCCCTCCAAACTCCTTCACTTCGGCCAACACGTAACATTTTGTTTTCTCGAGCTGGAGTTTGTTGATGAGCGAATCGATCACCTCGGCGGCCGTGGACGTTTTCCTGGCGGTGATGGGGCAGTAGATCGTCCCCTCTGCGATGCTCCCAGGGTAGATGTGCAGCGTGTACTCGCTATCCTCAAAGCGTCGTCTGCCTCCAACATCATTCACACTCATATTGGATCCCTTCCCATCAGTCCCTGTGCTGCATAGTCAGGACTGTGCTGTATCTTGTCAGGTCATCACGTTAGCAAGGCTGAAAAAAACCAAAATAAAACCAGGTTAGGTGTTATCCTACAAATACCCCGAAGCTGTAGCAGATAAGGGTATTCAAGACACAAACACTACACACACAACACAGGCTCCCACTACTCAGATGTAACTTCCACAGCACCTCAAGCTTTTGCTAATTTTGCCCCCAGTCTGAGGTACCAGAAAGATCCTCTGATTTTCAGTGAAAATGTTGTGAGCAACACACCAGACAACCTCCTGAATCAATCTCATGGGTGTGTGGTACTCAGCACCCACAAATTTTAGCTGCTAAAACAAAATGACCACCACCTTTCCCTGCATACCTCGCCCTTGCCACAGATACATTTTTCCACGATCCTGCGCCAGTGAAGAGGAGATAAACTCTTTTCCTTCCTGTCCAGGAGATTTTAAACCCATGCTAATTTATTCAGCAGCACTTTTTCCTCTATCAAGTCACCCTTTTTCAGAGATGTTCATATCTCACACTGGATATGAGTTATTGCAACCAACTTCTTCGTACATTGCGCTTTTTATTTCTCTTGTACAGCTTAAAACCAAACAAACCCATATCTCTGGCACTGAAACATCAAATGTGCAGCTGATTTCTCAAACTTCACCACTACAAGAAGATAACACACCACCAGCAGCCCCAAATAAAAGCAAATCCAGAGTTAAAGGGCCCCAGTACTCAACCAGTTCTAACAAACTCCAAACTGCCCTGGAAGAGGTTAAGAGTTACTCCAATAGAAAGACAAAAGGGAACTTGGGAGAAAAGCAGGACCCTCAGAACCAGGATCTGGGTGATCAGGTGGCAGTGACACTTTATACAGATTAAAGTTTACATGATCCACATCCTAACGTTATTTGTAACGTTGAGCTCTTTGCTGAGCACTGCCCCACTGGAGCAAGACCTCACAACTATGACAGTTCCCTCACGGCATCAACAAAATGCTCAAGAAGGGTCAAAAAACATGAAGTCAAAACCCACAACAAGTTTAGGGAACTTCAGATATTTGATGCTGGGAAGAGTGTTCAGGGAAAGCATTTCACTGGTCACCCTGTTCCAGCAGTCTCCCTCCAGGTTTCCAGATCCAGGACCTTCAGTCCCAGTACAGCCACCCTGATCTTCCACATCCACTCCAAGGCTGGGATTTGGAGAATTGCTTCATTTCTGAGGCCCTCAAATGAACAGCACTATTTTATGCTGTATTGTTTCTCGCTCCAATATTTCATTAAGTATATTATCCCCAGCCACACGCACTTCAAAGCACAGAAATTAATATGTCCCAGTGAAATACCTCTGGCAGGGGTTCATGGTGCATTGCTTGGTAGCAGGACATACATTATACACCGGGAAGTGTTCCAGCTGCTTTCCTATGGCTTTACTGCAGGCACAGATGGAACAGGGATGATGTCAGGGAAGTGCTGGGTTGGGCTTGCTTTGTGTAGCTCTGCAACTCCAGCACCAGCTTTTCATCAAGAAGGGGGAACAAACCCCTTACTACACTTAAGCTCGATAACTCCTCACCCAGATTTTACTTCAAAGCTCAGGCCAAGAGGGCTGGCTACTTTTATTGATGTTATCAGAGCGTATCCAAGACTGCTGACTCACATGAGAAGTGCAAACAGGACTTTAAGTTGGTTACCTTGAGCAAACTGACCTTGCCTCCTCCCTCCTGCACACTCAATAAATACCCTATAAAGCACCAGGCCACTCCACCCCACCCACCCAAACATCTCTAGAGATGTTTACTCTGCATGGAATTGGTGTAACAACAAACACCTGTGCCTTCTGCATCCAAACAACTTGAATCCAGCAGGGTTGTGAGCCAAGCGTGAACTCCATGGAGATGCTAAAAGCCTCAGCAACTCTGGGGATGCAGAAGAGCCAAGTCCTCCCCACAAAACCACTCAAAGACCAGAGGCACCTGAGATCAGAAAGCAAAGGGAAAGGGGTGTTAATTCGAGCCTTGTAAATCCCAGGGGTGCCACTGGGTTTACTGGAAACAACCCCAAACATGGCTCAGAGTATTGAGGGAGGTCAAAGCAGTGTTAATAAAGTTAATTGGTTGTGATCTCCCATGGCCTGCTGCACATGAGCCTGGCCCTGGCTCAGCATCCAACACACCTTGTGCGTGCTTCGGCTTTTCCGAAGCATTTTGGAGGAAATAATGCAGTGAAATATCCATCCTAAGGCAATTAGCATATGTCAGGGAGAAAGGTTCTAACAACAACCATTCCAGCAGGCTGTTGTATTTACTATTATATGACTTGAAAAATTAATATTTTTGCATTTAGACATAAAAAATTAAAAGGGAACATGAAAAGAATGACACAAAGTTTGTATTTTGCCACCCATTAATACTTGCTCTAGGTACTATTTTAATTAAAGGCATTTCATGCTGCTACATGCTTACATTTATGGATGAACACATAAAAACGATGCTACACTTCAGTCATTTATACATTTTGCCTATTGCAAACTCCTGGGAACACTCCTGCCAAGAATTCATGGACTCTGCATGCCTATGAAAGAAAACACTTATGGCATTTTAAGTCAATAGAGAATCATGGAATGGTGTGAGGTGGAAAAGGTTTTAGAGCTCATTTCATTCCACTCCCTGCCATGGGCTGGGACACCTCTCACTATACCAGGTTGCTCCAAGCCCTGTCCAGCCTGGCCTTGGACTCTTCCAGGGATCCAGGGGTAGCCACAGCTGCCCTGGACAACCTGTGCCAGGACCTCCCCACCCTCACAGGGAACAATTCCTTCCTAATACCCCATCCATCCCTGCCCTCTGGCAGTGGGAAGGCATTCCTCCTTGTCCTGTCACTCCAGACCCCTATCCCCAGTCCCTCTCCAGCTCTCCTGGAGCCCTTTTAGGCACTGCCAGGGTCTCTGAGGTGTCCCTGGAGCCTTCTCTTCTCCAAATGAACACCTCCAGCTCTCCCAGCGTGGCTCCAGAGCAGAGGGGCTCCAGCCCTCTGACCATATACTTTCAGCCTAATATTTTCTATATCCTTTTCCATTTTCTATATTTGAATGAAGATTTTTCTCAAATTAATTCTGAATTCTGATTTTGTTCAATTTTACTACAGTGACAATTTTATTTCCAACATAAAAAAGCACAATTTCCAAACATAGTTACAAACTAATTATATGACTTGGACTCTCCTACATAAAAAAAATCAATTACTATTTCCAAGGGGAAGGCTCAGAGGGTCCTGATAAAACTCACAATCATCTGATTATTAGCAGGTTGACAGAAAAAGACAAACTTTGATTGCCAATTAGGCTTTGTGTAGACATGTATATACTGGTTGATTTTTACATTCTATGTGATCTTTTGCTCTATGATCACAGTTTAACACACATTCAGAAAGACCAGCCTCAATATGTTCATTTTCAGGGACAGCGTTAGCAGCATGTGGCAGAAATCCAAAACAAACTGTCCACTGGAAGCATCCGAACCCGGCATAAATAATCTGTGACAGCTAAAGCCTGAAATCATGTGCAGAGTTTGCCAAATACTGAATGATTTGGAAAAAACAGGGATCAGTATCAGCATTGAGGCTGCTAAAGGGGCAATTCTGGAAGCAAAGTTCACTGAGTTTATTATAACATTCCCTAACCTGGCAAGGGACTACAGGAACAGGGAAACGTTCTCCCCATTCCCAGTCCTCAGGGTTTGGTTCTCAGGACAGCCTGGATTTATCCATCCACCAGCACCTCCCAACACACACCGTGCAGGGCAGTAATTCCTGGTATAGATAAACTTACAAAATCTGATTAAAAAGCTGCCAATCTAAACACACTTTACTGCTTAATCTGAATCTATGGGCACAAGAGCTCTGGATGTTTCTCCTGCAGCAGCCAACAGCCTTGTGCTGCTTGTACCCCAAATAACACCTTGGTGACACCAAAACTGATATCAGACCAACACATCTGTGCCAGCTACACACAGGAGGAATACCCAGGTGGAAGCTCAACTTCTTGGTTATCACTGCACCATTTCACATGTCAGTTCCTTTCAGAATCTGCATAACACTTAATCATCTCCTTTTATCATCTTCCTTTTCCATGCTCACCAGGTTTTCTCTTCCCACTGTTTGCTGATGGGAGAGAAACAATTATTGTCACTTAATTACCTATGTGGGCCCCTCTCAAAGAACCTCGTGTGCAAATGGCAGGAGGTGGTGGCACCCAAAACACAGATTTATACACCCAAGTATTGGTGTGGGGAAAGGTGCGAGGTGCTAAATATCTCTAAAATTATTTTCATCCAAAAGAATGAAAGTTCTGTCACAGGAGAAGTGAGATTTGGAAGCATTACAGAGATCTTGGAATGGTTTATGAGCAGAGAGACCTTTAAAGGTCATCTAGTCCATCCATCAACCCTCCTGCAATGAGCAGGGATATCTTCAACTTGATTCGTAATCCCAATTCAAATTTATTTCTTAAAGGATAAGCTTGGAGGGGGGAAAAAAATATTCGTTAGCACTCCAGGATTGTCCACATAGAGAAGAAAGGTCTTTTGGCTGAATTTCAGAGCAGTTTATTTGGACTGAGGCACCTAAGCAAGATGCTGAAGCAGTGAGACAACTTAAATTAGAACAGAAAATGAAAGCAGAAGTGGAGACACATTCCCAGAAGCTCTGCAGCAACACAGGACCCTGCTGGACCTGGCACTGAGCCAAAACAAAACCCTGCAAGCACCAACAGCAAAGACACACAGGCAATGGCAGCAGCATCCCAATGATACATTTGACTGTTTCAGGGGGTACTTTCTTCTCCCCTTAAAATTTTGTATTCCTTTGAAAGAAAGATTTTTTCTCCTTTGCTAAACCTCCTTTGTCTTGCTCAGAGTTCAAGGCAAATGTAAGTGAACCTAAAAACTTAGTGTCCTTTCACTTCCTGCAAACCCAAGTGATTTTGAGTTAAACCTCCTTGATGTCCCCAGTCCAAGTGAGATTTGTAAACTGGGGTTTAGCTGTTATTATCAAGAGCCATAATAAAAGAAGTGTCAGCGTCAACTATCCTGCCTCAAGCACAAGAGAATATTTCTGGAAGTAAAGATGCCTATACAGCTAGAGATGTCTACTCAGCCTCCAAGGGGGAATCCCAGAACACAAAAGAATCAGTGACACAGCTTCACCCTATGTAAATCGTTTCCAAAGACCCACAGTTGCCCACACTGGAACAAAACAGGTTGCAAGTGTTGTCTAAGCTGTTCCTGAGCTCAACAGCTTCTTCCATGGCCTGAAAAATTTGAGTCAGTCAGATCACACTGTTTTCCTTATGTCTTTCAGTTTTATTCAGCACTTTAAGCAACTCTGTCACCTCCTTGTCTGTTCACTTCTGCAGTGGAGGATGACACTTGAGTTTCAGTTTGGCACCTGGGACTTCCTTGCTGGGCACCAGAGGTGTTTCCTCCTCTCTTTTGGAGAGGAGCTTGCTTTCCCCGTATTTTAATCAGACACTGATATTAAGAAGTCCATGGATACATAAAGAACCTCAGTGGACAATAACCCCTTCCAGAGCCTGGAATCACCTTGTCTTGAGGTTTTGATATTTCCCTATGGTATGACAATCACTCAGTGGTTCCTCTTCTTCTAGAAACTAGAGGTGCATGAGGATGTTGCTATCCATCACATCCTTGCTGATGCATCTCCTGTGGAAATCTCTCAGCTTCTACCAGACCTTTCAGCTGAGACAAAATGAAAATGGGAAGAAAACACACAACAACCAACAAAGAAACAAACCACAAAAAACCCACCAAAAATCCAACAAAACAAAAAAACCAACCACACAAAAAACCCCCTCCAAAACACCAAAAAAAGAAACAACCAAAAACAAACAAACAAAAAAAAAAACAACAACAAAACAAAACTAAAAAAAATGACAAGAAAAGCTGTTGTGAAACTAGTTACTCCTAAAATGTTATATATGTTTCTGATGAAGGAGGATCTGAAGTAGGATGTGAATAACCACAGGATCACTTATTCTTTCCCTTGAGGTCAAAGCACTTTCTGTGCAGGGAATGAATCAGCATCCAAGGAATTAACCTTGGCTATGCCATGAATGAAGCTCCTGCCTGCATGATTCCTGCCTCACCAGCTGGAGATGCTACCAAAGGCACAGATACATCATCTGTGGTGCCAAAGAAATGAAAATTAAACAAAGGAACTACAAGAAGGCTTGCTGAGGCATCTGCATGGGAGAAGTGACTTCCATCTTCACTTCTGTCACAGCATCTCTGCATCACGCTGGGAAACCCAAAAAAATGGTGCAAGGAAAATCCTGCCCCAGATTGTTCCTCTTTCTTGAGCTTCAGATTTGAGTCACTGGATATTGACTTCTGGAAGCATTTCTGCTCTCCTAAAACATGCCCCTACACAGAGACTAGGATCCTCCACCTGCTCCCTTGGCTTTTTTTTGCCAGATCCCAACAAAATAGTAATATAAAAAAAATAAAATTTAAAGAAACAAAAGGATTTGCTGGATCATCTCTTGGGCTACAATGGTAGCACCTGTTTAACTTAATTTGCTGCTCCCACATTCCCTGCATGACTAATGAGAACTGTCAGTGAATGGCAAGGATTAATAAAAAGGCAGAGACTAAGGAAGAACCTGGTGTAACCTGAGTGTTCCCAGTCCTGCAGGGAAACAAATCCTTGCTACATGTTGTTTTGCTACTTCTATGACTAATGAAGTAGTCAGTGGCCAGAGGTGGGACAACCCTGTTCCAAACACCAAGAAAAATCCGTCTTTAATAAAACTGATAGAATTACATTTACAGCCCCCTCAGGTTTTCCTGGATTACCTCCAGGCTCCAACATCATCTTCAGATACAGCATCCCTCACCAACACAGCAATTCTGTTCACATGAACAGCCAAAATATCAGATTTTCCAACCTTACTGGTTGGATTTGCTCCTCACAGGTGGACACAGAGCAGTTCAGCCTCTGGAAATCCAACTGGAAATAAATCTGGAGTTGATATCCTGAACACACAGATGACAAGTCCCACAGTGATGCAGGCACAGAGCAGAGCCAGGGAGCACAGAGATGGCTGAAGAAACTGTAAATGGACCCAGGATCTCCCTTTCAGCTCTACAATCATGTGCCCAGCTATTTATATTTTAGTTTGCAGCTACAATTTCACATATAGAGCCTGAAAATCAGCAGCAATTACAATAAAAACATTTTTGAAGCCGTTAAAAATGAAGGATATGAAGTGTAAGCAATGTTGCCAAAGGAATTCACACCAAGGAGCATCTTCCAGCCCCAAAATAGCTACAGAAAATACCTTTTGAGAACTCGGGAATTACACCAGCATTAAGGACAAGGTGCTTCTATCCCAGAGAAGCTCAAGAGCTTCAGAGAACAAAACCTGGGGAAATCAAGGGATCCTTCTCCTCCTAATGCAGTGCTGCAGGTGGTGGGAGCAGCCTGAGAACTGTCATGCTGAAAAGGAAGCTCGCTGAAGGATGTGGAGGCACTCCAGGACCACTTCCAGTTCCAACAAGCACCACACTTGAGCTAACAGCTGAGCAAAAGGCAGAAGGATTTACAGAAGCACCAAGAATTGCACAAATACCTTGTGCTGGCACCTGAATGCCACTGAACTGCTGCATTAGGAGGTTTCCAAAGATAACAGAAATAAAGAGCAGCTCATTTTAAAAAAAAAAAATTATGTTATCACCAAGAAATTATTTCTCACCTTTATGATGAAATGGCAGAGTATTTTGAATATTGCCACATCAATATATATTGATCTATATCAACTATATATATCTACATACTGATAAATACCAGTATATAGATCCATGCCAAAGGATGTTGTTGGGTTAAAGAATCATGTCCTCCCATAGATCCTCAACATTTTCTGTCCTTGGGGAACTCAGCTCACTTCCAGCACAAGCCAAGACAAACACGACACCTCTCAGCCTTGCTTATTGTGGAGTCCATGGACACAGGAAAACAAACATTAAATCACTATGGAAGTGATGATACCTGTGCTGTATTTCCCTAAAAATATAAAATTAGGGACAATTTACATAATTGAATGTCACTATGTTGTTTTTGAATGCTGGGTCAAATAATAATTAATAATTTCAGATGTTTTTCCTGTAGTCCTAGGAGCTTTGAAGTTATTATGAAGAAGATAATTCAGCTTAGGAGCAAAGACAAATTTAAGTGCAATAGTGCCAGGAGAAGATGCAATAATACGGTTACTGATGTTCTCCCTTTTCTCATTTTATGGAGGATTATGGACCATGACTGATAGCAAGGAAGGGTTGGTTTTAAAGCCTTCTCACAGAACACTCTTTCTGGCAAACAGTCCATTTCAAATAAAACTTTCCACTGTTCCCTACACAATTTTATTGCATTTCACAAGAATTATTACCTGTGACCCACCAACACAAACCCATGAGCTTTCTCTTCTGACAAGACGATTCCAACTTTCCTCCTGATAGGATTTTTACTGCTCAACATCAGAATGAACCATACAAATTAACTCTGGCTGGGCAGCAGACAAATCCCATTTTTCCCCATTTTAGATAGAACATACCTGTTAATGAATGAGAGTTTAAAAGGTTGGCTCTCCAATTTTTCAGCTCGGTCTGCTACTTCTTAAGTGACACTACAATCCAGCTTTTCTCAAGCATCTGAACAGGAATAAAGTTATTTTTGGGACTCCATAATCTTACAGTGCCATGCGCCCCTGCAGCTGCTGGTTTCTTCTGCTACAAGTCTGAATTTTCCCAACAGACTAACAGAAGCTTCTACTCCAGCCCATCCTCATTTTTCTAAACCCTCCTTAAACAAAGGCAACCCTCAACTAACTTCACTCTTCAGCTGCCTCTCGTCCTTGCACCTCCTTCCCGTTTTCCACAGGCGATGAAATCATTTCCCCACAGAGAATCATCTTCTCTGCATTCAATGAAGGTCAGCCCTCAGCAGCAGGAGCTGCAGCATCATCAGGAAATCAAGAGACTGCTCCTGGCTGGATTTAGTTTCATATTAAGTAAGAGGTGATGCCATTTGTTATCTGTCTCCTCTCCATGTTCAGTGTCTCAAACAGCTTAGTGATATTTAATCATCTAAAGATTTTATCAAAATAATATAAATAACTTATTAATAATTGATATATTTTAGAGATTTGATCTCTGTAGCCAGACCATACAGGTACCTTGCATTCCTTTAAACCAAGCAGCTCAAAATCCTCCAAAATTAGTTTTCTTTTCAATGTAGAACTACTGAAAATCTGTAGCACCAACATGAAAGCATCATGGTTCATGAAGGAGCAAGATTCTATTATCCAGAGACTGATTTAAAGCTCATAGTAACCTACAGATTCTTTGCACAGCCCATGCAGCACAAGGAGTAGATCTTAGAGCACTAAGAACTGTGCTGTCGAAGATCAAAGGGAAAAGAATATTAGAACTGTACTGCCAGATCTAGCTTAGTTACCTTGCAGAGGAAAAAAAAACCACCACCCCAAAACCAAAACAAACACCAAACAGGATGAGTCATACTTTAAACAAGACCTTTAGCAACTAGTTCATAGAAAAAAAAAGTAGTATTTTTCCTCTAAAGGCCATATTTATAAAAAATATTCAGCCCACAGATGATGATAATTTACAAGCAAGAGCAGGAATAGGATGCTGGATTTAAATGAACCACAAACCAATATATTCTATCTGAAAATTAAACTGTCAGGCAAATGCCACAACACAAGAATGGCTTTTAAACTTGAGGAAGAGTGTTCTGCAAGCATCAGGACTTGAAACCAAAAACAAAAGCTACCTCACAATGCAAGAAGTACTAAAAAAATCCCTTGAATTACAGCTGACAGCTCCACTAAAAATAGTTCTTGGCAGCTACCTGAAACATGGGCTTTGTAGTTCTTTGAAAACATTGATATCAGACAGACAAGCAAAAAAACAAATCAAAAAAAAGCAGGAGCTAATCAAGTATTGAATTGAAATATTTCCCTTTTCCCAAGTTCCTCTCCTGGAGCCCCCGCAGGCCCTGCCAGGGGCTCTGAAGTGTCCCTGGAGCCTTCTCCAGGTGAGCACCCCCAGCTCTCCCAGCCTGGCTCCAGAGCAGAGGGGCTCCAGCCCTCAGAGCATCCCGTGGCCTTCTCTGGACTGGCTCCAGCAGCTCCACATCCTGCTGCTGTTGGAGGCAGCTCTGCAGGTGGAGTCTCAGCTGAGCAGAACTTGAAGCCCTGGACAAGCAAAATTCAGCTCCTCCTTAAGGTCCTCATGTTACTGCTTTTCCTGATGGATCAGATACACTGACTGGAGGCTGTAGAAATTCAGAGATGTTTGATGACCAGCATCAGGGAACCAATACATCCATTAGGAATGTCATAATTCACCTTTTTAAAATGAAATAAGCAGTAAATTATCAAAGATCTTCATCAGAGGCTCTGACCCAGAATTTTGCTGTAATAAACATGCATTTTATGGTGCCTCTGGGTTACTTAAAGCTGTTTCTGGGGGTTCCCACGCTTTGTGCTAGTTGTACATCACTGACAGGATTAGGAGGAAAGAATCCCTGATTTCTAAACCTCCAGGTACATCCGTACAACCACCCAACACAAAGAAGGACAGACAGAACCTACAAAGCCTAAGATGACACTGGGGAACAAAGACATACACAGACTTTGAATTTCATTTGAATCTCCCCTGTTTGGGGCAAAAGCTGGAACAATATCACAGCTGGGATCAGGATTTCATCCTGCACTTGGGTAACAGCTTCCTTCTCTACCAGCCAAGCTACAGCTTAACATAAAACTTCAGGAGCAGACACATGTGGCTGCAAAGAAAATAAAATTCAAAAGCACATTCTGGAAAATAAAATTATTTTATAAATCACTGTATATATCCAATAAGATAGCAATTAAGTCAATTGAGATAACAGTCTGTATCTCATTATATTCTCTGGGGGGGAAAAAAAAAAATCTCATCTGGAAGCTGAAGCTCTGGTTTCTTGAATGACCAAGCAGCAAAAATCAAAATATTCACTGGACTAGCAGTGGAATGACTTCAACGCTTCAGTGAGCACAAGTTTAAACCCGAGCATACGCAAACCAGCACAATGGGTTTGCTTTTTGTCAGTACTTTCATATGTCTTCCCTTTTCTTTAGGACTATTTTTCCATCCAGAGTATCATGAGGGGGGTGACCTTCCCAATTTTTTTCCATTGGCAGGCATGATTTTTCATTAGGATAGAGCACTGCTATGAAAAAGAAATTCTGATCTGGTCCATCCCCTCAAAAAGGGAAGATTAAAACAAAGGGAAAACAAATGGTCCCAGAGCACAGAGCACAAAGAGAGGTCAGGCATCCTCAGATGGCTGAAGAAATTAGATGACAGATTGCAGCAGCAGCCCAGTATTAAACATCACCGAGATAATTCCCGATCCCAAGCAGAACCACCATGGGGAGAAAGAGAAGCTCCTCTAAGCCAGGTCTGCCAGACTGCCTCTCTGACATCTGTTCCTGCATTTTCTGCCGGCCGCTCCCAAAGCGGCTCCGGTGACGGATTTGCCCTAATTGCAGGCGGTGGATAATCGCCCTTATCCTGAAATGGGGTGCCCAGTGCAATGTGAAAACATCTCCTTTCCAACTCCTCTGCTCACTTCCTACAAAACCTGTTCTAAATCCAAAGCCTCCCGTGGGACAACTTGGCTTTGAACATGTCTGAGGTGATCCCATAATTATAGAAGGAGTGTAAGTTTTGGTTGCTGGGTAGTTCCCAGAGAAAGTCATCAGGCCCTCTCACCTTTTACTTTCCACCACATGCCAACCTGTCCATCCCAATTTTTCTCTTCCATGTTCAAGCAAAAGCAGAGGCACCTCCTTCCCACAAAACACACAGAGAGCTCCCTATCTTAGTGCAGAAAGCAATCAATTACACCTAATAGGAGGTGAGATACAGACAACCCCCAAAAACTACAGCACATTTGGGTTTTAAGCTTCTTCCTTAATAAAAAGTACTAAGTATATTTTAGATTCTCTCTGTGCCACCAGTACAGAAAAAGACAATTCTGCAGTGAGCAAACCCACAGTGAAGACCAGGTTATAAACACAATCTTTACATTTCTAGAAGCTTTTTAAAATTATGAACAACCAAATAGCTTCCACAAACTTGAAACAATTCCTAAACCTGGCATCCCCACTCTTGGGAGAGGACAGGACACAGCCAAGGTCGGCCATGCATTATCTGGAGAAACTGAAACGTGATGCTGATCCTGGTGGAACGGGCTCAGGTGACACAACTGGCTTCATTTCCACCTTTTATTTACATGAAGGACAACTGAGATGGGAATGACAGGCTCTCCAGATATCTAGATCTCAGTGGTTTTCCACAAGCACATCTTCACCTAGAAAATATATGGATTTCTCCAATACGTTTAGGAGAATCCAACATTGATCACAAAAGAGGACCCATACTTTCAGCCACTCTAAAATATAATGTTGTATCACACCCTCCCCATGAAGTTCACAAGCACCTTCCAAAAATCCTGCCTAAAAATATTACGCCATTTACTTTTCTCAAGCTATTAAGTCTTTAATTCATATTCACCACATTGCAAATATTCCAGATGAAATATTTCCAGTCCTGTGCATGTGTCTTATCTTTTTCATACTCAAAGGATTTATTTCAGAACATTCATCTCCCCAACTACCAACACACCTCAAAGTTCCCCGGGAATCATTTTATGTAAAGCAGAAGTTTGGGGAGGGTAAAAGTAAATCCTTTCAACCGAACGCTTTCAGATTATGACAAATTATTCCACTGGCACAAAGCCAGCACAACTCTCCACAGCAGAAAAAGAGGTCGGGCAAATCCAATAACAAGTATTTAAAAAGACAAGTCAACATTCAATTTTCTCGCTGGAGGCAAAGCAAGGTCATTATGGAACAGGAAGGGGTGGGGGGCAAAAAGGATATTCAGCAATAAAATAATAAAAAACGCCCAGAATATTCAACCTATTGGGTTTTGGAATTTCTTCCACTCCATTTCACTGGCAGAATTAGAAACATTAAGACAGCGGGCTGCCACAACAGACAGGTGCCTGGGGCCGTGACATCCAACAATCCATCCCCTCTCCCTTGCCTGCAGCCAGCAGCCATCGGAGTGTCTGGAGCAGATGCCACCTCTCAGCTCTCATCAGCCACGGGAAGACACAGCGTGGGTCCGACGTGCCCAGAGCTCCTGGGATTAGCTGCTGGCATGAGCACGGTGAGAAGAATGTGCAGGTGTGTCACCCCAGTAAATCTCAAAATACACTAAGGAAAAATTCAAAGTGCCCTAAAAAGGAATTTATGACACAGGGATTTCAGCAGAAAGGTTCGGAGGACTTGTCTTGGTTTGTCAGATGAATGCCAGGTTATCGCTCATTGTTCAGACAGGACCAAAACAGACCTGATTTCTTTACCATCCCTGACATTTTCAGTGTCTGTATTAGTTTGGGTTTTTTGAGACATAAAATGATATGAAATGTTCTTTCTGTTCACAATAGGCCCATCCTCGTGTACCACCCTACAAAAATTCTGTCCCCAGTGTACCAAGTCCACCTGTATCGTGAGCACAGGAATCACAGACCACAATTCAGACCAGAAACCTGAGATTTAACCAACTTTGCAGGACAGAAAACTTGTATTCCACCCTATGCTATCTTTCATCCTCATTCAAAAGTCCCTTCCTGCAGAAAAACAGCCTAGAATTGTTATCCTTGCCTAAACCCTGGCTGCAGGCAGAAAGCAAACCAGTATTTCCCAGACATTTAAGTACATAAATGTGTTTCTGCTGTCAGTGTTTGGGGTCTGAGGAACCCATTCGTTCTACTCCTGCTTGTCCTTGCTGACTTTACACCTGAGCCTCAGGGATTTTCCACTTTCCTTGAGCCTGTCCAATGAAGTCTGTGGTAAAACTCATCAGCAATTTGACTTAAACATCCTTAACTCTGACCTTTAAAGGATGATCAGGTCTGAAGGGTAAATTTTTAATGGATGAGGACTTTTGGTCGCTGCCTTTTTTAAAACATGTTTCTCTGAAATAGAGGTTTGGGGATTTTTTTTAGATTTATTTATTTTAATGAAGAGTGAAAGACAAGACCAAACTTCAGTCACATTTGTAGTCCAAGGACAATGTGTTCACCTCTAACACAAACCAACTGAAACAAACTTTGCTCAAAGTAAAACAGATTTGTTTAAAGAATAAAGGTTTCAGCTTTTTTAGTACCATCCAGATGCTGCTGAATTTGTCAGCTTCAGTGCACTGCTCCAGTAATTTGGGTAAATCAGTGAAGCCTTGGCAGCCATTTGCAATTGCAGCTGAGTTTGTTCTTCACAATTTGTTAGATAGGAAAAATCCCAAAAGAGATTGGGCTTTCTCTGAGTACATAATTCAGTTTTATAATTTACATTAACACTTAGCTAGGGGGATTTGAGCAGGAAAGATCCTCAATCCCTTAAATTCACCACAATATTTACATTCCTACCTTCTCCAATAATTAATGTTATGGAAATTATGGTTGCTCTTTAAGGAAAAGATCCCACTAGCAGGATGGAGTGTTAAGTCAGTCTAATAAACATTCCAGAGTGAGTACATGATCTCCTTGTCCTCGTGTTTGTCCTTCCTGACTCCTCTAAAAGACAACAGGAGACAGAACATTCAGAAAGTCATAAAGACTTCAACAAGATGAGTGTGCCTTCCCCTGTACCTGAAAAGCAGAGCACATCTTGGCATCACACAGGAAAGTAAATTATATCCGCATAATTATCCCTCCAGAACACCTAGAAGAACATATGGTATGGAAATGAAACTCCCTGAAATGGATTAACTCGGCTGTGATGAGATCCACAGAAGGGAGCGTGAAATAAACATTTCAAAATGTATTCAGTGTAGGATCCCACAACTAGGCACATTCATCATCCGGATAAGGTAATGACACCAGGAAATGAGCTAAGTAAATCCAAGATTGAAGTTTCATTTTCTGAAGTGCATCTGTTTGGCTCATATTCCCCCGAACCTCATCGTTCAGCCATGCTGGGTCTCATCTCAGAAGCAAAAGATGCAAGAACATAAATCAAAACTGCTCCTCCAACAAGAAGCCGTGGCAAACATGCTTTTAATTTGATTTTATAAAAGAATTAACTGCATCCCAGCAGGTCCTTGCCATAGCCCTCCATGACATCCCCTTTCAGGTTGTCCTTTACTGCCGGGTTCAGGACTTTTTTGGGTGGTGTTAGTAAGGGAAGTTAAACCAGCTGGTTTTTCAGAAGAAAATGAGAAGCACTGGATTGAGCCAAAAAAATTAACAGGGACAGCACGTCTCTGCAGAGGAGGTCACATCCTCCAACACTTCTTCCCTGTTATCATCTGGTCACTGCTTTCTATGTTTGGGAATGAGGGAAGTCAAAACTGAAGTGGGCTAACCGTGGAGAAAACCAGCCAACTCAAAACATTTCTAGGGATGGCAAGTATTTTTTACACCTCATGTGCCAACAGCAAGAGCAGCTGGCCAAAACTCTGTTTGAATATGTCCACGTTGGGACTCTGACTTTGGATCAGGCTGGTAGAAAAGGGGTTGTCTAAATGACTCAAGTGGATGCCCATCACACCAACTACCAGAAATCCTGTCAGGCTGAGATACCTACAAAACATTCAACATCAAGATTTAGGGCAATTTCCAAAGGACAGCATTCATGGTCTCCGTGCCTAAGGACTCTGCTCACCAGTTCAGGTTTAAGTTGAACAACCCAGGCAGATGATTACTGGACCAAAACCAACCAGATGTTAGGAAGTTCTAGTCCCATGAGTTCTGCTGGCAAACATTCATAGGAGCACGAATGAGAGGAAAAACCAAGAAAGACCCAAACACACAGAAGCTTTCAAAATTAACGTATGGATACTTTATGAAGTGTTCAAATTGCATTTTGAATTGTCTCCACCAAAACTGCACAACAATTGATGACTACTTTGTATGTCCCACTTGACTGCAAATGATGATTAGGACTGATTTTGTCCAACTACAGCCTCCTACATCCCCCTCCCCTCTCTCCTAACATCCCATTATGTCTTCAAGGTTTCCCTTTACTCCACACCACAACCAGAGCAGACGGAAGCACCAACACAAAGAATGATTCAATCAGATGAGCATCGAAGCTCATTAGGGCAATGAAAATACAAATTAGGAGAAATATAAAGCAGAGAAGGTCAGTTAATGAGTTTATATAGAAATAGGATGAAGTGAGAATAGATACTTCATCTCCAATAATATAATCAACTTCAAAGGGTTTTTTTCAAATTCATCTTGAACGTAGCCCATGTCGTGGGCTGGCTTTGCAAAAAGTTAACAAAGGGGAGCTCTCCAAGGGGTGTCCTGGTGTTATTTTGCAAATAACTCCCCCATAACACAATGCTTCAACAGGAATTTTATAAAAGGACAGGAAGAAACCTCCTCCATCTACTAACTCTATTGCCATTTCTGTTCTAGTGCTCCCCGCCATCAGCTGCAAGATCATCTCCGGAAGCAATTTTCCCTCTGCTTTTTTTACCCAGAAAGCAAAAAAATCCCCATCACAATGACCAACACTCTATAAAGTCACAGAGACACTTCTGAAGAACTCAAGATGATTTTTATCCTCCCTCTTTCCAACACCAGCCACCTTCTGACACTAACCCCATAAATCACTGAAGCTTTGAGGCTTGGGACAGCTCGACTCACTCGTTCCATTCCACGGCAGAAAGTGCTGGACCTCCAGGATCCCTCCAGGATTGCAGGATGGATGAGAGGTTTTACTTGCAAGGGCAACAATCTGCTTCTGACCCTTGCCATCCTCCTCCTCCTTGCCAGGTCGCCGGCTCGCGTGGGCGCTGAGGGAACAGGCTGCACTTATTTCAGCCAGGGCACTGGAAGCCCTGGCCCGACGTGGGTTCTGCCCACAGACACCGGATTCTTTACGCATTTTCTGCATGCACGCCATAGGCAGCGCCAGAAATACCGGCCATGCGGGAAAACAGGAAAAATATTTTATTCCTGGGCTAGGGAAGAAGCCATCGAGCTAAATGAGGCTTTGTTTAGGGGCAGGAGTGCCCGGTCTGTGCAACGGGGGCAATTCAGGAATGCTGATAAGTCTATTTTCCATGCATAAATAACCTATGTTCGAGCCCAACCGCTTTATCTCAGGGACGGATAAAGCCCTCGGTGGCAAGGCCCCAGTATTTGTCTACTCGCTTATCAAGCAGGAGCCTTATTACAAAGGCTAATTCAAGTGGAGATTAGATTTCCCATATGAAGGAACAGACAATAACATCAGATATTCTTCAAACACCAGTAAATAAGATTAATGAAGTGCCACTGCCATGGGCTTTCACCTCAGCAATGCCTCAAAAAAACCTCATCCTGGTAGCTCCAAACAAATCTTTCCAAGGGTTTCATCGTATTTCAGTGCACAGACATCACCTCGATTCAGCTGGCCAGCAGCAACTACAAATAGCCTGCAGGAAGCCACTGATTTCCTGAAAAGAGGGTTAACCGAGAATCATAGGAAACAGAGAAAACTAAAGCTGAGTCTAACATCTTCAGTAGGCTGAGGAGCGAAAAAAATACAGCAGCAGTAGCACTGAGCATGTTCAGACACCTGAACCCATGCAAAATTAAATGAGACTCTTAAAAATCACAGACCTAACAAAGAATTACCTACTTCAGCACAATATACCCAGGGCAGTGGCTTTCTCTAGATAGTTTTTACATACAACTACCTACAGGCTACATCTAAAATCTTAATTAGAAATAAACCCAACTCAGCACTGAGATCCACTGAGTGCATCACAATACTTTGCATTTAAGTGCTCTCAGCTAAAGGGCTAACTACAAAACTGAACAGCAGAACAGAACTTGGCAATCAGTGAAGCTTCACATGCTCAACAGTTGTGCTGACTCATCAGACACAGGCAAAAAATCAACTCAGGGCTCTGCAGGAAACAATCTGAAATAAAAATGTCAACTTGATGACTTTACCAAAGAAAGTGGGGAGCTTGGTTTTAAAATATCCTAAACTGTGACAAAATGTTGCACAACAAAAAGGAGGGAAAGAACAGACTGACAGGCAGACAGAAGGTGAAAAACATTAGAAAACCTGCTGAAATGTAAGTATTGTAGCAGCCCTCTAAAACCCCAGGGACTGCAGGAGATAGACACAGAACAAGGTGGTGATATGAAAACCATAATCCCATCCGTGTGCTGTAGACGCTGTCACACACATGGAATAATCACAAGAATAGGAATGTGTACATGAAACAGAAGCAAAAGGGGAATGAGAGCAATCTGGTATTTAGAATGTCACTGTATAAATTGAGAATTGAGGGGGCTAAATCC
>VYXD01014075.1:42065-53978 GCA_013397195.1 Hylia prasina | reverse complement strand
AAAAAAAAAAAAGAATTAAAGCTCCCTTTCCAAGCACTTATCCCAGCCCGCAGAGCAGCTTCCCTCTGATCTGAGAAAGACAATTTTGACCTGCCAGGACATTGCAGCAGAAGTCATTGTTTTATATGATTCTGTTGCTCTTCTCTTGCATCCCAATAGATTCTCACTGCATTAACTTTGTGGTTTTAATCTGTACTCTGAGGCACTTCCTCACATAGAACTCTAGATTGCTATCAAGAGGTTGACTCCTCTGCCAGTTCAGGATGCTGATCTCCAGTTCCAACCTATTCAGAAATAAAAAGGAAAACCAGCACTTTTCATGGTATTCCAAGAGTCTTCTGCCAGACATTTGAAAGAAACATCCTCTAAATATTTATACATCCCTTTCGTATTCTCTGAAGTTTTTCTCACCCCTACATGACACCTGGAAGTGAGGAATATCCCACAGCCAAGGCTGTAGGTGTGCCAAGACCTACATCTCCTTGATAGACCCTACAGATCCACCTCAAAGAGTAAAAGTGTTCACAACTTCATGAAAGACCTGGGACTGTAATTTGGGCGCATAGATGATAAAATAAAAAGGTTAAAAAAGCCAAAAAATACTATTTAGCACTGTAAATAATTTGTAAAATAATATTAGAAACCTACAAAACATTTGACAGTGCCCTTCAATTGGAAAAAAATCCCAAAAATAAGAGTACAGCTCATGAGGGTGTTTTCACATCAAAACACCAGTGACATCCTAAACTTGGCGGAAGTGCTCACAGTCTTTGCTCCAAGTGAAAAAAAAAATAGTCCTTCAAAGATTTAGAACTAAGTTGGTTGAACCAAAACCAAGGGAGAAGCATTTATATTGTCAGTTTTACCAGGAGGATGAAGGAGAGGAGGGCAGGAGTCTTTGCTGCACCATAGCCCTGAGCAACATGTACCTCTACCTATGCCCTCAGGAAAAACAAAACTAAAAATTTCCTTCCGAGCTAAAGAATTTCCTAACTGCAACACTGAACCCCTGCATATCAGCTCTACCTGAGAAACCAGAAGTGAACAAACTGTTTTGCTTTGCTGGTTGTGTCAATGACCTCAAAAAGCCTTTCCCAGCCCATCCCCAGTTGGGCAGGACCCTCTGGAGAGGCATGTGCCTTGCTCAAAGCAGCAAGAGGAAACTCTTCTTACCCTCAGCATGAATTCATCAAATTTATCACCAATTCCCTTGAGATCTGAGAGCATTTCACCACCTTCTGTACATCGAGAGATCCCAGGACCAGAAAAACAGCCCTTGCTGCAGGAAGATCCTGGTTGAGCTCCAGTCTGGAAGCACGGGCTGCTCCTTTGATGCCCTGCCAGTAGTGGCCTCCACTGAGGAAACCCGGAATGAGTCACGCCACCCGCAGAAGGAATTTGCCAATCTGCACTGAAAGATGCAGAGGAAACTATGGGGTTTCTCTCCCTGCTCTGCCATTTCCCTTTGTGCACAGCAATTCCCGGTAATTGCATGCTGCCAGGCAGGTGATCCGGCAAAGGGGAAGCAAATATACCCAGCAGACATGGGGAGTGTCTACCAGCCATGGCTTTGCCCTAAAAACTGAGGCAAGAGGGTGTTAAGGGGCTGAAAGGATCATTTGGGAAGAGCACCATAAAAGCTACTCTGGTTTTTCACTGACTTGCACAAATTCCAGTTGGCATTGGGGTTTATTGCTTTCCACACCTGCAGAGCTCTGAGCCCGGAGCTTGCACCGTGTCTGCACCATGTCTTCAAATACTGAGTCCTCTAATCCCAGTTAGCTTATACATAAATCCAGGGGAAAAAACTTTTAAACCCATAAGACAGCTCCAAGAAAAAATTTGGCCCTAGTGGTCTCTCCAACAAGGGATAAAACACATAAAAAATTAATCCATGTCACGTGTAAAAAGATGCAGGTAGTCTTTTTATGAAAATATACCATTCTGAGCATTAAAGAATTAAAATTAATTCCTTTTCCCCCACAAAATCCATTTTAATCAGTGGGGCAAGGTATTTCTTTTCTTCATTCACTACCTCGACCTACTTCAAGCCAAAAGCATATTAAAGAATAAAAGCAGTAGTGAC
The DNA here is from genome assembly GCA_013397195.1 of Hylia prasina. Taxonomy (NCBI): domain Eukaryota; kingdom Metazoa; phylum Chordata; class Aves; order Passeriformes; family Sylviidae; genus Hylia; species Hylia prasina. The sequence continues at coordinate 51,892 of VYXD01014075.1, read as the reverse complement.
ATCTCCTCTGTCTTTTCAGCTCGATTTGGCAATTCTGGCAATAAAACTCCTAATCCAACATGTTCTTTACTTAAAATTGAAACTGCAGGACATCTGCTGTTGCTGCTGAGCTTGCTGTGCACCAGAGCATTTCAAGTCTCACTCTGTGCCTCTTTAACGTAGGGGTTTGGGGTTTTTTTTATCTCTCCAGGCCAACCTCTAATTTAAAGGAAACTGTGCTGGATGCTCTAATTGACCCCGTTGTCTTCCTTCCCCAGTTTGTCTCTATAATTAGCCCTTCCCAGCTAAGGGAATCAGCAACAAGACCTTTCCGAGCCCCACCCTGCAGACCACAGCGACTGCCTTGTATTGTTTTTGCCCAAAAATCAACAGCTTCAGGACAACAAAAGGTTTAAGAATTGAAAAAAAGCGCAAGATCAAATGTGCATTGATAATTTTTCAGCACATTATGGTGAATGAAGCAGGTAACCCAAAATTTCACCAGCAACACCAATCCCTCAGCAGTATTTTGTAACATAAGCAAAATATTTGTTTTCCTCAAAAAACCACACAGTTGCACAGCTGCCCACCCCAAACTCACCCACCCAACATTTCCGCTGTGGATCTCAGTGCCTGCACCAAACACAGAGGATTCCAACCTCCACTAAGGCACCAGAAGGCCCCACACCTTTTTTCTTGAGGAATTAAAAGGCATGTTGAGAATGAGGAAAGGAAATGCATTAGAAAAATACTCTTATCAGCAAGCAAATGCCACAAAGATTTTACTTCCCTACTTGCCCCTACAACAGGTGATTCCTACCAGGTGACCAGAGCTGGGGGTATTTTTAGGTATTAAGGGGAAAAAAAATAAAGCAAACAAAAAAATCCCACCACACCAGCAGCAAAAAAAACCTTCTAAAGCCAAAACAAGCCCCAAAACCCAGTTCAGATCCAGATTTCAGAGCTGCTGAGCACCAGGAAGTAGAGGATGAAGCAGAAGATCCCAGCAACACCAGCAAAAACACACGGGATGATCTCAGGTCTAATATGGCCTAACACAAGTCCTCAGTGCTACCTTGGCATCTTCTGTCTCAGTCTTCCCTAAAGGATGATGCTCCAGCTAGCACAATGCAAACCTAAACCAGAGGAATTTGTCTGGGTAATTTTGAGCTTTGTTTTCTTCCATGTTGCTTCTCCCATCCCCAAGGTTCCAAGGCCACCCACTGCAATGGACTGCTTCTGAAGATGATGCGCACCAGGAGAAGCATCTCAATTTTCTGCCCAATTCTCCCACTTGACTTTGCAGCTTTACATTTACAAATCACTTTGCACCCACATTACATGGGGCCACATTACATTAGCAAACAAACAGGTTGAATTTTTTATGATTTTGGTGATTAATTTCCCAGACTGACATTCACTTCAAATCCATCAAGGTCATTAGCTAAGAATTATCCCAGCAGTCCAGAGTTCCAGCCTCTCAAAGCACACCAACACACAAACTTGTGTAACAGTCTGGAATTTCAACATTTAGACATCTAGAAAATTAAACTGCAGCTGGCAAGAGTCTTGCTAATAATGGCAGCACCTGAACCTGTAATGATCCTTCACCTAAGGAAAATTGTTCAAGTTTTTTGAATACCTGCCCACTCGCAGCCCCTGAAGAGCATACCTGAAAAGAAAGTATGTAGATTAATGCTCCCAAAACAGAAAAGAAAGTTGATCCACTCCTACAAGAAGAGAAAAAAACCCCAACACCCTTCTTACTGCAGAGGACAGTCTGTGCTCAGGGTAAAAAACCTCCAAAACACACAGAAAAACTGCACCCAAATCATTGTAAATCCATGTTTCCAGGTTTTAATTTCCAATTATTTTTCTGAGATACTCTCTCAAGGATTCCACTTTCATTAAAAATAGACTCAACACAAGACAGAAGATCACAATGTCCCTACCACACAGTGTGAACCATGAATATCAGACTGAGCTACTTTCAGACTGAGTTTTCAAATGAGTTTTGTCTGCAACTGAGAAAGTCTCACACAGGGCCACTCCTTAGACTTCAACAACTGCATTAAACATCTCATTTAGCTTTTGCTCCTCAGGTTTCACATCTTCCCTGACAAAACAAAAATGAAAGCAGCGTTCAAGCAGCTGAGCTGCAGAGAATAAAATGGGAGGAAACCCCTAATGTTGCTAAAACCAAGCCAGCAAACCCTGGGTGAGATTCACACCTTCCCTCTGTGGGAACAGGAAAATACTCAAGCAGGGATTTTTTTTTTCCCCTTGTTTCAGCAAAGACTTTTACGTAGGAGAATGAATTCTCAGTCCCTCAGATATGGACCTTTGATCATTTTTTCTCCATACCCCATTTGCTGGAAGTACTCTTTTTTAAAAAATTTTTTTAATATATTTTTCTCCTCATATTTATTGTATTGTTCACCTCAGATGAATAGCAATTCTAGACAGGTATTTCAATCACATAAATGAAGAAACACAGCATAGGACCGCTGAACTCAGCTGGAAGGCAGCAGCTCCCACCTGGAATTACAAAGAGGCTGGAGCCTGGAACAATGCACAAGTCCATGTCTTTTCCACAGATTTGGTGGGGCAAGGAACAGGCAACAGCTGCCAAGTCATCTTTCTTGGTAAGTTATTTCTTAAAGATATAGGAAGAAGAAACACTGCTGCTAATGTTTATCAGTGCTAATAAATTCCTTAATCAAACCCCTGTGGATTGCAGTGAGATCAGAGGTGCATTTGGATAAGGGAACTACGTTTTGAAACAAGTGCTCCGACAAGTCTTGGTGCTCTTGGCAACCCCTGGAGTCGAGCAAGGTTAAGCAGCGAGCAGCAAAAGGATTTGTGGATTCATCCAATTCTCCCTGCAGACTCCTCTGATGCTTTTGGTAAAGTTCATTCTCTTCATAGCTGAGGAAAACTCTTAAGATTCCTTGTTATCTGCTGCAGGCACCTCAAACCTGACCTCTGCTCCGCACTGTCCTCCTATCTCCTTGTCTACCTACCAGGCACGGTGAAGTGCCTCCGGATAAGATTATCCGCAGCGACGGCCGCCCCAGCTCCCCTGACAGGGAGCACCAGTGCCTGCCTGTGCAGGTTATTTGTGCCACAGTCTGGCCTGGGAAGGAGGAAACCCAGAGTGTGCCCTCGTTGCTCAGCCAGAGGTTTCGCCACACTCTGCAAACGTGGGGCCCGAATCCCGAGGGAGGCGCCTGGGCTGCTGCATCCCTTGGCAGCAGGGCTGCATCTTTATTTTCGGATGAAACAGTGGCTCTGCTTTTAAACATCTCTCCAAATCCCTTTGTTGAGCTGGAGTGGTGCAGCCATCCTTGCCACCACCAGCAGCAACGAATTCCACATAATGATGCCCCATTTATGAAACAATTGGTGAATTAAGGAGCAGAGACCGGCTCTTCAGCGCTCAAAGAAACCCCCAGAAGGGTTATTTACCCACATAACCTCCCTCTTCCAAAAACCCCATATATTAAAAAAAAATCATTACAAATTGCTCAGCATTGTTTTAATCAAGCACAACATTTCTAACGATCTCCTGCAGTCTTTTTTTTTTTTTTTTCCTAATGGGACCACATTCCTTAACAATTAAATCATTTACTAATTCCTCCCCGGGGAACTGTCCTGTGCACCCAACAAGCACAAACCAACCTAACACTTTATAGACAAAGCGCCATAAGAGTTTAAATGGCAACATTTAGGAGAAATTTTATTTTGGTCTATGTATTTACGTGAAGTATGAAAGGACAGTAGAGTTACGGAAGTCTAGTAAAGTAAATATTTTCAGTTAACTTGTTTTAAGTTCATCCCCCAAAACCAACCATGTCGATGCTGAACACAATAAAAGAATTCTTGGCGGTCTATCAAAAAAGTTCATAGTCCCAGCTGGTTTTAAAGCTCAGGTTTTCCAGAGATGGATCTATGTGGATTAAACACTGCTCTTCCATCAATGCTCAGCCATGATACAGCATATCCAGGATCCTCTACCTTTTTAAAGGTCATGCTTGGCAAGAAATAGAAGACAGTCCAAAGAATTTTGATTAAAAAACAGCACAGAGGCTGTCAGATTATCTGTGCATGATGGATAAAAGCCAAAACCTAGAATGGGCATCCAAAGAGTAACTCTAGGATTCAAGGTCATCTGGGGGATGCCAGAAGTGATTCAAGGTGAAGAGACCAGCAAGTAAGACTCAAAAATTATATTGAAACCCACATATTTTGGCTATTTTTACATTTAAAGGGGGTAACCAAAGCCTTTATTTTAAACTACATTTTTCCTTTGCTACTTCATGCAGCATCCAAGCGGGACAGTCCCCTGTGCTCTGCTCCCCACTGCTCCTAACAGGGATTTGCAGTAACTCCTGCAAGTCACAGGGATGGAAACCAAGATGGTTTTTCCAAGAGAAGCTGAGCAGACAGTTGGAACCACCAAAACTACCAGGGTTGAAGGGGTCCAGCCCAGCCCTCCTCTTGCAGTCTTCCACCTACACACACATAGAGCCAGCCTATCCCTAGGGGCCTTAACACCAACAGGGATTTCATCAACTTCCTCCACAACCTAGAAGAGATCTTTAAAAGCACACCACAACCCAGCAGAGAGATGACAGGAGACCACTGCAGAACTATGCCTGTGTCTTTATGTCAGGTATGTAGCTGCAAAAAAAAACAACATAACCCTGTAGGTGAGTGAGATGAGAGCTTGCATGAGACACAGCTGGCTGAGGCCCCCACGTGATGATCTCACATCAACGGAGAAAGGACCCAACTAAGGAGTATCAATATTCCTTGGGAGGATATAGAGACAGATCTCAAAGAGTCCAAGAAAACTTCAAGTTTGTATTTGGGTGCCTAATGCAGGAACAACACAGGTATCTATATCCAAACGTGGACACAACTGTGCATCTGCCCAGGATAATTGGCTGCCTGATCAGGTCCTGTTGCTCCTATCTTCTTTGTTTTCCATGATGGCATAGAGCCAGCCTGGCCTCACTGCCATCCTACCCCGAGCATCCTCAGTGCACCACAGCCTTTCCAGTCCTGACCCCCATCTCCTCCCTTGGCAAAAAATTTGCCTGGCTGAAGACCACGCTCTGTATCTTCACGAGGCTCTTAGGAAAACTCTAAAAAAGGGCTGACAAAAAACACCAACAGAGTGTTAAACTACAACCCATGGTTTAGTTTAACCATGGCTGGCATGGCATGAACAGCCAAAGGCGTATGAGAACCCTACACAAAGTGACATCTCATCCCTCCCCAAAGGGATGCACATCCGTGCCTATGAGAAACCGTAATGCAAGATTTTAACAGCAGAAAGCAATCAGAAGAGTAACAATAATCCTTAAATCACAGGTATTTATTTATTTCATTTTGTCTAGAAAAACTCGGAGGAGTTTCCACCAAAGCACTGCAGAGTCACTTCCTAATGGACTTGGACTATTCCTGTTCTCCTCCCAAAACTAACTTCAGCCAGGCCAGATCCTCTTTCAAATGGAGCCTGTGACTGGACCAGCTTCATGAGCTCATGGAAAGGCAGTGGGAAGCAGCAGTTTGATAGGCTGCAAGTGGAAGGCTACGCTCTGCAAGCAGTGGATCATGGATAATCTCCTTCTACTTGGCCACTTCCCACCTAACACAGCTCAAATCACATCATTTTCCTTCTCCTCCTGCAGCCCACAAACCACTGGTGGAAGATAACCAACATGAGACACCTAAAACCGTGAAGAACCCCATCTGACTTTCCAGACAATCCTGCTGGGAGCAGGATTTTGGACCGAGTGACCTCTTGAGTTCCCTTCTGACCCAGGTGAGCCTACATTCCTCCATCAAAGGTAGCATTAAGATCATGGGGGTTTTGTTAGGAATAAAAAGCCATTTTGGCAAAGACATGGAACTCTCACCTCACCTCTGTAAGATTTTTCCACAGGTACCTGTGAAAAAGGGATCCACAGATTCCCCCCCACAGGCAGAATAATGCTAGCACAAGGTCTAACAAAACTGCAAGTCTCAATCATATTTTAAAAACAGACACAAAATTAGTTCAACTCTAAAAATCCATGTTCAATAGCCTTCCCTCCTGAATTTTTGTATTTTCTGAGGTCAAGTGGCTTGTTGAGTTCCACTTTTAAAAGTTTAATTCCAAGACAGAGAGGTTAAGACATTGAAACAATCACAGGAGCGAGACGTACATGTCACCACGGCGTTCGACCTGTCAAACACGGCACGAGATCTAATATTAAAGAGTCAAACAAAGAAATCAAAGACTATTCCATTTCCCTTTTTTCCTGGTTTTTTTTTCCATTATCTGGCAAGAATTTAATGTTTGATTTCTGTAGTCACAACTCTGAACACCTGTGCCTTCACATGTATACCAAAAACTACGGAAAAATTTGGCCTGTGTAAAAGAAAAATAAAACTCCACAGAAACAATCTCAATTCCAATGATCCACAGATATCCCATCAGCAGCATTTTGTCCTTAAAATTCCATAAAAACCCAAGCCTTGTGGTAATCCCAGCCATCTGACCTGAAAATATGGCAGAGTATTTTTGCAGCATGAAGCCCAAAGAATTACCAAGCTTCTCCCCAGAGCAGGGAAGCACCCAGACACATCCCAAATCTCCAATGCTATTGCTTTTGTCCAAAGGAATGCTAGAGAAAGTCTCTAATTTGCAAACTTGAGCCGTGATCCTTTAAATATTTATGCTCATGTTTACTTTGTCGAGAGGGGAGAAATCCCGTTCACTCGAGAGGAAGTGAAGCAAATGTCGGCACGCAGGACAAAGCCTGAGAAATTCAGATGCTCTTTTAAACCTCAACACAAAAAACCTCCCATGTTCCAAAGCTGAAACCTGCATCCAGCCCATCTCAGGGAGCCAGAGTCTGGGCCCAGGCTGGGAGACACAACAAACATGCCTTCAACTCTGGTGTTTCGCGTGCAAGCGGGAACGCAAATTCCCTTTTATTTACAAACCGAGGGGACGCAGGAATTTCTGAAATCAAGTTTGACCGGCTAAGATGCTTCCAGTGGTTCAACGACCTTGTTTGCTCCCTCATAAATGTATTTTTAAAGGAATTGAGTTCAAAAGTTGCACGGTTTAGAGCAAGAACTAGAATTGGGCAGAAAATGGCCACAATATGCTCACCAAAACCAGCCACCACGAACAACTTTAGAAACCCTCTGGTCACACTTGAATGAATCCCAGACTGGTTTGGATGGGAAGGGACCTTAAAAGCTGATCTTGTTCCACCCTCTGCCTTGGGAAGGGACACCTTCCACCATCCTTGGTTGCTCCAAGCCCTGTCCAAGCTGGCCCGGAATACTTCCAGGGATGGGGCAGCCACAGCTGCTCTGGGCAACCTGTGCCAGGGCCTCACCACCCTCTCAGCCAACCATTTCTTCCCAATATCCCACCTAACCCTGCCCTCTGGCAGTGGGAAGCCATTCTCCCTGGTCCTGGCACTACAGTTCCTGATGAAGAGACCCTCTCCACCTTCCTTGTACACCCCCTTCAGACACTGGAAGTTTGCTCCTGGTTTCCCCAGACCTGAGGTATTTAAGCTCCAGACTACAATGCACACGTGGCCCCAACCCTGTGATGGAGAATGCTGGCCTTCCTTGCCAGTCTGGTGGTGCCAAGCTGCAAAACCAGTGGAAGGACCAGCACTGTCCCTGTGCTCCCAGTACTCCCTCTGTTGATTTGTGGGCATGTGAAGGAACAATCCGTTCTTCCATCCAGAGCAGAATACTGTTCTCCCAAAACTCAAGCAGGGGATGAGGATTTCAAATCCAGCCATACCTTGACAAGAGCTAAATTAAAGCCACACAGGTAACTCAGGTTTCGTGTTCCCCAAGTGCCTGACCTCAGGTGCTTCACATTCTCAGGGGTTTTCCTGCAAATCCGATCAATACTCACAATTATTTGTATCCCAGATACAAATAATTTAGGCATAAAGCACTCAGATTTGCCTAGCAAAGGAGCTCAAAGGTTTGATTGTCTGAGTGGTTTAGTACGGGTGTTTGTGAAAGATGCTGTAACAGCAGTAGTCATGTTAGGCATTTGATACCTTGAATCTTAAAATGCAGCTTCCCCACCCAAAAAATAAGAAGGAAAAAAAGGGTTAAAATGTGTTTATAAATCATAACAGGAGCAGTGGATGTGCAGAACAAAAACTTCACGAAACAGATCTACATTTTAAATACATGATAAATTCCCATAAAGCTTTTTCCAAGTGCTGCTGATGGACACCAGACCTTTCAACACAGAGGAAAAATCTCTAAAGCCATGCTGATCGACCACAATAAATACATAAATTTATAAATAAATAAATAAATATGAAGTTGCATCACCATCAATAGTCCAGGAAACAAAAGCTTTTTAGTTGTGTACCAGGACTGCTGAATTACCTTCCCTGCCATCAGCAGCCTGACAGACAGCTTTCAAAATGGTCTTGGGAATCAAAAATTACAGCCAGGAAGGAGGGCAAAACCTGGGAGAGCCTAAGTGAGGGGAAAAGGCATGGAAAACCCTCTTTTTTAATTAAATAAAATGTAAAAATGAGAAAAGCAATTGAAATGGGTGAGTTTGCTCAAGGACATAGGGGAAATCGTGTGACTGTAGGGTGAGGGGCTGAAAAGATGACGCTTTTCAGGGATAACGCAGCCTCTGACCTAACCGGAGTTTATGGGTAAGCTCAGATTTGTAAGGTCATGCTTTAGGATTCACAGCCCATCACCGCAGCAGCCACGCACCTCTCCACGGGAACACAATGCTCCCCTGTCATTTCCTAGCAGTCCCATGGGAAAAGAGTCAGGAGAACATTTGAGCCGGCCAGAAACCCAATTCTCCACCTAGCAATCTATTTACAGAGCGATTTATTACAGCGCTGGGTTATCGACTGAGCGAGACACCGCGCCGGTTTTCCTCCCGTAGCAGCAAATCTCCTTCCTCTGCCGCTACGTGATTATTTTTTTGATCCGCCGATGGGCAGGGACCGCGCTGCAGCGAGGGATGGGAAAGCCATGATTTCTGCTGAGCTCACGCTCCCCACTTTATCAACCCCGGCTTGATCTGGGCATAAAACGTAAATGGAGGAGGAGGAAGCCGATCGAGAAGCAGAAGGGCGGCAAAACGCCCGGCTCCGGATTCACGGCAGGTCCTAGCACAGGTCACGTCTGGGGGGGATTTAATTTTTTTAAGATAAAGCAAAGGCCGTTTTGGCTACGTTTAGGAAAATTCAAGAAAGGAATTTCGACTGTTTTAACATTCGGAGGAGCAGGGCTCCCACAGGGGTCCGGCGTGCCAGGATGGGATCTGCCGTGAAGTCCAACACAGTCCATTTGCTTTTGTGCTAAGCAAATCCAGGTGTACCTCATTCCGACGGGTGGGAATGGCTGACGGATACTCGGCAATGGCTCTGCGTGGCGTACCGGGCTGCCAGAGCCACGGGGCATCCGCGGGCGATCGCGACCTGCTCCCGTCGCAATGTCCACAGCCGTGGCCTCAGGGCCACTGCCACACTCAGAGCTACAGCCCACAGCCCCACTGGTGACACTGGGGACGCCTCTGAGATAATTCTCCTCCCCCCAGGCTGGTTTTTCCATGTTGTGGGTGTCCAACCCACCCGCGATGGGGGTGAGCGGCACCGGGAGGTGAAATCCCGCGTATGAGGGGGGGGCGCGCGGCTGGCCCGCACCGCGCATCCAACCGGGGGCGGCACAGGCGGGGAGGATCCCACACCACCGGGGGGACTCCGCGACACCGGGCAGACCCCAGGACGCCGGGGAGACTCGCCCTCCTCCGCCGAACAAAGACTCCCCGC
>VYXD01014075.1:21686-41292 GCA_013397195.1 Hylia prasina | reverse complement strand
GGGAGGACACGGCGGGACATGGTGCCGGTGAGATCCCGGCGCTGGGCGCCATGCCCGGGGGTCGCGCCGATCGCAGCCGTCGGGGGTCGGTGCTGGCCGGCCTCGGGCCCAGAAGCTTCAAGCCCGCGTTTTAAGGGGAAAAGAGGGTAAAATGGGTAAAGGAGTTGAGGTGTGTTACGGTGCTGTGAGTGGTCTGTGCTCCCACCCCAGCCAGGCCCTGACCCTGCTCCTGGCCCGGGTGCACTCTCTCCTGGCCCTGTAATTCGCGTTTATGCACGCAAAAGCAGCGATGGGATGAGCGAGGTCTTCCCGGGGCTGCTGGCGTGCTCTGATCCCGGCACCTGAGCGCCGGGAGACGCTCGGGGTCAGGCTCGGGGTCAGCACGTCGCTCCTCCTCCGTGGGGCGTGGGACACCTCGAATCGCTTCCCCTGACCTAATTCTCTCTCACTCCTGACCAAATTCCTGTGACCTCCAGATCTTTCAGGTAAGTTATATTTCCTCCCTACTGCTCTCTCAACTAGACCCTTTCTGTGGGAGGTGAGAGGTGAGTGCACCGGTGTTCGGGTTAAGGATCTGAGCTGGGGTAGATTCTAATCCCACCGGTGCCTCTGGGGCATTCCCGGTGCCATCGCTCATTCTCAGGCATTCTGCTCTCTGCGGGGTTTTTTACTGTTAAACTCCATGTTTTGGTCAATCCCATCCTGGGGAGCAGAAAACATTGGGTGTTGTTCCTGTGGCTCTTGGTTTCATGCCCCGGGAGATGCTGTGACACCAAGAGAGGTTCTGAGTTTGGTTGCAGTCTCTGGTTTGGGGAATTTGGCCAGAACAGAAAAGTTTGGGCATAGTGAGTATGGAGCTTGGAGTATTTTTCCCTGATTTCAGCACTCATGGCCTGTTGAACCTTCAGAAGTGGGATGTTCTTGTATCATACAGGAATTTTAACGTACAGCTGCAGAGATATTTTTTATATATAACAAAAAGAGAGACAACTATGTCTCCATTCTGGTTGAGTTGTTTAATTTGCCCTGAGTTTCTCCTGTGGCTCTGGCAGGAGACACGTAAGTCCAGAAATTCAGGTGTCACCCAGCCTGGCTCGTGCTGATAAATAGAAATTAATGTTCCATGTCTGATCTTGCTCCATTAACAACTATCCAGACATGGTGTCTAAACCCTGTATTTCCAGGAAAAGTGAATAGAAAGTTAAACCATAGGGCCTTTTACTCCTGATATTTAAAAGATGAAACCTTATCTGTCCTTCCTCTTGCTCCCTGATAAAGCCTGTATTTTTTGTCTTCTAGGTGACCACTTTCCTGTTTACCTCCATATTCTTTAAATTAGGACTCTAGTGACATGTCACCTTAAACTATTCACTCTGGAGGTTCTTAGCACCTTTAATTTATTAAAATAGACTTTAGGAATCCGATTCATCCTTAGTTCACACTCCCATTGCTCTGTCACTGCCTTTCTACACTCAGTTACTAAGTAGTCTCATTCCTTGGCTCTCAAGTGCCTTCAACAATTACCTGCAGAGGGTTGTTGTCTTTAATGGTGTGAAAATGACAGGTTTGGGGTGTTTTTTGGTCAAGTGTTGGAAAACACGGGCTTTGCTTTGGGTCCGGACACAAAGGAGCCCCATCCGTTTATGGATTAACTGGCACTAACGTCAGCAGCTAGTTTGTGAAATTATTATAACTTCAGTGAGGGAAACTTGATCTCTTGCCCTATTGATGCAACACAGCACCATTTTCAAATCTGTCAATGAAATGATGGTGTTGGTATTGAAAAGCTCCTTTGCTCGGTTTCCTCGTCTCAGGATTGGAAATGGGGCAGCTGAAATCTCTTAGAGGAGCTGAGGATTCCACGGAGTTTGCACAAATTCCAACTACTAATATGCAAATAAAACAAACCAGCAAGACACTTGTTGGCAACCTCCAGCAAATGTTCCAGGCTTGTGCCAGTATTAATTCCTATTTTTATGGAAACTGAACAGAGCGTGCCTGTGCCTTCAGGAAGAGAGTCCTGGCTGTGGCTGAGCAGAGCTGCTCCCAATCCACATCAAGATTTCAACACTCCTCAGAGGCTTGGATCCACATCCTGGCTCCTCTGCAGATCCATCTGTAGCTCTTATGGGAGGTTCTCCCAAACAAAGCCACCTCACCAGTGGCTTTTCACAGCCCCACCACATTGTTTTGGTCCTCACTGCTTACCTGACCTGGCTCTGAGGGAGCTTCCCAAGGGTTTTCCTTGGAGCCCCATGTGGTGAGTCATCCCACAGAACTCACAGGCAGTTTCACAAATACCAGATGGCAATAAAATTAAAAGTAGTAGCTAGTGGCAATTAAGCACTTGCATTTGCCTTCCTGACTGGAGGAACCTGCCAAATGTGGTGACAGGGAAAAAAAAAAAAGACAATGTTTCTGCAGAGTGGAAAATTAACAGAGCACGGGACACATGCTTCCCTCACCCTTAATCCCATTTGGACTGGAGTGGAAAGCTATTGGCTGGACTTCTACATGTCCAGGAGAAGATGAAGCAGAAAGAACACAATGTAAAGGAAAATTTGGGGCATTTCATGGGCACATACAAGAAGTATTTCAGCAGCGCCCATGTTAAACCCCTGAACAGGATGTTTGGAGGATGTCCAGATCTTTACACCAGCCTATATTCAGGCAGGCTGAGGAGTTACTGGGATTCCATTTGGAGTTCTTGTTTTTATACTACAAGGATTTGCACCACAAGCTTGGAAGTAGTTGGAGCTCATTAAGGTCGGAAGTGTGTCCAAATACCATTGTGTTTGGCTCAGCATAAACAAGGGCTGCTCCCTTCCTCTGGTGACTCCTGCTGCTCGGCATCTCCGGGATCCACCAGGCACACACAAACGCTCACTGGCTGCTTCATGCCCCGAACACTCACCTCGGCCCTTCCTTCCGACGTGTTACACATGGACCATGGCTCATCCAGTTTGTTCCCTGCCTGTCACGTGCCAGGGGACCTTGCCAAGATTTTTGAGAGATAAATCCCTTAATTTATGCATGCCAGGCCAGGAAGGGTTATTCCTCATGATTCATGTCACAATAAGAAGTGTGAATCTACTTCCTAACAGAACACTCCGTTTGCTTTGTTCCTCTTTATCATGATGGAAAATTGGTGACTTATTTATAGTGAATCATATTAAAGTGATCTTATCATTCTGAGCTTTCACATGAGGCTTTCAGAAATCTGAAGGTGTTTTTGTGCTGCCTATGGGACAGAGGAGAGAAGAGTGAGGCCAGAACCAGCTCCATGTCACCCCTGTTCCAAGCTGTGGCATATCCAGCCCTGTCCTGGCCAGGAAAGGAGCTAGGGGCTGAGGATGCATCACAGCACTGAGGAGCTTGGAAGGGCTGTGGGGTGTCAGAGCTAAAGGAAAACCAGGGTAGATACAAGGGCTCTAAATCAAATTTCCCTATGGAAAATCTCCTAAATCCTACTCTGGCTATGTAGAGAGCTGTCATAAAGATTCCCATGGTCGGGAACTGGTTTGTTTGTGATCTCGTCTTGCTTTGTTACTCCTTACTCATGGCTGTGCCTCCTGTGCTAGCAGCCCAGCAGGTTCTCCTGGAACAGGTCATGTCTCTGGCACAGAGAGGTTTCTCTGTGCTCGTAGAAGGGGATCATATGTCTGTCAGACAGCCCAAAAAGATTTTTATTTAGGGGAATACCTGTGATGCAAAGAACTCCAGTGCTTGTCACTGCACAGGTAAAACACTGAGACACCCAAACATCACCTGACTTCTGGATGACTCCTGGTTTCTGTGCAGGAACTGCTCTGAAACTCCTTTGTTGTGAGGTTCAGATCCTCAGGATGGAAGGCTGATCTCATTGGAGCCACAGTAGGTTGCTGCTCAGCCCAGCACTGTGTGTTCTCCATCTGCTCATGGTCCTGCAAATATCCATTTAGGAATCCTGGGCTCTCGCTTACTGTTGCTGAGAAGGAACTTGCTGTGTTTGTTGGGCTGTTATTATGTCCCAGGTGTGATCCAGTTCCCAAGCCATGTTCCCTTTCTCTGTTGCAGCTCTGGCGGTTCCCCAGAGCAGCGCAGGATGGATCCCGTGGTTCTCAGCTACATGGACAGCCTGCTGAGGCAGTCGGACGTGGCCCTGCTGGAGCCCCCAAACTGGCTCAACGACCACATCATCGGCTTCGCCTTCGAGTACTTCGCCAACCAGCAGTTCCAGGAGTTCAGCCACCGTGTTTGTTTCATCAGCCCCGAGGTGGCTCAGTTCATCAAGTGTGCCCTTAGTCAGGAAGAAATAGCCATATTCCTCCAGCCGCTGGACCTGTTCCGCAAGGAGCTGCTGTTCCTGCCCATCAATGACAACTCCAGCCAGGCTGCTGGGGGCACCCACTGGAGCTTACTGGTTTATTTCAGGGACAAGAAGTGCTTCGCCCATTACGATTCCCACAGTAAATGCAACTCTGTCCATGCCAAGCAAGTGGCAGGGAAACTGGAGGCCTTTCTGGGAAAAAGAGGGGGCAAAGCCACCTTTGTGGAGGAGAAGGCGCCGGCGCAGCAGAACAGCTATGACTGTGGGATGTATGTGATCTGCAACGCCGAGGCTCTGTGCCATGGGTACTTCCAGGGCCGGATGGAGCCTCTGCTGCAGCTCCTCACCCCCTCCTATATCACGCAGAAGAGGTCGGAGTGGAAAGCTCTCATCACAAAACTGGCACAGAAGTGATGGGGATGTACCTCCAGCCTCCAAAAAACTGCCTTCCCAGTCCAAGAGGCAGCACCCCCAGTGCCTGAGGGAATGCCCATGTGCAGGATTGTCCCAAAGAAAAAGAATGTAACCCCTCTAGCATGGCTCCACTCCCCACACACCCCATTCCCTCCAGGAAACGCCTTATTCTCCTCTCAAAATCACTGGCCTTTCAACTTCTAATGACAAGAGTCACTTTGCTTTCAAAGAAACCCTCTCCACAGTAAATTTTTACAGTAATCGCTGCGGCAAAACAGGTTGCTAAAGAGACTTCTCCACCTGTGCCCAGCAGGCAACACACCCTCATTAGGTGGCTTTAGCTGGCCCCAGGCATTGTCCTTCCAAGCCAGATTTAGCAAATGCTCTTTAAACCCAAGCCCCCAAGTGCTTTATCGTGAACAGTTCTAGTTTGTGCCTCCTGCTAACAGTATTGGAGCAATGTGGGATTTAGCAGCCAGGATTTTGTGTCCCTTAAAACCTGACATTGAGATGTCACTGCAAAAAGATGAGACTGCAGACGAAATGCTACAATTAATTTAAGAACAGGGCAAAATCAAAGTCAGTTTTCATCAGCCAGGTGCTACTAGGCCACACAGCAATGGCTTTTTTTGGTCCCCCGCCCTTGCTTGTTCTTACTGCAAATTAAAACCCGACTCTGAACTGCTGGAAGATTAATAGGAAGCTGAGAAAGCCAATCCTAGGAAAAGAAACGTAATTGAGATGAAAAGCAACACTCACTCTTTGAAGTTTAGGGTTTTTCATTAGGATTTTAGGTCGTCTCTGTGCAGGGAGGGTTCGTCAGTGCTCCCCAACCCTTGTTAGCGGTCGCTGCTCTAACACAAAACCAGTTCTGTTACTTGAGAGAAAAAAAAAAACACACCAGGGAGAACAAAAGGACAGAGTTTGAGGTATAAAAGCCAAAGATAACTGCGGGCTCCTTGAAGTCCTTAATGCACTTCAGAAAACTGAAACACTTCTCTTCCCGTGCTGGATGATGGCTGGGATCCCGGAGTGGATCCTCTCATTAAAGACAGGCTTAGCAGTGCGGAAAATGAAAATTAAACTGAGATGTCATTGTAGGATAAGGAATAATCTCTCACCTGGTGAGAAGCAAAGAGCAGGTTGCTCAGGTGGTGTCTAGCAGAGCAACCACACCCCTACCTGAGAAGGGAAATCCGGGTTAAATACAACCCTTGAGGAAGGAGTGTTTTTAACCTGGAGCTCTTCACCACCCGTGTGTGCAGCAGCACAGCACCGAGGGGACTGAGGGCTTCACCTTCCCTTGCTTCAAGTCAAGAAATCAGCCCAGACTGCCCCAAAACACCCTCATGGCAGCACTGGGTTGTGACAAGGGTTGGGGTCATTCCCCTCCCTCCTAACATTGCCTGGACAGGAGAGCAGCCTCCAGCACCAGCCCTCCTGGAAAACCTGCTCAGCTGGAGCCAGAAAGGGATCCAGCTGCTCACTGAAAGGGATTCCCTTTGGACTCTGAGGGGCTTTGCCAGAGCAATGTCACTGCCACTCCCAAATCCCAAATAAAACTCAGACCAAACTGTGCGCTTCTCAGCGTCACCCAGTCCTTGGTGTCCCTGCTAATGCTGTGGCACAGAGTGTCACAGCATGATGGCTCTGACTCATCCGTCTGACAGTGCCTTCTTGGCTGATTTAATCTCCCAATCCTATTTTTAGAGGTTGGCTTGGGCTGGGGAGGGAAGAATAAGGGAGGGTGGGTGTGGCATGGGGAACAGCAGGGGGTTTGAGGGCAGGGGCTGTGCTCATCCAGCACCACCTTGTGCTCCTCATCCCTGTTTCCAGGCCAGCAAGGTGAGTGTCCAGGGATGTTCCCTGCACCCGAGGCTTTTACGTGGCATTTCTTTACACAAAGAAAAGCAAATAGGCTCAAGCAGGGCATCGCTGGGAGAGCCAACATGCACCAGACTGGGTGGGCAGACACCAGCTGGGAAACGAAACCAGCCTTGCAACCACATCTCGGCAGCAGGGATCCCCCCAAAGCACACTGGGGATTCATCCCAGTGCTCCTTCAAACCTCCTACATGTCACTGCACCCATGGCTTGTCCCACCATTGGCTTTTACCAGAGTCCTGAGGGGAGACTGCGTTCCTGGCTCGGGCTCAGCACAGGGCCCAAGCACCTGCTGCTGGAGCACCCAGCAAACACCAGGCTGGGCACATCAGACCAAAGCCCCCTCCAGTCCTGAACCTCTAAACCCCTTTTTGGGACCAAGAGCCCCACTTTGAGGTTGGACCCATTAAACACCAACCTGTTTGTTGGGAAAACAACCCTAAATCCATTTCCACCGGGTAAACGAGCTGGGTGAGTCCCTGGCAGGGACAGGGTGGCGCCTTTCATCCTCCAGGTCACCCACGGAATCAAAGGCTCCAACAGCCCCATAATGCTAGGGCTTTGAAGAGACCAGACCATTCCCCCCAGGCACCCCTGGGTGCTAAATCCCACCCAAAAGAGGTGACACCACCTCTGTCCCCACTTAACCTGTGTCACTGTGGTTTTCAAGTTGGGCCATTTTCATGCATTTTGCTGCATGGGCCAGGCCGGGGAAAGAAGGGGAATTTTGTGGATGTGCAGGAGGGAAGAGGAGAAAGAGGAAGGCTCATCCTGCCCACCTCAGCAGGGTGGGGCTGCAACTCAGTTCCCTTCCCCGGCACCTCTGTCCCCAGGGTGGCCCTGCCACCAGCACGTCACATCCCGCAGCAGAGCTCTGCTGCCATCTAGTGCAATAACCCCGGCCTCTCCGTCGGAAGCATCCCTGTCCACTTGTCCCCATAAGAGGATGGGCTGTCCCCAAGTCATCCACATCCTGAAGGGACCCTGGGACAGCACAGGTTTTGGGGTGCCCGGTTTTGGGGCTCACAGCCTTAGCACTGCTGTGGAGGACGCTGGTGAGAGACAGTGATGTGCTAGAAAATCCTGGGTTTATTGTCATTTCATTTAAAAGCCGTTCCAAGCCCTGAGCGAGCAGCAAGCTCTTCCCCAGGGCGCCAGAATTTGGCCCCGTCAGCACTTGTAGTTCCCAAAAAAACAGGAAAGGAAACCCAAAGGAATCACATGGGTATCACCTGCTGCCCCAATGTGCTTCCCAGGGGGGCTGTGGGACAAAGCCTGCAGCACTCAGCTCCATGTGGGGACAAGGTTAACACAAACGGGAGCACAGATGCTGCACTCCGAGACATTCCCCAGTGCCAGCCATGGGCTCCTTTCCAACGTCTTAATGGGGAGAGCAGGAATAACAAAGTCCACGGTGCCAGGTGTGGAACCCAGCGAGGACACCTGGTCTGGGGGACCTTAAAGTGCTTTGCAAGGGACACACACACACACACCCCTCTGAGCCCGGTGCTATAGGAGAGAAGGGCTGGGGGGCCCTGGCTTGTACCCTCACCCTTGTGTGTGGGATAAATGACACCCCACAGGGCTAGTGGGCCCTTTCTCCCCATCCCCTGTCTTCAGGGCCATTCCTCCAGGCACAGTCCCAGGGATACTGAGACAGGGACAAACAAGTGGGTTCTCCCAGAGCAGCAGTGGCAATTAATCCACATTTCTGGGGGTTCCTGGTGAGCCCAAGGTCATCTTTTAACAAGAAAAAACCAAGCCTGAAATAAAAACCAGCATCCATTTTAGCAGCAAGTCCTAAGGGAAGATCCAAGTGCTTGGCAGCCCTGAGCCATTGTCTGGTGCTACAGCACAGAAGTGTCCCAGGGAGAAAACAGGTTTCCAGTGGGATGGGAAGTTGGCACTGGTGGCCAGAACCTGGCTGGAAAGTCCCACCAGGAGCACGTGCCCGAAGGAAAAGAGAAAATACTTGGTCCCATTTTACTGGCCGAGAGAAAGCCGGACCACATGTAACAGCCACGGTTGGGAGGACACAGCACTGGGATCCGTGGGCAGGGTGCCACCACCTCAGTGTTCATCCTCAGCCAGCGCCCAGGGAACGGTCACCTGCAAGCAGGGAGTGGGATAAGATGGGATGAGAGACTGCAGAGGCCTTCTGATGTCCTCAGCCCAAGGAGATTCCCCTCCTGTCCATCCCAGGCTGATGCCCATGGCCTTAGCCTCCAGGAACAGCCCAGCTCCAACAAGATGTCCTGGTGCTTCCTACAACTGGAGAACCATCCCCAAATCAATGATGAAACCCCTTCCCAAGCTCCAAGTCTCAGGGCCAGCAGAGCTTCCCAGTCACTCAGACCAGCAGTTGATGGGATCACCTCCAGTGTGACCATGGCACTGTGAGTTCTGTCACTGGCCAGCTCAACAGCAGGCCCAGGATAAGGGACAAACCATTCCTTAGACACATCAGAGCGGAGCCATTCCTCTCTGCACCCACATACCCTCAAGTTCTCCACTCACAGCATGACCTGTGTGCCCCAAAATGTCCTTGTCCCTCACCTCCTGTGCCCGCGGGAGAGGTAATCCCGGTTCAGAGAGCAGAGCTGCTGCTCCAGACGGAAGATGCGGAATGCCAGGTACGAGGAGGACACGACCAGGAGACAGATGCTGGGAGCAGAGGAACAAGCCAAACACCCAGTTAAGACTGAGACCGACATTCCCAGTGTCCCCCCAGCTTCCCTGCACCCTTGGCACACTTACAGCACGATGAAGATCTTCAGGAGCTGGTAGTCAGAGGGTCTCAGCTCTGCCACACAGCTCTGCTCCACCTCCAGCTCTTCCTCGGTATTTATTGCACTTTCTGAAAGCAAACTGAGTCAGCAGCACAGCCACATGCTCCTGCTCCTCCAGCAACCAGGAAACATCAAATATTCCTCCCTCATGGGCTCAGACCCTGCAGCCAGGAGACCCCAGCCCATCCCCAGGACCCCATTGCTGACTCCCAGCCTAATCTGCAAGGCAGAATTCCCCTGCATGAGAGCAGAGAATAGATGAACACACTTTTATGGAGGTTATCACCCGGTACCATGTGGAGCAGGGCACAAACCCCTGTCCCTCACCCGAAACCAGCGGCTCCTCAGAGGTGAAGGAGCTCTCCTTGGCGCTCAGGCTGCTGACAGAGGTCCGGTGGATGCACTGGTAGTTGGCATCTGGCAGTGACAGTGACAGTGAGGTAGGTGACACCTTCCTCCACTTGCCCTCCGGGACAATCACCTCCTGTGGGAACAGTCCTGGTGAGCCATGAATGAAACCAGCAGTGCCATGGATATGGTGGGGCCAGATTCAAACTCAAACCTTACAGCATCTCCATGGAGCACCAGCACATTCAAAACATCATGCTGAGGGAGAGCTGGTCTTCCATGATGGCTCCATGGGAATGCAGGTTCTTACTACCATAGAAGGACCTGCTCACACACCCCACACCTGCCCCAAATACCAGCAGCTGCTTCCTCCACCCCTTGAAGTTCAAGGCAGTCACCTGGAATTCTGCAGCATGCCCCAAACAGGGAAAAAAGGTGCCCCCAAAAGACAACAAATCAAGTATGGTGGCAGCTGGCACAGAGAGGGGCTCCCCCAACAGAGAGTTCCTAGGGCTGGAGCTGCCAAAGGGCTGCATCCCACTGAAGCACCAGGAGATGCTGCCAGGTCAGCCTGAATCACCAATTCAGCCCTTGAAATGAATCTTTAACCCCTGGGATGTCACCACCCCAACTGTCACCTCCTGCACCCAGCGGGAGGCTCAGGACCAGCAGCCATGGAGGACATCCTCTTCCAAAGGTGCAGGATGTGGCCCCCCAATGCTCCCTGGATCATGCCCTGGTTCAGCCCTCTCCCACCATCCCAATCATCCTGCAGATTTTTGGATAACTCAACCACATTCCCAGCTGTGAACAGCATCAGCCATCGGGGAGCAGAGTGGCAGCATTTTCCACATCACTGTGAAGTTTTTCTGTCTATAAACAGAGTCACTGGCTGTGCTCAGCCAGGTCCTCTTGACCCACCTGCTCCTGCCAAGTCTGGGGATGAGGGTCCCAGAGGACAAGCCATGATAGCAACAGGCATGTCCTTGCACAACCTTTGACACCAAGAAAAGAACCAACAGAAGAATCGACTCTCTCCCAACTCTGAGCAGCCACCAGACAGTGTCAAACCCACCAAGGGGACCAGGTGAGCCCTCTCCACCCAAAGCATGAGGTCAGGGGGTCTCTCCTGTCCCAGAGCTGCCCTGACCCTCACCAGTGACACAGAGTCTGGCTCCTCTGACAGCTCCTTCAGACTCAAGCTCTTCTTACTGGAAACCTAGATGAGGGAGAAAAGGATCAGGCATTACAGGGCCACCTCTCCCTGCTTCAGCCTCAGCCACAGAATGGAATTCGGGCTTTTCTGCTGAGACTGTGAAGAGCAGCTGCTAGATCTTACAATCACAGGGATTTGGGGCATGAGGAAAGGGCGCTGCATCGCTGCTTCCCATCACCAAAAACCTGCTGGGGTCATGGTTGGGTCAAGGGCTTCCATGGACAGGATAGAACAGCAGGGGGTAAAAAAAAGAAGGGTACATCTGGGCAGAGCCCAGCACATTTCAAAGAATAAATCCCCCAGCTTGGCAACAGGGCTGAATCACCCCAATCACTGCTCTGGCACAGCTGGCACACACCGTCCTGGGCAGGGCACGGCTCCTGCACGGCTTCCCACATGCTTCAAAGTCAGGGAGAAGAGGTCCCCACAGTCATCCTCTGCAGCTCAAGGGCTGATGGATGTCTTCTCCCACTTAATTTAAATTCTTTTTTATCTTTGTACCATTTTTCCTCCCCTCAAAACTTTAGATCGGGGCAAAAGGCATCAATGTGAAGTGGCAGAACTAGTATTACCACCAGATTATAAATAATTCATACCCACGCCCTGAGAGAGAGCAGAAACTCAGGGCTCTGCCTCATCCATGACCCAGAAAAGCCCACGGGGACAGAACGTGCCCGAGGCATGGCTCCTGCCCCTCTTCCCATCCCTTGCTGCCGAGTGAGGATGCTGGGAATTGAAGAGGGCTTTGAAAGCAGTCCAAAGCCTTGGAGGCAGTGATGAGGAGCTGTGCTCAGCCCAAAGGGCAAGTGCAGAGCCTCAGGGCCATGGACACACAGTGGGACACAGAGTGGGGGTACCTGCAGGTGGGTGCAGACTCTCCTCAGGACATCATAGACGCTGTCACGAGAGATGAGGGATACGAAGATGTACTGCAAGAGAAAGAGACGAGCTGTTGGGAGAGATTCCCCCCATCCCCAGTCCAGCTCTCCACAGGCAGGGACAGGCAGAGACGTCATGCCCTTGAATCTCCCTGTTTTCAGGAGCCACATCTCCCCCACAGGCATTTCCCTGAGGAGTTTCCCTGCTGTTATTTTTGCAGCCTGCTAAAACCTGGACCAGATTTTTTTGGGGCCAGTCTTCCTCAGTTGCTGTTACTACAGCTTTCCCATGCTCAAACCCAGAGGGACATGGCAGCAAATGGTGCCAGGACCTGGGGAAAACATCCCCAGGGATGGAAGGGACACAGGGCCACACTCACCATGCCTGATACAGAGTCCTCGGGTGATGTGCAGGGCAGCCACACATGGCTTTGAATGCCCAAATCCTGCCCTGTGCCACTCCCTGCTAAAACCCACCTCCCAAATTCCACAGGAATAACTCCCAAAATCCTTCAGGAACAACCCCCTCCCTGGCAGAGACAGGCAACACACAGTGCTGGCAGCAGCACCCAGGCAGGCGAGGACTTGGACACACTACATCAGCTCACTGCAGCCAATAACATCCAACAGGATTTAAAAGCTGGAAACGTAGCCCCATATCCAAGTTTTCCACCAGCTCTGGCTGAATGCCAGCCCAAACCCTTTCCCTGCTTGTGTTTAAGGAGTTTAAAGGTTTTACGTGAGCCTGGCAGGGATTTGTCAGGCTCGGCCGAGTTTCACTTGGGCTTTGCTTTGTCCAGGAACAAAGTGAAATTCAGGAACAAAAGCAAAGCTGTGGTGTTTGCCCTGGCTGGCAGCCAGCACAGAGAGCAGCGCTCACTTCCCAACCAGGGATGGGAATCGTTTCGTTTGCTGCTTTCAAACCACATCCAGTTTGGACCTGGGCATCTGCTGGGTGCTGGTGTTACCTTTCTGCTGGCAGTGGTGGTGATGGCCAGGCCATTGGGCAGCAGCCGGGCGGTCTTGTGCTTCTTTATCAGCTGTACAGACACCACTGGGATCACAACCTGCGGGGCAGGAACATGGGATGGACACAGCACAAGCATCATCCAGCCAGCCTCCCTAAGGCCCACCAGGAGAGCCCCCCATGCAAGCCCGGGGAGGGTCAAAAATAAGGCAGGATGTTATTTTTGGCAGGGTAACTTTGCTGAAACCTCCAGCTTCCTTCAGGTATTTGTTTAAAGCATCACGTATAAATAATTCAGTCCTTCAGCCCAGTTTTAAAGGGAAGTAATCTCTCCCCAAGATCCCCGTCAGCCACAAGACTAATGGGGAAACATCAGATTGTAAATCAAGAAGAAAAGGCAAGAGAGATTCAAATCTCAGCCCCCCCAAAACCTTTGATCTTCCTTCAAGCGCCATTGCGGCTGGAAGAAGGTTTTGCATCAGGGAATTTTAAACCAAACCAGTATTTGGTTTCCCCAGGCTGATACCACAGGTCATCAGAGAGGGGGGCACAGCCCTGCTCCCCTTCCCATTGGAGACTTCTGTTGGGGATTCTGGTGATATTTGGGTGCAGGAGGGGATAAGCTGTGGTTACAAGCCCTGAGGGACCAGGGTGCCCACACTACCTTAATGTCCTTCCCAAAAAGGTTTGCGTAGAAGCAGAGCCAGTTGGGGGAGATGTAAAGCCTTCCCTGGATGAGGATGTCTCTCTGGAGCGCGCAGGAGCAAACTGCAAGGCGGAGAGAGAGCCGTGGCAATCCCTGTGGCGGATCCTGCCACCTCCGTGCCCATCCCTCACCCTGCCACCCACCTTTCAGCACGCTCTCCTCCGTCGGGATGTCCTTGAACAGCTTGTGGTACTGGGAGTTGTACTTGCTAGCAGCCTGAAAGCAAAGCAGAGCAAAGTTATCCGGTGACCTTGCCGATAAGGAGACCCAAAAATCCCTCTCCTGCAAGAAAACCTCCCTCTGCCCGCACCCGGGACCGGCGCAGGGGGGTCCCACCGGGCTGGGGACGGGAGCCCCGACGGATTAGAGGAAGGTTGGATGATCCAGCACCCGGCGAAGGCTGTGCCATCCTCCCAGATGAACATTTCCCTCAATATCTACGGAGGCTGCTGAGCCTCGGTGAGGAGCCGGTTTTCCGCCGGGCTCATCTGCAGGCAGTTTATTTTGCCCAGCGGTTTCTCTCCTCCTCCTCCTCTTCCCTTATCCGGGACACAGTGACAACACTTGCTTTGCGCCCATCGCGCCGCGCCATCCAGCTATTTATATTCCCGGCACCGCTTCAAAGCCTGCCGGCAGCCGCGGCAGGAGGCTCAGCAGGTCGGCCCTGAAACGCTCCTGTGGCGAAGGTAAAGCTCCAAAACGCTTCAGCGCCTTCCATAAATCCGCTCAACTGGTCCTGTAAGGCAGCTTTGTGCCCCCTGGCCCCGGGAGGCTCCCCAGGGATACGCTGTCCCGCAGCGGTGACACAATCACACCAAATTCCAAGGGGGCTGCTTTGCCTGGCTGCTTTGCCAGGATGCAGAGAAGGCTGGCACAGCAAGGCTGGTTGGTGGCAGCCGTGCAGGCAGAGCCTTGCTGCCCACAGGAGCGAGGTCACCTTTGCTCTGCGCACCTTGTCACCGGATGAGCTGGGCCCTAAGAGGATCAAGACTCAGCAGCACCTGGAGTTGCCTCAGACACCTCCCAGAGGGACGCTGGGATGGTGGGGGTGCCAGTGGGAGCGTTCCAGGAGAACACAGAGGGCATTACCACCAAGAAACACCCCCTGGTCCCAGCACAAATCCACTGCTGGCCCTGTCACCCTCCCAGATGCTTCTGAGGAAATCAAAAAATGTTTTTCTCCTCCATTTTCTTCATGGGGAAAGGCAAAATGCCACTTCCTGTCACTCCTTCCTCTTCCAGAGCGCCTCTTATCTGTATATAGACCAAAAACATCTAGTTTGGGCATGATTTGAACAACCAAAAGGGTTCAAATGGACAGAAATTCAACTGCTCTCAGTCAACATTTCCACTTTCTCCTTTGCTCTAGCTGGAAAATCCTGGATGCATTTGCAAAGCAGAGCACGGGCCACACAAAACCATCACCAGGTCTCCTGAAATTAAACACAGGAGGCTCTGCCCCCCATCAGAAGCTGCCTCCAGCTCTTCCAGCCCACACTTGAGACCCCAGTGGGCTCCTCCTGGGGCAACAGGCTACAACACGCTAGCCTGGTCATTCCCAAAGCCAAAGGCTTACCACTTCCCGGTGGCATTTCTTGATGTCCTCATCCTTGAGGGTTTCATTCAGGCGGAGGCTGGAAGGAAAAACAATAATCACCAGGTAAGCAAAGAGCCACAGGTCTCTCATCCGCTCCCTAAAATACGTGTGCTGCAATATGAGACATGGAAAAATGTAAAGGACTGAAAAGACACCCCAGGAAGCCACATTTTGGGTGTCTCCATGATTTATCGTGGCGCTGGGCATTGCTGAGGCTCAGTACTGGCTGTTGAGGGCTGATCTCTGATGAGAGCCAGTGAAGGCACGAGGACCAAGGCACCTCACACACATCCCAGCTCCAGGGGAAGGAGCCCAGAGCTGACCTGGCAGCAGCTTGGGACAGGTTGGGAGCTGGAAAGGTGCAGCTTTGGCTGGGGCAAAGATTCCTGAGGGAAAACAGAGACAGGAATTTGGGAATGTGCCTGAGCAGGAGGGTGGACTCGGCTTTGGCTGTGCACAGGGACATCCATCCACGTCCATCCATGTCCAGATAAAAGGACAAACCATGGAGGGAGCAATATCCTACCAACCTCAGCAGTGGGAATACTGTCCCCTTCCCCAAACCCCTTTCACCTCCCTGTTTTATACGCACAATATTTCAGGGAGGAAATAAAGTCCCCCCCGTGCCCTGCCCCAGTTGACAAGCAGTATTCAGAGCTCAAAAACAGCAGGAATGCCACAGCAGGAGGGAAGAGAGGAAAGAAAAAACACTCAACCGCAGACAGACCCCAGGATGCTGCTCCTCACCTGCCGTCGAGGGAATCCAAACTCTTCTGCTTGTGGGACACCTCCAGCTTCTCACGACTGTGCCTGGGCTCGGGGCTCTTCAGGGGAGCTGCCTTCTCATGCATCGGCGTGGCACTGCAAGAAGACACCTGTCAGCCCCCTAGGGAAAGGGGAAAAATGGGTCTGGAGCTGTAAATCTGTTCTCTTCAATCCCAGCCTGCACAGAGACCTCAGAATCTGATGCTCAAGGACAGCAAGAATATTTCTGCTATTTCTCAAGTCACATGAAGAGGGAAAAAAAAAAGCCATTTTTCTGCCAGGGACTCCCCAGCGCTCACAACAGAGCAGCCAAATTGCTGCAGCTCCCTGGGATAACACCCTCCAAAGCAGAGACTCTCCTCCTTACGGGGCTGGAGGTTGGGATGGGAAAAACCACAGGTCTATAAAACTCCTTGGGGGGATGGATTTCAGCCAGGTCTGCTCCTCTTGGTCGGCAAAACACCAAATTCCCAGGGCAGAGCCATCACCAGGCAGGTTAGAGCCAGTTATTTACCAAAGGGAATGTTATCAGAGGTGCTTATCAGCCACAGCAGTCAAAGTAAACACAGGCCCAGTGCCGAGGGCAGGTTATCGCCTGGCAAGCCACAAAGGTGACACTTCCAGCCTCAGCAAACCACCACTGGAGATTGCTGCGGCACTGGCAGCCAGGCAGAGCACAATCCCAGGGGACCGGTGGCACAGCAGAGCCAGCAAACAGCCACAGAGCCATGGAGAGGAAATTATTCCAGGGAAAGCACTCAGGTCACTAGGCAGGGGGTGCTGCCGGGGCAGGTGGGGCATCAGCAGGACAGGATGAGCGCCAGCAGGCGGGACAAGCACAGAGCTGGAGCTCATCCCGGTGCCCGCGGGGATGATGCCGTGGCAGTGCGACAGAGCCCAGGCTGAGGAGCCAACCAAACTTCCTGTGCTCCGAGAGCGGCTCCTTCACCACCTGTATTTCCCTAGACACATCCTGCTCCTGCTCTGAGGTTGGCTCATCTGAAGGAAGACTCATGGAAATAATCCCCCCTGACTCGGGAAGAGCCAGGATAGGGGTGCTGGATCCTAGCAGCTGGATCCCAGCTGGATCTCAGCCCAAATGAGCTGAGAGCTGAAGCCTGTGAGCTCCCATATCCCCACAGCCTCAGAGCCCGGACCGAAACACTGTCCAGGTGCAATGGAGCCTGGCTGGAGGCACAGGTGACACATACATGGGGGCACAGGAGAACCAAACAGAAGTCACTGGTGCCATGGGGCTGGAAACAGGCTGCGAAATAGCTCCTGGATTCCCCGAGCCACTGATGGCAAAGACCTGCCTGCACAGCCCTGGAGTCCGAGCACTGCAAGGATGGGATGAACACGCCAAGGTTGTGGGTTTTTATGAGCTCAGGTAAAACAATGTGTCAGGAAGGGAAAAGAGGCCTTACTGACAAGAAGCACCAAAATAACTCTTGGCATGACACCAAAAAGTGCTTTCCCTGCCTGACTCCTCAGGCATCCTCTGCCAGGGGATGCCATGCTGCCCTGAAGCTGAAACTCCTATCATGGAGGCACCAAAGCCTTCATCTGCCTTTCTCCGGTGCTGGAAAAGGGGCTCTGACCTGATCTGGAGCCTCCTTGTCCAGAGCTCAGCACTCTCAGGCTTCCCCCTCATCATCCCTTAAATCCCCAAGCGCCTGCACTGCTTAATCCGGGTGAGCGGATTTATCCCCAACTGACGCTGACACCGAGGGGCACCATACAGGGATCAGGGAGAGGCAAAGGCATCAGAATTCCTCCGAGGTCACCAAACACACAGAAATCCCCTAAAATGAGAAAAAAACCACAGGCTGGAAAGCACTTGGAAGCACTGCATCCTTGTTTTCTCTCCCTCTCATAGCCACCATCAGGGACAACTCCTGGGTAAAATGATCCTGGACACAGCGCTGGCAAAGGGATGATGCAGGGAGATTCTGGGGGCTGTGAGAAGCATCCTTAGCCCCAGCAGGGACATTGCAGGAGCTGCTTTGTCTCCTCTGTCCAGATCTTGCTCCATCCTGGCTCCTAGATGCATCAGGGATACACATCCAGAGTTTGGGAGCACAGGATAAGTTTGGGCTGCAGGCACAGGAAGGTTTCCCTTCCAAGAAGTGCTTCCAGTGCTAGCACAGTGAGAAAAACTTTCTAGCAACTCATACTGTCACTCTCCTCAAAGAATTTTTCCAGCAGGAAGCCGCTCCTGAGGTAAACTCACCATCCCGTGTCCCAAAATACAAGTGGAACAAAAACAGTCAGAGTTCAAAGCTCCTGAGGAGAAGACCAAGGCACCTCATGTAGTTATCGCCTGGCAAGCCACGGGCACCACACGCATGGTGTTGGTATAGCCAGCAAAGCAAAAACAACCCAGCGACCTGGTGCCCCTTTGCCCATTCCTGACACCCCCTCCCCGACCACACCGGCTCCCCGAACCCCCAGGTTTTGCCAGGCGAAACCCGCCCGGGTGCTTCTCCCTCCCACGGGATCGGCATCTCCCTTCCCTTACGCGGCGCTGGGATCCAGCCTGCAAAAGGTCCGGCGCGAGCCCCTCCGTCGGCGAGCGACTTCCGCTGGATCCCTTCCCCGCTGCTGGAGAAGCGCGCGGCGGAGGCCGGAGCGAGCCAGGCAAGGATCCCGCCTCCCAGTGTACCCCAGGAGGCTCAGAGGCGGAGGGAGGCACCGGCGAGCGGGCGGCCGCGGCCCCAACGAGCCCGGGCGGGATTCGGCGAGCTGCCCTTGGTCCCGGCGTCCAAGGTCATTTCAGTCCCGCGTGTCGGAGCTGGAGCGGAGCCACCCCGGGATGCTGGAGGGGAAGGGCCGGAGCCGAGCGGCGCTGGCAGGAGAGAAGGAGGCGCGACGTCAAGGCCGGAGGGAGCCCCGCGTGCCCCTCCGGCGATGTCCCCGGTGTTCCCCGCCCCGGGAACCGGGGGGTCACGGCCGGGACAGAGCCGAGACCGCGGTCCCGGGATGTCCGCAGCGCCAGGGGCTCTGGGTCTCACCGGGAGCCGCTCCGAGCGCCCCGCGGCACGGAGGGAGCACGTACGGAGGTGACCTCCGACCTGCGGGGCTGTGCGGGCGCGGTGGGACAGTGGGTCTCGGCCCCCGCCGGGGCCGCGCCCGGAGCAGCCCCGACGCAGATCCCATCCCCGCCCACGCTCGGAGCCCCTCAGGCGAAGCCGGCGGGTCCCTGGCCAGCAGCGACGGGACTCGTCCCCGGCCCGGCCCGGCCCGGTCAGGTCCCTCTCCTGAGGGAATGCGCGAGGGGGTGTCGGTGTTTCCGCGTTCCCCTCAGCGCGGCGCCGCCAGCCGGGACAGGCCGAGGGGCAGCCCCGGCTCCGCGGCGGCGGCAGGAGGGACGTGTCCCGGCACCCTCCGGCCCCGGCACACCTTCCGGGCCCCAACCCCCCTCAGTCCCGGGTCTCCCCTCAGTCCCGGAGCCCNCCAGCACAGCCTCTTAAAGGGGCCGCGCTGCGGGGGAGCTCCGGGGTTCCCCCGCCCCAGGTGGGTCTCAGGGCACGCGGGGAGGACACCTGTGCTCCCGGGGAAAACTGGCGTGGGTGCCAGTCAGGCTCCATGTCCGCTCCTGGCTCTCTTTCAAGCACGGAAACCCCAACGCCCACAGACCCCCCCAAAAAACGCCTCTAGTGCCCCTAGCCGTACTGAGTCCTCCTTTAGCCTCCGCTCCACTCCCAACAAATGCCTCCAGCCCTGCCGATCC
>VYXD01014075.1:283-21646 GCA_013397195.1 Hylia prasina | reverse complement strand
CCTGTAGAGCCCCTCCATCAGAGTCCCCTTCAGCCCCAATACTAGACCCCCCCAATGACTGCAGACCCCGGACCTGACTGCAGACCCAAGCCCTGCTGACTCCTTAACCAGATCCCCACCCTGAACCCTAAGCACTTCCCCTCCCTCACAGACCTCCCCAGGTGCTGTAGCCCTTCTCCACCAGATCTCCCCCTAGCCCAGCAGACCCCTCACAAATCCCCAAAGAGCAGCTCAGCCTGGCAGGTGCTTCAGCTTCTCTTTATTGATGGACAGTTGTGCTCTCCCACCCCAGGGCCCATCAGAGTGCTGGGTGATGGGGGGGGGCTCTGGGGGGGTGGGGGGACAAGACTAACACAGGAGACAACGCTGCAAGAGGAGCACGGGAAGCTCTGTGCATGGAGCCAACATCTTTCCCCTGCCCCCATCCCTGAAACAACCAGCTGAGAAAGGCTGGATCTGCCTTGGATTGGGTCCAGGGAGGCCTGTGGCCATACAGGAGGGGGGAGTAGCAGCTTGCCTCGAGCAAGGAGGGGTCCAGCAGAACCACTGGCCACACATTGCCTCTCCCCTTCTCTAAAACCCGTCACCAGGGCCAGGGACATTTCACAGCCCAAAGACAGTCACCAGGAAAGAGGAGTCCCAGCAGCACACAAGAACCTCCTACGCTGATTCCAACACACATCAAGGCAGGACTTTAACTACAGGGAGAGGTTTTTTAAAAAACTAAACACTTCAAGTATTTTTTTTTTTAGTGATTTAAGGTCTCTTGCCCCTGCTGCTGCTGCTGCACTGGGTGGTGTTTAGCAACCTACATCCACTCTAGGGACAAGGAGAACAGCGCAAGCGATGGCTGGTCTACTGCAAGGGGAGACAGAGCAGAGGGAGGGGAGTGGGGTGGTGGGAGGGGAGGGAGCCAGGGGCAGGAAGGCCCAGTGGGTGCTCAGGGTACGGGCACCACACGCATGGTGTTGGTGTAGCCAGAGCCAGGGCGCCAGCCTGTCAGCACGATCACCAGGTCGCCAGTCTTGAAGAACCCTCGAGCTTTGCCTAGGAGAGAAGAGAGAGGCATCAGACCCCAGTCCCACCCTGTCTCCTAGCCACAGGGCAACTGCTCATCACCCGCTCCCCAAGTCACCAAGGCTGCCTGTGCATTGGCAGTCGGGGCTCCAGGAGGGTATCTAAACTTCACCTTCCTGCTGTCCACCCATCTGACACCCTTCGCCTCTGCTTTGAGGCTCTCTGCAACAGAGCTCAAAATTCCACAGTGCAGGATTTGGAGGGTGTGCAGGATAGCGTCAACCCCACTTCAGGCTTCCCTTGTCCCTCAGGAATGGTGTCACAGTTCTTTTACCCACCACCATAAACCCAACCTGGTTGTCTGTTGGAAACTCCTTAAAGGCAGCTGTACCAAACCCCATTTCCCAATTGGCTGTGGTTCTGCTCGTGCAACCGCTGCCCGTTTCCTGGCCGGATCCAGTTGCCAAAGAGGCAGCCAGTTCCTCTCTTCCCATCACCAGTGACCCCAAAGTACCACCTAGGTGCTCAGGGCCACCACGTCCCACCAGGGCCACGTTCCAGGAGAGGGGGAGCGGTGCCACTCACCGACATTCATGCCCAGGGTGACACGCAGGTCCACGTCCTCGGCCCAGGCATCCTGGGCGGCGTCTTTGCAGAGCACGGGGAAGATGCCGCGGTACAGGTGGGCCTGGCGCGCCGTCTGCTCATTGCGGGTGATGGCAATGATGGGGGCCCGCGGGCGGTACCGCGACACCAGGTGTGCCGACCTGCAGGGAAAACGGCCACAGTGGGGCTCCACACGGCCAGCACAGCTGGGAACGGCCCGCGGGAGCACAGCAGCCCCAAGGCCCGTCAGCCATGAGGGCTCCCCAAAACCCCTGGGAGGTTTTGTGACGTGACCAGTCTCCACAAGAGCCGGACACCAACCAGCTTGATGCTCTGCTGGACTCCCAGTTAGGCAGCTGGGCAGACCACCACTGGCTCTCCCCACTGGTGGTGACACTCTCCTCACCTCCCAGCTCAGCAAGTGCCATCAGGGTGTTTTGGTCCCCGAACAAGCCTTTACTTGTTTTCTGTTGCTATGTTAGGGTGGCGAGGTGCCATTTATTCTGGCCTCTGCAAGCAGGCCTTGGCATCTCAACAGGGGTCCCTGGAAGCTCCCTGTTTTGAGGAGCTCCTGGTTTTCAGGGTGGAAAGAGCTGGCGCCAGCAGCGCTGCCCAAAGCATGCCAAAGAGGAAGCCATCTGCCTCTCAGCCACCTGCTGAAGCCAGCAAACAGGCCAGTTCCTCCACACAGAGCTCTGGTCCTGCACCCCATCGGAAGCAAATGCAACAGAGGCCAAAATTTATACTGGGAAGTTGGGCACAAAGTCTTAAATGCCTTTAAATAGCAGCAGCACAGCCTGGGTGCGGACTAGACTACAGCTTTCCTCTCTCTGAGCACTGCTGAGGGACAGCATCTGCAAACAGATTCCAACTGCAAGGCCGTGGCATCTGCAGCTCCATCTTTCCAACGGACATGCTGGTGTTTCCACTCGCTTTTGCAGCCTTTTAGTGGAGCCAAGCTCAGCAACACTCAGATGCAAAGTTTGCTGCTTAAAGCAGGGGCCAGCAAACTGCTCCAAGCACCCAACCACACGTGCCAGCTCTCAGACAATCCTTCCCACACTGTCCGAGCCACCTCCCGAGAGGTCCAGGTACTCACAAGAGTTAACCAAATCCAATGCTAAAAATATTCAAATATCAGAGTTCAAATGTCTTCAGAAAGGTCAAGGCTAAGGTTGGAACATTTGACAAAGAAACATTAGAAGCACGAGGGTGTCCAGAACTCTGTGCTTATAGTTACCTCCTCATCTCTGCAGAAAGTAATTTTCTGCTCAAAATCATTTTAAGTGTACATTTTGGTGAAGGTTTCACCAATGGTCCACATCTTCAGGTACGTGGTGCCCAGCATACCCAAGCACATCTCTGCTGTTGCTCTACTGTTTTGGGGTGAATCCAGTGTGAGAAATCCTGATTTCCTTCCAGAAAGCAGTCTGAGACTTATGGTCTAATATGCTTTGAGAGCAGGCAGCCCAGTTCCTCTAGATGGAAGAGCTGATCCATGAGGCTCCAGCTCCCATTCCACAACTGGAAGAACAAGTCTCTGCTTGGCAGCTGTCACCGTTGCTGGACAGAAATCCCAAACTACATTGTTCCAGCACATTTCGCCTGCAGCCACTGAGCTCACCTGGTGCCTGCCAGATGCCTGTCTGTGCAGAGACTACCTGCAGGCAGGCACAAGGAATCCTGGAAGAGGACATTTCCAACATTTTCCATTTCCCTGCCTACCAATCCCAGGCTGCGCAGTCCCTCTTCGCCCCTCGGGCTCAGGCAAGCAGGGCTGATGACTGCAAGTCCAGCACAGGACCAATAATTTGGATGCTGCTATAAAAGGCCAAAGCCTTGTTTTAAAAAAAAAAAAAAAAAGATTCTGCATCCACTGAACTTCTGCCTCACTGTTACATTGATGATTTCTTGCCAAAGTAGTTTGAATTGAAGCTGCAACACTTATTTTCCCTTGGCTCTTCCAGCTGGCGCCACTGCCACTTGCAGCAGCGAGGGGAGGCTGGGCTCGGAGTTGGTGCCACGCTGGCAGAGGCAGGCCGAGGACTCAAGAGCGTAGGGATGTGCGTCCATCTCCTGAGGAACCAGTACTGCAGGCACAGCCAGAACCTGACTCCACCGGTCTCTCAAAGCCATGTTTTTGGGATTCTCCTTCCCCCACCCTGTCACACAGCAGGCTTGACCTGGGGGCACCTGTCCCCTCCTACCTTCCAGACTTGGTGAGGACAATAATGGCCCCGCTGCAGCACTTGAAGGACGCTTCCACAGCGCCAACTGCAGCGGCCTCAGTGGGGTCACAGTTGAGGGGGGTCAGACGACGCAGTTCCTCAAACAACTGCCTGTGAAAGATGGCGGCTTCGGCCTCCCGGGCAATCTACAAGAGCAACACGCGTTCGGAGACAACACTCACGGCAGGCGCTCGGGCACAGGGCAGGGCGAGGTGCTCCAGCACAGGGTGCCACGTTCCTACTGCCAGCCTTTGACACCGTCATTCATCAGCGAGCCCAGGCTAAGCTCACCCCAACAAGCACATCCCTGCAGAGGAATCACTCGATTCCCAAGGGTTCTTTTTGGAATGGCGGCACCTCACCCTGCCAAGCCCACACTCAGGTGACACTCATGCCAACTGCCAGGCACTCTCGCTCTGCTCCTGCCTGCTGGGGTCCCTCCCTGCCACAGGGTCAGCTCACATGGCAGCGGTTACACAAGGTTGGCACGGGCAGCGAGCAGCTGGCCAAAGACTGCAGTGTTAAGAGTGCAGCGTGTTTTGCCATGGAAAGGGCCGGCCCAAGCCCCCTCTCTGAGCCCTACCTGCCAGACTCGGTCAGGACTAGCAGGGCTGCAGCTAGGCACTTAAAAGAGGCCTCCACCGCGCCCGCCGCCATGGCATCGGCAGGGTCCCTGTTGTTAACATTGAGGCGTAAAATTTCTTCAAACAGCTGACGATGAAACATTGCGGCCTCAGCCTCGCGGGCGATCTGCAGGCCCGAGTGGGAGGGAAGGAGGAGAACAGAGGAAAGAGAAGGAAAGATATACCAGAGGAACATGAGATCACGTCAATTTGCTTAATTGTCATAGTAATGCATGCAGGAGGGTATTAAGGTGAAGCTTTTTGGCTCTCAGGTTTTGACTTTGCTAAATGCAACCCAGACTAAGATTCACCATGCCATGGGACTGGTAGGCCCCAGTCACCAGGCAGACATTCCAAATGTGGCATTTTTGTTATATCTGGGAGTTCCAGAGGAGCAGGCAAACATAAATTACTTGTCAAGGACCAGAACAAGCCAGCTCAGAGCCAGACCATGCTTTGTCATGGCTGCTTATGAATTCCTTGAGACACTCATGCCACCTACCTGCCTGCCCATAGTCCTGCTTGCAATTCTATAAGATGGAATTCTGGCTTCCTTTCCTAGGCTCCCAACAGCACAGAGTGCTGCTGGAACCGTTTTCATGGAGCCAAGATGCAAGCAACACACTTTGAACGTCACTCCTGAAGTGTGGGAGACTGTTCTCTCAGCCTTGTTACATTTAGTTTAACTTCAGGGTCAATGAAGACTCAGAGTCAATGAAGATTTGGCTTGAGAGTAAATAAAGATTTCATTTGAGAGCCAATGAAGATTTGTTTTAACTTGAGAGTCAATAAAGCTTCACATCCAAATGGGATACCAGTTTTCTTGGTAATAGGGAAATAAACAGGAACAAGTCTTCCCTATAGGGTTGTCACAGCATGGATGTTGGGGTGTTTGTACAGTGCCAGATACAGACAGATGAGAGGGACAGAGGCACAACTAAAGGCTTTGTGTTCTGGCTGAACATTGGCAACAGGTTCAGCAACCTGTTCATCCCAGAATCCTGGGAATCATCACGTTTAATCATCTTGGAAGGCTTGACAACCCAATAAAGAAGGCTTGCAGAGACTAGAAAAGCATGCAAAGGTTCATGATGTTCAAGGACAATTTCACCCAGTTATTTCACAAAGTGAGCAGCCGCTCCACAAAGCATGACAAAGTCATGTTAAATTAGAGACTGATGTGACATTATAGGGAAAGCTCTGGAGTTAGAAATATCAGAGTTTTGCTACTCTAGTGTTAATGAATTATTTTATGTGATGCTGGGAATTATCCCTTCCAGAGTTATCAGTTTAAGCCAAAGTAGTTAAGTACCTTAGGTCTAAAAATAACAGGACACAGGCGGCAGGCCGGAACAGCAGGCCAGTGCCAACTTGTCCTAAAGCATTTTGTTACTGCTGGATTTAGATAAAAGGGGAGTATTTGCATCACAACACTTACTCCAAATGCAGGAGCTGGAAGCCTGGCAATTTATTTTCTGCTCCTGGTACAAAGGCAGCAGCTCCATGTAACACAGAGAGCAAACCTGATTTTAGAAGGAAGTCTGCACTCCCCACGTGTAATGTAATGTGGAAATACAGGTGTCTGCTTTGACAGCAACCACAGAGGGGCATAGCAATCCTTAATTTCACCCCACAGCTGGATCTGCTCAGACAGGAATAGCTACAGAGGGTTTCCAGTTGGTGCATGGGTGGAGATACCAGGGAGGCAAGAGAAAGGAAAATGGAGAGGTTCTTTAAACCTTGGTCCCATCAGGCAACACAGCATGGCCAGGCTGGGCATTGCAGTGTGGATCTTGGAGTGGAAAGGGAAGGATACCCACTCCCACCTACAACAATCAACCTGCACAGTATTTGGAAGCTTACTACTGCCCACTTCAGATGGTAACATCCACCTGCTCCAGCCATGCTGCAGATCCCCAGACCATGGTTACTCAGGACATTGTTGCTGGGCTTGACTAACAACAAGTGAATTAGCTCAGAGGAAAGATCCTCACTGCACTGGCATGTGCTCCTAGCATAAGAGTTGGCACCTTGCTGCCTGGAACATCTTACATTTAGTCATTCTGTGTTTCAATTTCTGCAGAGTGTTAAAGCCTTCAGTGCTTCACCAGGGGCCCTGGTGGAATGAACACCATGCCCAGGTCTGTAGGAAGAGGGAAGCACATGCAACAGATCCTCAAATCAGGCTACAGGTACAACACAACCTGCCCAGACCTAAGAATTAATGCCAGGATGGAAACCCAGCTGTAAGGTTTGATGCAGCAAGTTCCCAAGTCTTAGCAGGCAGTCGATCCTTGTGATTTAGGGGTTGGAAAAGGAGGGAGAAGCTTTAAGGTGCACTGTTAGCCTTCGGCCTTTAAAGGAGCACCACTGCCCAGTGGCCATAAGTAGTATTTTGCATTTGCCTCATGCAAAAAACACCACTCCACATTGAGGTAAAAGATGTTTAGGTAACACACTGCAAACCAACACTGGCTGAGTTGAATAACCTATAGAACCTGAATTACAAATAAAACTTGTGAGTTAGAACTTGTGAGTTACCACTGCTGTAATTCGCAGTACTGGTAACTGGAGAGCAGCAACGCTCACAGGTACTTGACATCAGGCTTTTATCAGCTGAAACACGAACTTGAAGCAGAGCAGAGGTTTCTGGCAGTTCAGGCATGTAAAAATATGGTGCTGTCAGTACTCATGCAACAAACCCCCAACCCCCAGCACACAGCAGATGCTGAATGCAACAGTGCTGTAAATCACCCTCAGGAACCTCCCCCACCCCCTCCCCCATGCAGGACTCAGAAAAAACCTTTCATTATCTATAAATAAACTGCTTAAAGCAGCTCCTTGATCCTGCAGAAGTTTAAGGCATTTAATATGCCACTGCAATAGGACATTGGATGAAAATTCTGTCCAAGTAACGGCAAAAAGAAATGGGAAGCTCTACATCTCAGCATTGCAGAGCAGCTCTCAGCTCTGCTTGGCAAGTTTGGAGCACACAAAGTGAGATGCCAGGCCCTCAGGACCACGTTTGTTCAAAAAAATCACACACCGCAGAGTGTGAGTAAAGAAATGGCTGTTTTAGGCAGCCGGGTCCATTTAGGCCTTTGAGTGGCCTGCTCAGGTGGCCAAGAGCAAGGTGGTGTCCCTGTCCCCAGCAGGGCAGGGCAGGGCAGTACTCACAGCGTGCTGCATGCGCACAGCCTCGAGGGGATAGTCTCCCTTGGCTGTTTCCCCCGAGAGCATGATGCAGTCTGCTCCGTCCAGGACGGCGTTGGCGACGTCGCTGCCCTCAGCACGTGTCGGGCGAGGCTTCTTGATCATGCTTTCCAGCATCTGGGAGAGAACAAACCCACAGGCATCAACACGCTGCCAGAGGAAGCAGCTGCACTTCAACACTCCTTAGGGCTTGGGCAGAAAGTGGGATGCAAGCTAAGGACTCCAGGAATCCTCCATGGGTATGGAACAGAGAGGTGGCCCAGTCCCTAAACCAGCTTTGATTTCAGGCCTTCACCAATAAGGAAAACGACCCATTCCACATTTACTTTTTTCCAGGAAGATTTAAGCCACATAATATCCCAGACAAAATAGTCCAACCTTCCACTTCAACTTCTCAGCACAAGGAACTCAGAGCTCTTTAGAGCAGAGTGTGGTATTAGATGTATTTATGGAAAGCTCAAATCCAGTCATACATTCTCAAATTTGGGGATTTTATCATCTAGAAATCATAAAGACCAGGGTCTGCACCAGTTAAGTCACCTTCGCCCAACACAAGATTTCAAATGCTTTAGACAATATGTACAAGGTAGTAAACTCAGAACAGTTAACTCCACCAGCTTTCTAAGCATCTCCACTTAAAAGAGTGGGAAACAGGACAGCTTTCCATGAGGTTGGTACTTCCTAATCCCTTTCCACACCCCAGGTCTGGCCAACTCTCCTGTCTTCCTCAGGTGCTCAGCTTCCCCCCAGCTGGAGCTCACCACTTATTTAAACACCATTTGCTTCACCCATGGGACATTGCCTGAGGCTGTGTTCCAGCTGCATTTCTGTTGCAATACCGGAAAAAGGAGCATATTCCACTGTAAATCCAGAACCTTGTTTAATGACTACTGTCTAACAAGTCTTCACTTTCACAGTCTGTGTGCAGAGCAAGGGTAGCCAGGAAACCAGTCCTCCCAGTGCTCAAGAACTGTGCACTGGACCCCTACCACGCCCAGAAAACTGAGATGGATTCTGTACTCAGTTCCTTCTGAAGCTGCAGTGTGGGTACATTTTCTAAGATACCTCGGAACCCCAGCAAACCTTCCCTGTCAGGCAGAGATGTGCTGCCACAAGATGCCAAGGAAAAGCATGTGCCATTTTTCTCATGAATTTGCAAGGTCAGCCCCAAAGGCTCATTACCACATCATGTTTTGAGGTGTATAATCTTTGGCAAGAGGTCCCGTAATCTAATTGGAAAAGATGCCAAACATGGGAATGCCTAAATATGAGCTTTTCAGATATGAGCAAAACTTCTCCGCATCTCACCCTTTAACCAATGTCATCAACCCATTGCTGCCCTCAACATTCCCTCCTGGCCAGACTCTAGCAGTGAGGAGCCGAAGGTGACACTTCAGTACCTGAGTGGCACAGATGATGGGTTTGCCAGCCCTGTTGCAGCGCCCAATCATCATCTTCTGGGCAAGGAAGACCTTTTCAGCCGGGATCTCGATTCCCAGGTCACCACGGGCCACCATAATGCCATCACTGGCCTCCATGATCTCATCAAACCTGACAGCGAGAGAAGAGCTGTGTTATCCCATTTGTCCTGCAAAGCACCTTCCCATCTGTCTGTCCTCCTCTGAAAGGAGCACACACGCTTTTCACGAGCTGTTTGGGCTCCTGCAACGCCACGGAAGGAGGAAGAAAACCAGGAGCAAGGCACAGCACATATTCAGTGCTACACAAAGCCGTCTGAAGCTACAAAAAGTGAGTTGCTTTATTTCACAGTGTGACAAACCCAAAGCATCCCCTGCACAAAGCTCACCTGCGCACACCCTCGTGGTTCTCAATCTTGCTGATGATCTTGATGTTCTTTCCCTTTTCCCCCAGCACCTTCCTGACAGCGTGGACATCAGAAGCCTTGCGGATGAAGGAAGCAAACACCATATCCACGTTCTGCTCCACACCGAATTTTAGGTCCTGAATGTCCTTTTCAGAGACAGCGGGCAGGTCGACGGCAGCGCCAGGCAGGTTCACGCCCTTCTTGCTGCCGAGCATGCCGCCATTCTCCACCTCAGTCATAACATAGTCCTTCCCTGAAACATGTGTTCCCATGGTCAGTGTTTATGGGACAGCTCCTGCTTCCAGCTCCCACATCACCTCCCTGCCTGGGAACTGCAACGCCAACAGCTGCACACGCGATAAAAAGCACATCCCATCACTTCAGAGCATTTCTGTACCACATGAGCTTGCAGTTTACCCTTGGGAACACTAGCTAGATTGGTCAAAAACAACTTTTAGGCTGTTCCTGGATAAGATATCAGCTGTTCCCTGCAGGAGGTTAGGATTGCCTCCCCCAGGAAAAGCAAGCAGGCTGCAGTTTTGCACACAGAGCCCTGCAACACCAAACTGAGCACCCTGAATGCCTCACCTCCCACTCCCTACATGCTCACAGATTAGAGGCTTGAGGCTAGAGCCATTTAGGCAGCACTATAAAGGGAGTATCACAGAAGTAACCTTGCCTCTACATTACCAGTTAAAACTAGTTCTAACTACAAAGCCCAGGGTCTGTGCTGTAAAACTAGTAAAATCCTGCACTGAGAGCATGAATTAGCTCGGCTGATGATGAACAGTGGTATGGCCTTACCACACATTCCCCTTTGAGGATGGGGTTTAAATGCCAGCCCAGTGAAACC
Organism: Hylia prasina; assembly: GCA_013397195.1. Classification (NCBI taxonomy): domain Eukaryota; kingdom Metazoa; phylum Chordata; class Aves; order Passeriformes; family Sylviidae; genus Hylia; species Hylia prasina. Next base: position 11,281 of record VYXD01014075.1, on the reverse strand, counting down.
CAGCTGAAGTTAGTTTTTGCAAAGTTCTTACACTGGAGATAGAGAAATTAACTTCAAGTCTCACTATACCATCAAGAACTATGCTCTCCATTCTTCAACACACAACTGCAAGCTAAGAAACAGTAACTGGACAGAAAGCAGAAGTATGTCCTAAGGAAAACTCAGACAAGCAGAGCTGAAATGGCTGTTACTCACCTTTCTCCTTAACCAGCAAAGAAATCAGACCATCATCCACATAGATTTTGCTGCCAACATCCACAACTTTGATGAGATTCTTGTAGTCCAACCAGAGCGTGTTCTCATCGCAGTTCTCCATGAAGGCATCGTCCAGGGTCACTTTGAGCGGTGCGCCCTTCTTCAGCTCCACTTCTGCTGTGCCACTCTGTGTGACAACAAAACCAGTAAACACCAACACACCACCACATCCCAGCACACAGCTGTTCGTCAGAACTTTTTGGAGGTGGTTTGTTACCTTGTTTCCTATGGTATTTTTTTGTTTCCAAACAGCTACAGGCTTAACACCCTACCAAGTCTATGTGGTGAAAAAAGTGGGATAAAAAGAAAGCAACTTACTCCCTTAATGAGTCCAGTTCGGATTTCAGGTCCCTTGGTGTCCAGTGCAATAGCCACAGGTCTGTAGGTGATGGGATCAGAGGCAAAGCTCTCTGTGGCTTCTCGCACATTCTTGATTGTGCCCTCGTGATACTGGCAAGAATAGAAAAAATATGGAAATGTTAAAGCTGGTTCTACACTGCTGCTCACAGAAAAGACCCCTGGACACCCCAGAGGCTGCCCAAGCTTACAGTTCTGCTCTCAGATCAGTTCTACCTTCAAAATTTAACTGACACAAAGTTTCCAGTAAAGCAGAGTGCAAGGATACAAGGGCCTTCCCAACGTGAAGGTGGAGTCTGGAAGTTATCTGGTGTGCCCTCAGCTTTAATTCCAGGACAACTCAAGGAGACAGTCCCGAGGTCTGGCAGAAGTGATTTTCTGTGAGGACACACACCTACCAATTGAAGGTGCCTCACCAACCAACAGGTCTTTAGGAGTAATTTTTCCAAAAGCTTTCCTGAGCATCTGCCTGTTCAACACACCACAATATTCCCAGCATCAGCAGCTGGGTAATTGTGTGCATTGAAAGACACCTGATGGCAGAAGAACATCACAGTGCCACACACGGCTGTGCTCCTCCTCCCACCAGAACAAGGGAAGATGCCTCTCCACACTGCTAGCTCCCAGCTAGCACTTCCACTTGAGCCACGATCAGTCCTGCAGGTGGACAGGCTTTTCACTCTTTGGCCTCAATTCTCACAGATAAAGGATTTGCTGAAAGAATGTTATCCATGTAAATATTTACAGGTTATTTCCAGAGTCAAAGCAATCACAGACAGGAGTTCAATACTCCAGCACCACACGCCTGGCTTCCAAACCTTGTTTGCTAGAGCATTTTGCTAAATGCTGCCAGTTTTGTTACTGCAAGATAGTTTTGTAAGAAAACCCATCCCAGCTCCCACAAATGTGCTACAGATGGCCAGCAGATCAGTTTACTTTACTTGTTTAAACAACATTAAGAGATAACCTTAACTACTTACAGCTAGTAAGAGTTGTGTAACACTTGACAGACTTTAGTAGGTAAGACATTTCCTCTCTGTGCCACATGGACTGGTGGAGTTTGACCTGAGTTACCCGGAACACCCCGTTCCTTCGTGCCACTCACTCACCCCAACACGAGCCCTCCACACTGACTTCAGTTTCTCAGAGATGATAAGCCAGCACCAGGAAGGTGAGGCTGGAAAAAGCCATGCTGAAGTTCACGTGTGTGCCCTTAGCCAGAAATACCAAACAGCTGATAACTCTTTATAGCAAGAAAATGAGTCAGTTTATTGACTGAATGTGCAAGCTGGGACTGAGACGGCCCTGACCCTTCCGGACACTGCAGCTGGGGTGGATGCAGCACAGAAAACATGGCCTGACAGTGCCACAACACTTATCTAAACCCAATCATCTGGGATTTTTCCATTTGAGTTTGATATCAAGGACTAACTGGCTCCTAGGCAGTCTGACTTTCTGAAGAGTTACACATGCAGAACAGGAATGCAGGCAGAGCTGGAGATAAAAGCCATTTTTATTCTACATAAAAGGAAGTCAGGCAGGTGCCAAAGCACCTCTGTTAAAGCTCAAGCTGTGGTAAATGCTTTGGGGTGGTCACAAGAACTGAAGCACTTGTGACAGATGGAAACTTTGGGGCTTCACTGGAAACTGGGGCATTTTGGAGGAGCCAGGAGGGGACACAAACTTAGGACTGGCTATGGCTGATGGTCACACTGCAGGCAACAGCCACACCAGAGCCTGCAGTCAGCTTTGATGGTATGAAATGTACAATGAGACCTCACACAAAGCAGGAAGACCTCAGCCAAGCCCACAGACCACAGCAACTGGGCAAGAACTGTGAGAATTCCCAGTTTCAGCCTGGCCACCAACTCCCTAACATGTCACCTGGCCCAATGGCCACAAAGCCGCAGTGTTATGATTCCTGGGACACAGTTACTCCACACTATTCTTTCTCCAGGCTGATTTTCTAACTGCAAGGCATGCAGTGACACTATCCCAGAGTGGTTAGTCAAGGTCCAATGGTTGCCCACAGTTAAGTATCAGCCCTTTTGATCCTGACACGGCCCTGTGCCCATTAAAGGCTACCAGGGTGAGAGGCCAAGCTGTTACACACCACAAGGCTCATGGGTCACCAAGTAAAGCCACATACAGCTGCTACTGGGTGACATTTTGAAAGTTGGAAAGCAGCTAAGGTCAGGGAAAAAAAGCTCAGCAGAATGGGATCCTCAGCCCCTACAGTATCACTGAGGATCTCAGTTATTTATAGCAATAAGGGCTTGACTGCCATGGAGTGTTGATTTCTTTTGACCTTTTTCTTCTAAGCTCACCATACCATGTCACAAGCTCCATGGTGGGACCTTCCAGAGTGCCAGAAACACACCCAAAGCAGCTGGTTAGCCAGAAAACCCAGGAGCCCATTCTCCCCACTGGGCACAGCAATTACACTGAATCACCAATACCAAGTGCCTTTTGATCAGTTATTTANATAGCAATAAGGGCTTGACTGCCATGGAGTGTTGATTTCTTTTGACCTTTTTCTTCTAAGCTCACCATACCATGTCACAAGCTCCATGGTGGGACCTTCCAGAGTGCCAGAAACACACCCAAAGCAGCTGGTTAGCCAGAAAACCCAGGAGCCCATTCTCCCCACTGAATCACCAATACCAGGTGCCTTTTGATCAGAGTTATTTATTGATCATCTGCTTGCGAAATCCCCAGCAATGGAACAAGAAGCGAGATTAACTGATAGCGTGACCTCCTGCAGAGGTGCAAAACAGGGACAGGTCTTTTCAGCTTCTGCTGCTCACTGGGAAGCAGCAGCTCTGACAACAGCAGGATGTGAGGAAAAATTGAAGGATTTCATGCCAAGCAGATGGCACACAGTGTCAAATACCAGTTACCTGGCCTCCTGCTACAGGGCAGGGTGCAGAATTGAATTACTTTCAAAATGGCTCAGAAAATACACTCCAGTATTAACAACAATGAAGCTCATTATGTACAACCAGCATGCTTTCCCCAATAGCAGCTATTTGACCTTCCAAAACCAAGGATGGTCTGGATGAAGCAGGATTTCCCTTCTCCCTGAGGGACAGCTCAGACCCCACCCTTACCTCATGAGTGCCGTGAGAGAAGTTGAGGCGTGCAACATTCATTCCAGATTTAATCATTTCCTTCAGTTTCTCCACAGAGCGGGAGGCCGGGCCTAGGAGGAAGAAACAGTTTGAACATTAACTTTAGAAAAATAATGAGGTAACCCAGACAGACCAGGCTATTTCACGTGGAAAAGAAAAGGTAAATGGATACAGCATTGCTCAGCGCTGCAGCAGCAAATATTGTTTTAACTTGCCCACGGAGTGCAGCAGAACCCAAGCGATTCCCATTTCCCTGGATACTGGATTCACTCCTAGCAGTAACACAGGTTAGGCAAACACGGGAAAGTCATGTTCCTTCACCACACAAGTTCAGCCCTGGCAAGGGATGAAAGCCAGATCCTTCTCACAATTTCCCTAATAAGTTTCAACAAGGTGTGGGCTCCTAGCTGCAGTTCTCTCCTATCTAGGAATGGCCTACCAATGGTGCAGATGATGCCGGTGTTTCTGGCGATGGTTGGCTCCGAGTCGATGTCCAGGCGGCACATGTGCTCCAGGAAGGTGTCTGCCATGGCAGCATGCAGCTGCTGGGTCTGGATGAAAGCGGTCCCTGCATCATGGTGCTTCGACATGGTTGCTCGATTCCTGTGTCTGGAAGGGAAGAAAGCAGTGCCAGGTTTGGGAATCACCCACCCCAAATTGCCCATCAAGCAGAGACACCAAGACAACCATGTGATGAATATGGAGGTAACAAGAAAGCTGCTACTGGGTCAAACTACCTTTATGTTCCTATTTGAGAATCCTAACAGGCAAGGCACATTTCTATCTCCATGTCATCCCCCACATGGACCGCCCAAAGCTCACCTGCCTTCTATGCAGATGTTCCCTTCATAGCTTCTCTTCATTGCCAGTCTTCCCTTGGAGCTACACAACGCAACAAAATTCAAGCACTTGAGTGCGCAGGCAGAGGTTCTGCCTCCTCCCTCCCAGCTCTCCACTCATTTCTCCTACAGGCCTCAACTGCACTTCCCATCCCACTTGGGACAGGGGCAGCTCAGCGCTGGCGTGACTGTGGCACGCCCAGAGATGGGCAACCTTCTGCCCAGGAGCACCTAATCACGGCAAAGTCCGCATAAGCCTAAACCCCATCCTTTAAGCCTGGACAAGCAAGCAGACTTGAGTTGATTAAACACAACACTTAGGCAGAGAACACGTAAAAGACACAAGATTTAATACACTTAAAGTCCCTCTTTGACTTGAGGTGCTGCAGGTTTCCCCCACCCCCTCCACACACATCACCAGAAATTTATCATGAAGTATAAAACTGGTTGTATTTTTCAACATTTGGATTAAAAAAACCCTCTGAACTCAGGCTGTTTGCCTCCTCGGGACTAGAAAGTCCCCACAACAGCAGGACCAGCCTATTCTTCAGGAACTTATCCTTCGAAGAGGAAGCTGAGCTGAAGCCTAACAGTCCACTGGGATGGGAGAACACTCATTTCACAGCAGTTTCTAATTGCAATAATTTTCTTCTCAAGTAGTAATGGCAGCTCAAAGCTTTGTCTCTTGGACCTGCCCAGGGTAAAACCCAGTATTACAAAAGCCTCTGGTAAAAGAGTGATGCAAGGTGGTGGCTATTGGCATGGGCAGATCACTCATTTTGACTTTGAAGACTGGTTTATGACTTCAAATTCCATTCCGGGGGCACACAGGTGACACTCAGAGCAGGCATGAACTGCCTTTATCTCCAAGATGCGCTTACAGAAACATGGGCTGAGCCAAAAGCTGGGACAGAGCAGAAAGAGAGGTGGGCTTTTGTTCTGCCTGCCCCCAGGCAGACAAAGCCCACCAATAAACAGCAGAATGTTGTGAGGGGCACACACCAGCCAGCTCAGCACATCCAGCTTTGATACAGAGGTGCAAATAAACCGAAAAACTCTGCCAGAGCTGGCAGGACTGAGCACAGCGAAGGGCAGGCCATGCCCTGCCAGCCTACCCAGTGGCACAGCAGCTCTGCTGCCTGATGCTCCTCCCCTGCTCCGCAGCCCTTCCTTATGTACGTGCAGATCCTCGCGCAGGCAGCCCTGACTCACCCCCACTGCGCTGCCATGCGCCGCAGAGCAGCCAGGCCAGCAAAAACCATAATTTGACCTGGCAAAGCCTCTTTTCCCTCAGCCCTGCCAGAAGCTGCTGATTCACCGGAGTCACTACAAGAAGGTCTGCCCACATAAAAAGCCCAACAAAGTCTCATTATTATAGGAAAACCCTCTAGTCAGTCCTAAAACATTGTGTTTCAGCCCTCTAACACTTGCTGTTGCACCCTCTGCACTTGCAGAGCAGTGTCAGCTTCCTTAGATGCCAAAAAAAACAAGTCTTTGCTGGGAAATCACCTCCACACACAGGGAAACAGGTTTACACAGCTTCTAGGAACAAGAGGAACACTGAACAACGGTATCCCAACACAGAAACTGCACCCAGAGCACAACTTAGAAGTTTATTAAAAAGTCAAGTGAATTCTCCCTGCCTCATGGAAATCCCCCACCCACTTAAGTTATTTGCAAATATAAATTTAACACCCTTGAAATCTTTATAAAGGGAAAGGAAAAATTCACTTTCCAGCAGTTCAGAGAGCTCAGAAAAATTAACCACAGACGTGACCTTGTCCAGGGCCGAGAGCAGAAACGCAGGAGCCAGAAAATATCCCAAACACCCATCTGTCCACAGCACTGTGCCCACGACCACCAAAAGTCTTTTTAATAACCCATCCTGCCTTCTATCACCGTGCACTTACAAGGCATCGACTGAATTTTACTGGAATGACCAGTCTTGTATTTATAACAGGAATGCCTGGCATTTCCCACTACTCTGCTTTTTTTATCTGTAAACAGAGGAGCGAGGACTTCAAGGACACCAGAAAATACAGAGCACTCAGTCTGGGCAGAGTGAGGAAGGGGGGGCTGAGCAATACCCTACAGTGCCTGAATGTTTCCAGCACTGAATAAACCTGAATTCATTCCTCAAGGAATAACGATTAAATCCCCCAATTTATTACTTGGCCTGCCCATGGTTCAGGCAGGGTGTCCCAATGATGTCTGGTATCTCCGCAGCTCCTGAATATTCCAGACTGAGGTGGGGACTGGGTTTTACTGTAGCCAGGTCACTAATTCCAGCCAGCTCATCCCCATGGGTCAGATGAGAGCAAGCCAAAAATCACAGTTTCTCTGGATATGTCCCTCGGGGATGGAGAAAGGAGAGAGAGCAGCAATCCCCACCCAGGCAATCCCCATGTGGGGCCAAGTGTTTGCTTTATTGTGGCAAAAGGAAGTAGAAACTGCAGCAGGGGCTGTCCCCGGGGCAGGGTGGCAGAGCTGTGTCACTGCCTGCAGGAATTCCAGCCAGGAGGCTCCCAGGGGGTGATGATTCAGGATTTACTGGTCAGCCTCACTTACACAACCTCATGGATGCTGTAGAACAAGGCTGCTCATGCCCAGTGGCAGAAATGGTTTGAGTTAGTGCTCAGGGAAGGGTTATGAAACCAGGCAGGCCTTCAGATTGCCAAAAGAAGCCGAGAAAAACATCAGCTTTGCTCATTCCAGAAGCTAAAGGCACTCAACAACAGAGAAACGTAGCTCTGCAGAGAAGCAGGTTTTTACCCTGGCCTGGCATCCCCGCTCCCAGCGAGGGAGGACAGCACATTCCTGCCAGGCAGCTGGTGCTGGAGATGGTGTCTCGCTGTTTGGTAAGGACAAAATGGCCACCCCAAAATTCCATCCCTTTTCTGCAAGCCTGGATGGAACCCAGGAGCCACCACCTGCTCCCAGCTGGCCGATGCTCTCCCCAGCATTGAGCTGCAGATCCACGGGAAGAGACCCCCACAACGGAGATGCCTCTCCAGCTTTTTGGCAATGGGGAACAGGAAGGTCAGGCTGGCTCTGGCACCTTCCCCCTGTGCTGCTGGCTCAGCCGTGCCTTTGCTGAGCTGCCCCTCCCTGGAAGGCTTAACTAAAAAAATACAGAGGAGGTGGCAAGCATCGGAAGTTTGGTGACGAGAAAGACTTATCTCGAGGGTATTTGTAGGACACACCTACAGGCTTAACCTTGCAGAGGACAAGGAGCCTTTCCATCGGCAAAAAGCACCTGGCTGCCTTCAGGCAAGCTGTAAAAACCTGCTTTACACGATATAAGAAAGCTTGGGGGGGGCGGTTTCTTTTCACATTTAACTTGCTGTAAGTGTAGACCACTGTGCTGCAACCCCACTTCAGGACGGAGATTGCTGCACGTGGCTGTGCCCCGGTACTGCAGCCCCATTCCCTACGTGCCATCCATCACCACCCGCTGCGGCTCCATCTTCCCCCGGGAGAACAATGGCCAGGCAGGAGATAAAGGACCAAGCACGTGCTCCAGCCGGCCTGGGAAATGTCTTGTTGCCATCAAATTAAATTATCAACTTGCTGGGTCGAAAGGGAATTAAGGCCGGCGGTGGATCACTCTGGCTAACAGCAATAAATGAAGGTTTTAATAACAGTTTTAGATGGATAAAGGAGTAGGTAATAAAAAAACCCCACAGGCTGCTGCAGACTCTCCAAGCTCTTTCTCTAGTTCAAGCGAAGTTTCTCAGAAGGGTTTCACAGGCAGAACTCCCCGGTTCAAGCACGTGGCTCGCAGCATTGCTTACTGCCCTGCACAAAAACCTTCTGCTTAATCCGGTGATGGGCTGGAAACCTGCTGGCACCAGCACAGCCCTTTAACCCATCGAACTCCTCCATATTAGCCAGAATTCTGCTCGATAAACGGGATCTCGGGTATGAAATTACACTCTTCAAAGTTTTATTGCTGGTTTTTTGTTGTGGTTTTTTTTTCTATTAAGCACTTTCAATTGCACAAGTCCCTGGATGTGTCTGAGTAACCAAAAACCTCTTTGTCATCGCACCTTTGAGCCAAGGCAAGGCATGATGAGCAGCAGCAGGAAAGTTAGCACTTTAACTTGACAAAAACCTCCATAAAACACTGATTTTTTTGTTAACCTGGGCCTCGCTGATACAGAGTTGCCTTATCAGAAGACAGCAGGTTTTTAGAGATTGCCGTCTACTTTTAGTAGTCTGAGGAGACAGTCGGGAGATTGCCATTGTCCGCCGACAAAAGCGCTATTCATGCCCTAGTAGCTCTGCAAAGGGGGTTTAAACACGTTTGAGAGGTTTTCACAGTTCAAGAAACTGTCCAAATCAGCTAGACGTGTTTAAGCAGGCACAATTACGGGTGAAGATTAGTTCAGAAGGGGCTTTCTCTCACCGGGGAGGGCCGGGAAGAGGCTGCAGCATCAGTGGTGCGTGCAGTGAGCCGGACGCTGATTTAAGCTGATGCCTTTCGGGGGAACTGCCGGCTCTTACGTGAGTGCAGGCACGGGGGGGAGGGGGGGCGGCCTAGCGCCTCACTCCGTCTGCCTCTGACTCAGCCTCCCAGCAGCTCCTCCGGCAGCAGGAACCGGGCGGCAGCGGCGCCCCGCTTAACGGAACGACCGCAGGGCACACGCGGGGCTCCTCGCTTGTTCGCGTCCCACTTCATTCACCCGGGCCCTCGCACCACAGACAGGACCCCCGCCGCGCCCCCCGTGCCCGGAGTGGCCATTTCCCGGTGCGCGCCGTGGGGAGATGCTAGGAGCGAGCGCTCCCCGGCGCGGGATCGGGAGAGATGCTCGAAGCGGGCAAGCGCCAGTGCTGGGTCACGGGGGGATGCTCGGAAAGGGTGTTCCCCGGTGTGGGGTCTCGGGAGGATGCTCGAGGAGGCAGAGGGAGGGGACCCGGCGCTGGGGCCGCCGCCGGCCACGTGCTCGGCGCCGCGAGCCCCCCGCGCGCCCCTCCTCAACCGTCCCATAGGGCGCGCGCCCCCTCCCCTCAGCCGCCGCCCGAAGGGACCCTCTCCCAGCGGCGGAAACACGGGAATAACGGCGGTACCAGCGTGGCCGATCCCGCCGCTCGCCGCCCCACAGGCCGCCGTTACCTGCCGCCTTTCAGTCACGCCCCGGACTCGTCCTCTCCCTCTGAGCGCCGCCGCCGCTCTGCACACCGCCCCCACGCCCCGCCAAGGTGATCCCGGCTGGCCGCAGCACCGCCCCCCGCAGATCCCTCCGCCGCCCGCTCTGCCGGGAGCCACAAGGGCGGGGCGCCGGGGCTACTTTCACGGGCGGACGCACAAAGCACGGGGTGATGCTCTGAGTCACAGCACGCGCCCGGCTGGCCAATGAGGAGGCGGCACAGCCGTCGCGCGCGCGGACGGAGAGTGGCCGAGTCTTAAAGGGACCGCCGCCCGACAAGATGCTCTTAAAGGGGTCGCGGCCTCCAACTCACATCGAACCGCCCCAACTCACAGTGACACCCTCAACTGACACCGACCTTCCAACTCACACCTCAGGGGTCCCTCACTCTGGGGGGGCAGCGGTTCTGGGTGTTTTGGGGTGTTTTGGAGGGTCCTGAGACCTTCCAATGGGGACACTGGGGACCAATATGGACTCTCTGCAGTGAGGCCTCGAGGCCCCAGGGGACACTGGGGACACGAGGCTGGAGGTGTTGGCGACATGGTGCTGGGGACGCTGAGGAGAATATGTTGGGGTCAAGGAGAGACCAGGCTGGAGATGCTGGGGACACGGTGCTGGGGCCACTGTCCCAGCTGTGTGGGGCCACTGTCCCAGCTGTGTGGGGCCCCAACATGGACCCCATATGCCAGATCCATAAAGGCCCTTGGCTGGTGATAGTGGGGACCCCACGCTGGAGATACTGGGGACACGGTCTCAGAACCATGGGGACCTTTTGCCGGTGACCCATGACAGTGGCTCCACGCTGGCACCGTGGTGACACTGGGGACATGCCATTGACACAGGGACCTGCCACACAGACCCTGTACTGGACTGTAGGACACTGTGACAGCCATCGGGAGACCCAAAATGGTCACTGTATGCTGGGACCACAGAAAGGTCCTGTACCGGGTACATTGGGGACCCTGTATTCCATGGAGGGGACCCAAAATAGTCACCCTGTGCTGGGGGTGCTGAGGGCCCTGTACTGGAGACACTGCGGACTCTGTACTGAGGACATTGGGGATGCTGTGCTGGGAACACTGTGGACCCTGTACTGAGGACACTGGGCTGGGCTGTGGGAACACTGTGACAGACATGGAGAGCACCCAAAATAGTCCCCCTGTGCTGGGGACGGGGGACCTGTGTTGGACTACGGGGTCATTGTGGGGGAATCCCAGCATGACCACCCCATGGGGTGCCCTGTGCTGGGACAGGGACACCCTACAC
>VYXD01014074.1:149627-163191 GCA_013397195.1 Hylia prasina | reverse complement strand
CTGGAGTTTTTGGGGGGTTTTTTTTTGGGGGGGGGAGCAGAGATTCTTCTGCTTTTGCAGATGAGAAATGCAGCAAATGAGGAAAACCTTGACATCTTCCATATGAGCAACAACAAAAAAAGCTGGTTTGAACATGGAGCTGGCTCAGTGCACAATACAGATCACCCCTGTTCAGCCATTGACGCTGGAAAAGCGAAAATGTGATATAAATTTACCCCTAAAAAAAAATCTCAGGATGGGCTTCAAGGTGCAGGACTAACTCCAAAATCCATCCTCAACTCCCAAGTCCAGCCCACTGGGGTGCTCTAGAAGAGTTTCCCTTGGACAAACTCCTTACAATAACTCAACTCCATAACGATGCTTGGAAAAGTTATTTGACCACTTAGGGCACCACTGGAGATGAAATCTTATTTCTCCCCTGGCACAGGTTATTAAAAAATGCCACTGAAATAAATCACAGACTATTCCTGTGGGTAAACCTGTCCTGGTTTAGTCAAATGTTTCATCTTTCCAGCTAATTAACCTGCTGGCTACAACCATGTCAGCTTTCCAAGAGGACCCAAAGACCCCAAAATCACAGAATCACAGAATCAGCAGGTTGGAAGAGACCTCCAAGATCGAGTCCAACCCAGCCCCAACACCTCAACTAAACCATGGCACTGAGTGCCACATCTGATCTGTTTTTATACACATCCAGGGATGGTGACTCCACCACCTCCCCGGGCAGACCATTCCAGTACTTCATCATTCTTTCAATAAAAATCTTTTTCCTAACATCCAACCTAAATTTCCCTTAGCACAGCTTAAGACATAAGACAAAAAAAGTGAAAGAACCCATAGTTTTACCCAAAATCTTTCCATCTTGGAGACTGACGGAAGGGATTTTAATTCTGCCAGTCTCTGAGATGAATTCTCCGGGGTGAAATACTTTGTAATGGCCATTATTTAGGAACTCGAGGTAAGTAATGAAGGATCTGGGGGTCCTGAGGGGTCTGGAGGACACTCACCTGTGGGGTGTCTTGGTAGGGAGGAGGAGGCACTGTCTGGGTGGCCATCATGGTCAGAGCTGGTGCCGGGGAGACATGGTGCATCCTGCTTGGGACTCACATCGAGAACCTGTGGGCAGGAGAACGGAGCTGCTGGAGCACCAGGGATCCCTCCCCTCAGGAAAAATCCCAGAGAAAGGCAAGGGAAAACGAAGGACAGAAAGGAGGGGGGGGGGACATTCCTCACACAGGCACAGTGCTCTGCCACACAGTCCCTGGAAGAAAGTCAAGATGGTTTGATGAGCCTTATTGTGATTTGGTGATTTTTTGAGATTTGTGATTTTGTATAAAGAATGCACTGGGTGGGAAGACAAGCAGGTCACTGGCAGGGAGATCTTCACTGGAGAGCTCTTGGAGATGATGGTGCCGTTACTGAAACTCATGATATTTTATCCCCTGTGAACCCTGGCACACCCAGGGCATTTTCTTTCCACCCCTCATGCCTAACCACAGTGCCTAAATGGGGGTTTCCATCCCCTTTCCAGCTATTCCTCTTTGCTGGAAGCAGAAGGACAAACCATAAATGCAAAACTTGCCATTTTTTAAATTATACACTAAACCCTTCCAAAATGATGTGTCTCTTTGCCTTTGGCCACCACGGAGTCACATCCTCATGCTCAGCTCAGAAGGGACATTGAGAATCCAGTGTGGAGATTCACCAATATATTTAAGATTTTTATTTATTAGTTTATTTAACAAACTCCCATGTTGTGCTGTCCAACCCAGTTGTCTCCTATGTTGAGGTAACTGACCTCATGGTGAGTGAATGCACAGAAATGTGGAAACTCCTGTTTGGTTTGAACCAGGGAGCAAAACTGGATTTTGCACTGAGGAGATGGTCCTCACACCACCTCCAACCTCTCTGGAAGTTGCTGCTTTCTCCAAAATGCAGTTATCTGGGAGGAAAACAGACTAGTTTTTTTATTCAGGTCCAAAGGTAATGGAGAAAAAAGAGGGGCATCAGAAAGGGACAAATTTGTAGTGGAGCGCTTGGATGGGAAAAGTCCCTGACAAATAGACCTGGTGGTAGATGTGGCCCAAAAGCAATTCCTGGCCCTGAAAACACCTCCTCTCCCTCTATTCCACTGCAGCTGTGTGGTTGCTTTAGAAAGAAAAGCCAATCATCTTGCCTAAATTCTTAAAGTCTGTCCTGTCTTCTCCATGGCTTGGAGCTCTGCTTTGGGCCAACTCACAAAGTCCCCCAGCAAATCTTCCTGGGTCCTCCAAAGATGCATTTCTTCTTGTAATGCCTCCTTTTTGTAAGAGAGGACATCTCCCCAGGGCATCTCCCCATCGTGATGCACTGGCTTTCCTCTGGATTCCCACCTGGAGAAGAGCCATGGCACCATCCCATGAGGAAATGCAGAAAGTTGTGTGAAGTCCCCTGATATTGTGAGGGAACATAACCAAAAACCAGTGTCAGCACAGCTTTCACCACGAAATGGTGACAGGCAGGAAGGTGCAAGGAAGAGGAATGATGAGCTCAGTCAAAACCGAGGCACATCTGGGAATCTCTGTGAAAAATTCAGTCCTCTCTGGGAGGTCCATGGTCGTTTGGGGGAAGAAGAGCAATATTCTGATCTTCTTCATGCTTTGCCAGGCACTAAGTTCACAAATGCACCACATCCAAATGGAAAGCCAGGTGCTGTGAGCATGGGATGAGCGTCAACAACCCTTTTTTATTTTGCATGAATAAATGAGGTTATTCTCTCTTACACTTTGCACAAATATGGGTAACCCATGAATTGAATACTAAGAAATCACACCCGAAACCCTGTGCATTGTGAAGGTAGATCAGGGTTCTTGCATGACACAGACCTCTAGCAGTGAGGATATTGCATTTATGGGATTAAAATGGTGCTTTTCATCTTTTTCCTCCCAACAGCAAAATAGCAGGAGGCAAAATTATCTGCTCCTGAGTGAACTCACAGCTTAAAATCTTTGCTGTCCAATGTCAAAACTCAGCTCGCAGCTGCAGGCACACAAATATCTGTGTCCTCGGGGGGTAACACCAAGGGAAAAACCTCCCCACCAGAAACAGCTTCAGCTGGGGAAAAGCAGAATTTAGCACTCTGACAGTCTGGACATCTGGGTGGGAAGCTAAAATAAAAAGACATTGCTATTTTGGGAAAAATACCCTGCTTGGCATCTATTGTTCCTGCCAAGAGCAATCCTACAACCAGCACGTGGGGTGTGAGCTTTTTGGGTGAGTCTATTCCCAGAAGGTGGCAGCCCAGAGCCCAATTTAATTGCTGAATAATATCAAAGCTGCTCAAATCAAGCCGTTCATTGAGGTTTATGGGTGCTGATTTGTTTGGAGAATAGGACTGACAGCTAAATGTGAAGGGGGGGGAAAAAAAGAGAGGATAAAAGTGTGAGACAGCTGTTGCCAATTGCAGTATATTTATCTTGGGGGAAACAAATGCACTCAGGCACTGTAAATATCCAGTAAAGTCTCTGGTGCCCACAGGAAAAGCTGGACAGGTGTTTCATGTGGGACCCCCAGCCATGAATCTCAGGATAAGAGTGCAGAGCTGTCAGCCCCACGGATTTATCAGCAGCCAACGCAGGGAAGGGTTGAAAGCTGCCATGACTTGCATTAACCCTTTCTTATGTTTTGTATTTTTTGTTATACACATTATACCCCTCTCTTTTCTTTCTTTCTTTCTTTTCCCCACTTCTTAAATTAATTTGTCTGTGTGAGCTCTTGACTGTGGGCATCCAGATATTGGAAGGAGCAGAGCACCACCAAACCCCTGCCAGCTCCTTCCAGCCCACCTCAAGGAAATGCTCAAATCTTGGGTGAAGAGTGAATTCTGGGGATCTGGAGATCAAGGAGGGCAGGAATTGCAGCCAACTCCTGGGGGATTTGCACAGAAGAAAGAAATGGTGAGCAATAAAAACCCATAAAGGCTCTTTCATTTCCGGAAGCAGCAGTACTTCACATTTTGGCAGTGACTTGAGATCAAAGTATCCTAAATTTCCTTATGAAATAAAATTATTTCAGCTATCACTGAAATGTTGCCATTACGTTGGAAATGTATTTCCCGAAGAGCTCGTGCCTATCTAAAGGCTCTCAGATTTATAGGCTGGGGTTTTTTGCCAGCAATATATTACATCCTTTTCAAGTAAAATAATTAAAGACCAAGTCAAAAAGTTAAGGGGCTTTTTTGTATGATGCCTTAAAATACTTAAAAACCACAGTATTGTCAGACACACCCCATCCTCCAGGTGAATATGACCTCCTTGATTAATGTAACAGCCATAAGCCCTTATTAGAATGGTTAGGGCTGGTCAGAATCAGGGCTCAATGAAAAAAAAAAAATTCCCTTTTATGGACTTCATATCACTGTTTTCAAAGCAAAATGTGAATACTCCATCTGTAAAGCACAACTCAAGTTTCTGAACCAATGGGAAAATGGGGATCACTTTCTCTAGCTCACTGAGAGCTTCTGCCCCACAGCAACACATGCAATTGACAATGGAGGATTCCACGTGAAAAATCAGAAAATCAACTTTTCAGCCTTTTCTTCTTCTCCACCTGAAGCACCAAAATTATTAGAGACACTTGAGTGTGGGGTGGTTTTTTTCCAGCCATGGAAGACATTTTTCTGTATGAAGGGAAGACTGCCTTTTCTAAAGGGGATGTTTTTGGAGAGGGAATGCTGTGAGATCCACGGCGCTGCCGTGTCAGTCACGCTCTCTCCACAGCACGCTGGAGCTTTTTATGTCACCATCTTCACAGAGGGCTTGTGCAGGCTGAACTTTATGATATATGCATTCAGCTAAGTCAAAATGAAGAAATACAGCCCAGGAGGGATGGAGAGGCTCCTCCAGAGGACCATACATCTCACTCAGAACCACAAGGACAAGCTCACCCTCAGCAGGTGATGCCAACTCTTCACTGGCCATAAAGAGAATTAAGAGTGACCCTCTCCTCTTGAATGTCTCATTTCTATCAACAAATCTTCACCTTTTCTTGCCTGTTTTCACCAAAACTCACGCATTATCCTGGAAGATGAATACCAGGGTTTTATGCCATTACAACGAGTCCTTTGTGCCACTCTGAGCTTGTTAAAAATAAACCAAGTGCTTTTAAATGGTCAAAACCAGAAAAGAATCCAATTTTTCACAATATTACCCATTCTTGGCCATTCCTCCACGTTCAAGGTTTCTTGCAAACAGGCTCATCTGGGGAGATCAGGAACATTTGTGCAAAAATACCACTGTGCCATCAAACAGTTTTAATTTTTTTTAAGAATTTATCATAGCCAAATTTCCTCGATCCAACCCCAGGAGGTTTTCTTGCACTGGGAGCATCTTTTGCTCTCGGCCAAGATGCTGGTTTTACTAAATGCTGACCTTCACACCCTCCCAACATCCTGTTATTAGTTATTGCCTGGTAAAAAAAAGAGAAATTGAATCTGTGTTTCTGCTACAAGCGTGGGTTAAAGCAGATAGCAGATAGATTTGATTTTTCTGTAGAACAAAGTCTAGACCACAGCAAATCCTGTTTCTATTTTTCTCCTAAAAAACCAGTAGGTCAGTACATAAGCACTAGGATAAAAAGGAGAAGGAAACACCACGTTGGACAATGCCAAAAATTCTCTTGCCAAACACTGATTTGGAATGTCAGTGGATGGGCCCCTGAGCATCCAGGAGAAGGAGCATTTATTTATTTAACGTTTTCACCTAAGTATTTCATATTTTATTTGTTGTTTAATATTTGCACATATTTATTCGTTATTTGTATTTACTTAATTACTATTTCCCAATCCTACCCCCAACTTCAGCTCCACAGAAAGGATGGAGCTGCTTCAGTGGATTTCTGATGAGAACAACAATTACTGCTAAATATTTCTCTCCTCTCCAAAGATACCCATCCCTGAAAGGCTCCAGGGATATCTCTGCAACATAAACATGAGAATAAAACCTGCAAGAGCCAGTCAGAGCTTTAGTAGACCAGGTTAATGTACCTTGAACGGCAGCATTAAACAACTTTGCTCATTTTTTTAAGTGGAGAGCTGAGATACCTACATACATTTTAAAGTGTAATTTTTATAGAGGAAGACCATTAAAGCACCTTCCAAAACAAACTGACACAGGGAAACATCAAAGGACCTTCTTCAAAGCAACCTGAGAATACTTGAATTTTGTGCAACCCAGCCCTCTGCCCAAGAAAAGTTCCCAAAAGAGCAAGTTGTGATTTTTTTCATCAAATCAAAAAGCTTTGAAGTGAAGTGTAGCTCAGGAACCCCAAAAATGCAGAAACTTCCTCTTGCTGGGCATGAAATGTCAAAAAAAAAATTCTGGTTGTCTTGTAAAAAAAATAGGGAGCAGATGAATGTTTTAACAGCTCTTCTCTGAGAGCAATTACCTCTGAACAATTTATGTGCAAAATCTAAAGTCTTGCCCTATGCTTTCAAACCTTGGCTTGTGCTCCTCATTCTCCACCACAACCTGCTAATTCCATGAGTCAGGAACCACTGAGCACCCACAGTTCCATCCTGCAAACACCAAATCTCAAACCCACTCTGGCAATGAGAAGGTCACAGAATGACAGAATGATCTGAGCTGGAAAGGATCCACAAGGATCACCGAGTCCAGCTCCTGGCCCTGCACACCCCAAGAGTCACAGCACATGCCTGAGAGCACTCTCCCAATGCTTCTTGAGCTCTGCCAGCCTTGGGGCCGTGCCCACTGCCCTGGGAGCCTGCTCCTGTGCCCAAGCACCCTCTGGGTGAAGAACCTTTCTCTAATACCCAACCTGAGCCTCCCCTGACACCACCTGAGGCCATTCCTTCGGGCCCTGCCACTGGGCACCACGGAGCAGAGATCAGTGTTTGCCCCTCCTCTTCCCCTCACAAGGAAGGTGTAGACTGTGATGAGCCTTCCCTCAATCTCCTCCAAGACCAAGGGCCCTCAGCTGCTCCTCCTTGAGCTTTCCCTCAAGACCCTTCACCATCTTTGTTGCCTTCTTTAGGATGCTCTCTAAAACTCCAATATTGTTCCCATACTGCGGTGCCCAAAACTGCCCACAGCACAGAGCAGAGAAGGACAATCCCCTCCCTCACCCAGCTGGGGATGCTGGGCCTGAAGCCCCCCAGGACAAGGATGTCCCTCCTGGCTGCCAGGGCACTGCTGACTCAAATTCAACCTTCCATCAACCAGGACCCCAGGTCCCTTTCAGCAGAGCTGCTCTCCAGCACCTCATTCCTCTGTCTGTCTGTGCCTCCAGGGTTGTCCCCATCCCAGGTGCAGAATCCAACAGTGGTGATGGCTCAGTCCTCTTATTTGTCAGGGTCTCTCTGCAGGGCCTCCCTGCCTTCCAGGGAGTCAACAGATCATCCCAGTTTTGTACTGTCTGCAAACCTGCTTAATATCCCTTCCAGTCCTGCACCTAAGTCATTTATGAAGATGGTGAAGTGCACAGGGTGGAGGATGGAGCCCTGCAGTGATACCTTGGGAAGGCTGAGCTGGAACAGAGACTGGACAGAGCCAGAGAATAAAGCAGGTATTTATTCAAAGGCCTTTAAGGTACACCTTGGGCAGGACAAGAGCCTGACCAGGGCTACACCCAAGGTGGATCCAAAATGGTCACAAAATGAACACAAAATGGTCACAAAATGGTCACAAAATGAACACAAAATGCAGGACCGGTCACAAGGTCTCTCATTTTATAAGGTCCATTTGCACACTGGAGTTTAATTGTCCAGTTATAGCTTCAGGTTATGAAGTCCCATCTTTCTTGTTTTATCTCTTCAGCCACCCTTGTTTGTGCTTTTGGGCCTGAAAGTTGTACTCACTGTACTTGTTCTGCAGCAGGAACAGGATTTGTTTTGTGTCCCTGCTCTGTGAAGAGCTGAGTGACACTGAATGTGAGCTCAGAACTGCATCCCTGGGCAGCACAGAGTCTGAAATACATGAAAGCTTAAACTTGAGGCACCAGCAGAACCCCACTAGTGACAGGCTGCAAGTCTGATGTCACCCTTTCACTACAACCCTTTGTGTCCCACCCATGAACCAGCAGCTCCAACACGGTTATCCAGCTGTGGCCACTTTGTGCAGAGGATACTGTGACAGATGGTATTGAAGGCTCCATCTCCAAGGTCCCTGCCAGGTTAAAAAGAGCTTCTCAGAGGATAAAAAAGGCAAAAAATTGGATGAGTTTTGGAGACATGAGCTGGAAGTAGAGGTTTAAGTGTGGGTCTGAGGCGAACGAGGTCATGGGAAACTGTAATATTTGTGAATTCTACAAAACTTCTGTCCCAAGACCAAAGCTGGCATCAGCACTGTATCTTGAGGATGGGTAGCTGAGAAGAAACACACTCAAAAACTGTCTTGCTCTGCAAAAATTAAACCAGAATTCGAGTTTTTTCCATTCCAAACTGACACCTGCAGTCCTTCACCAATGTCCTGGTTTCAACCAGGACAGAGTGAATTTTTACAATAGCTGGGAGGGGGGCTTGACCAGACTCTAATATTATTTGATACAATATTATGTCTCTGCCAGGGGCAGGGGAAAGGCACTCTGTCTTTCCTGGGAAGAAGGGGATTCATTCTCATGGAGCAAGCACAGCAGACAGAGCAGTGGGGTAATGCTGGTGCTGACCAGAGGGAGCTGTTTGGGGGGCAAGGCTGTGGTCAGGTAAAGCTCTGTGCTCTCTTTTGTACACTTTTGTTATTTGTATTGCTGCTGTTACAAATCCATTTTCTTATCTCATTGCTGCTTCCAGTAAACTGTTCTTATCCCAACCCATGCTCTTTGCCTTTTGTGCCTCCCAACTTTTCTCTGCAGGAGAGGGGAAGCAAGTGAGCTGTGGGAAGTTTTGGAGACTCAGGGAAGGGGCACTAAATTGGGGAATACCATTATTAAATAACAACCATCAATTTCTCTGCCACTGCAAATATCACAAAGTGCAAAACAGACCAATGCCAGTGCAAGACTCACCTGCAACCTCAACACTGCCAACAATTCTGGCACAGATCCCACCACAAACCAAAGACTTTTTGTAAATGTTGCTGCAGTCCATTAGCACCCCATAATCAATACTGCAATTTTCCATATTTTTAGATAATGCTTCAATGCCTTCCCGGGGCGTTTGTTTTGCAACTCAAATCTCACAGGTTTTATGCAAATCTCCCAAAACCTCCATGAGTAGCACCAGGTAAATACAGATACCTGCTTTTTGGTGGACTGGCTAAAAAGAGCAGAGTGAACCCAACTGCAGAAATACAGGTGAGGTGAGGTGAGGTGTGAGAGGCATCACACAAAGACTTCCCACTTCCCTGACTGGGAAAGCCAGGAAAACAGCAATACCACAGTACACCAAATAAAATCCTCCCTTAAATCTGCCTCATTTCTTGCTGTATCCTGCTATCACACTTGGAAATTTTCCCCTTGGGAGGGGGAAAAACTCCCTCTGGAGCCTCGTAAGGCAGATAAATCAGAGCTCTTGACTCGCTGAGTTTTCTCTTGCAGCTCTCTGGCTCCTCCCAGTCTCACCTTGCCCCTGAATTTCCTATGTAAAATGTAAAAATCCCCGTGAAAAATGACTCTGCTGACCAGAAAACAAAAATAAGGTTTTTCCTTGAGGCATGTCAGGCTTTCTGGCACCTACAGAGAGTTGTCCCTATCCCAACCCTGAGCCAAGACACTAAAGATTGAGACGGGAGCACCTTGATTAATCACCACAATTGAAACATCTTTCATTTGCCCATTTGAAAGCAATTTTTTGGCCATATTTCCAGCCTCAGTGAGAAAAGAGAAGTCTGAGATATGATGTGGTGATTTATAGGGAGTTACAATGGGTTTCAAACTCCTTTAGTGATGCTTAATAAGACTGTCTTCTCCATTTACTCCAAATGGGAGTAAATCTCAGCCTGGGCTGAACTCAACAGGATGAGGAAATTGGGGAAAAAAAGGACTGGAAAGTGTTCATGGTGTGAGACAGATATGCTAAATTCTTTCCACAGCTTTTTTTGCACAATGACAAAAGGTATGGCCTGGCCTCAGAGGTGTGGTCATACGGGCTTCAGGAGGAGGAAAGCTGAAATAGTTTTGTGCCTGGAAACTGAGGAGACCAACACACAGTGGAGAAAGCCAAGGGAAACCAAATTGTTTCTCAGAAGCTTTCAGGTAATTTCTATTATTAACCACCTAGAGCAATGCCAGCCCAGTGTTCCAGAAGGGCATTAAGTGGACACTCACCACCATCACATCCTTCTGTGCCTTTAAAGGAAGGTGTCTGGTCCTTGCTGGCACAATTTGCTGAGCAGTTTGGGTTTGGTCTCCTTGCTGGAGATACTTCCAGGGCCAGGTTGCACTTTGTGTCCTCCATAGACACAGCTCCTCCAAAGAGAACAACCCAATGCACACAAAATACATGGCAGGGTACCAAGTCCATTGGATGCCTTTAAGATTTCAGCCTTTATATTTTTCAAATCCTGTGCAGCATCANCCAGGTGCCCACTCCAAGGCATCATTTTCATGCAAGTACTGGGCAGCTCACTTTGAAATACAGATTGGAGAGGGCTTCAAGAGGAAAGAGGGCATCAAGCAGGGAGGAGCCCCCAAAAAGTGGTCATTGTGGTGACCCCAATCCCCCCCCACGCTCACCAGAAAAGTAATTTTAACATGAATCCAAACTGTACCTTTTTCAGAAAGGGGTAAAATCAGGCTAAGGAGATATTCATCACTTCCTTCATTGGGTGGTTTTTGTTTTGGCTCAAGTGGGGTCACCAGCAAGAATCAGGGCTTAAAGGGCAGCCTGAGGGGAAAAAATCCTTCCCTTATTGGCTGCTTCTTACTAAAAGGGACTTTCAGAGGAGGCAAAACTCAAAAGAAAAGCCTCAAAGAAAAAATGGTCTGCTGGGCCATGGACCAAATGAAAGTTTTGGGTTTTTCCCTGAGAATCCCTCACATAAACATAACCACTTTAAGAAGAAACCAGGCACTTCTGCAGAATATTTATGCATATTGAAGGTGCCACTCCCATTTTCAATGACCAAAGGTTTCTCTTTGTTGCTACAGGAGGGAAGTTGTAGCCAACAGGGTTTTATTTTCTGTGTCACCTGCCGGGTGCCCTGGTTTTGGCACGGATCAAGCACATTTGTCACTCTGTCAAGCCCTAATTTTAGTGACCGGGGTTGGCTAAAGGACTGTGAAACCCTTGGTTTCATTTATATCTTATCTTAAGCTCTGCATTTCATTTATTTTTAGTTGGTGACCATTTCTCTGCACCCTGCTGCCGGCTGTGCCAAAAATTTGCAGTGATAACAGCCTATATTTCAGAGTATTTTCACAAAAATATATCTGTGTTTTCCTCCAGGCTGCTTATGCCTTGTAGGGCTCTTAACAATATGTTATCTACACTTGAGCTTTAAAACAAGATTCCCTGCACAGACTGATTTCTTAAAAAAAAAATAAAATTAATTCTGCTCTGAAATGCTCACTGCATTGAGGGAAAGGTTGATACAATTTAAATGCAACAGGAAACAGCAGAAATTCCTCCAAATAACGCCACACCAAGGTCATGACTCACCAAATCCTGTTCAATTAATCTACATAATTGCACAATTAATACATATAATTGCTTAATTAATGTAAAGCAAAGCAGCCTTACTGTTAGGGGGTGCTCAGGGAGCCACTGCCCTGGAAGTTTCCTCCCACTGACCCGAAAACTGGGTAGGGATCACAGCCTGGGAAAGCAAAAATTAAATATTTGAATATTGAAAGAAACTGATGAAATAAGAAAGTGAAATATTAAGCGAAGGATGAAGGTTTGCACTAGGAAAGGTATTCTGGCAGTCTCAGGGAAACCATGGATGGCAAGCTGCTCTTAATGCATTTTTTCTGAAGGATGATGGGAAAAATAGGAGGAATCAAGGAAAATGTAGGTGGGAATATCCCCTGAGGATGAAAGCAGGACTGAAGTCTGAGCTAGATCAGGGGTTTTCCCCAGCAGGTTTGAACACCTCCAAAAAAGAGCAAAAAATAAATCAGATTTTTAGAGGTCGAACCGAGGTATGTCCAGAAATCCAAGGTGAGCTTGTGGTGGGTCTGTCCACAGAGGATGGAGGTCACCGTCGTCCTGTCCCGTCCTCTTCCACTCCTGCTGGGTGCTGAAAGCTCCTCAGGGGATCACACTGAGGGTCACTGGTACAATCCAGGTCTGAAGAGGAGAAAAAAAAGGAAAAAAGGAATGAAACTGCACTGATGTTGGCTGTGCCCCCACTTCATGCTGGCAGTTGCCGTTTCCCTGGTTAATTATAATATTTCCTTGAGTGTAAATGTGTTTTTATACTTGGGCTCAGACAGAGTGAACCGGGGAACAGCCACTACCTCCAAAACTGGGGAGCTCCCAGGCACTGCTTAATAAGGAAAAGTCCATCCATACGCTAGAGATGATTTTGCAACTGCCAAGAACCTGGCCTTTATGGGACTGGGATTTCTAGGCCCATCTCAGCAGTTTCAGTGGAAAAACGAAGATGGGCTGAGCAAAGACCAGCACAGCCACTGACACAGGGATGTTTTGTGTTTGACTGCGAAAAAAAGGAATACAAGAGATAAAATTCACCACATCTCTCCATATATATCACCTCTAGTGAGCCCCTCAGACCTTCAGCATCCATCTGATGAACGTCCCTCAATATAAATCACCTCCAGATATTACCTCTCTGTCTATAAACATCACCTGAGATCTCCAATATATATGTCTGATGCATCTGCCTTGATATATATCTCCTGGTAAAGAGCTCCTCAGATCTCCAGTATAAATCCCTTATATTATATACATATATATAGTCCAATATATGTCCCTTGATACACACAACCTCTGCCAAGCTCCTCTCAGCCTACCCCTGATGTGTCACCTTGACACAAACCAGCCCTGGACAGCTCCTCACCCACGCACAGCTGACATGAACATCTCTGACAAACAGCACCTGGCTGGGGCACCTCAAATCTCTGCCACACATCCAGTACATCCAACATGGCCCTCATCATCTTCAGGGAGCTCCTCAGAGCTCTGATAGATGATGTCCCTTGATACATCACCTCCAGAGAGCCCCTCAGGTTTCAATATGCACCCAAAACACCCACCCTGACACACACAACCCTTACAGAGCTCCTCAGATTGCTGATCAATGTCTAACATGTACAGACGTGTGTACACACCCATGTGCTGAGCTGCTGATTTGAATGTACATCTGATATGTGCCACCACCACCTCCAAAGACATCCTGAGCTGCCCACTATACACCTGAGATACCTAACAACAGGCACAGAACCTCTGGAGAGCTCCTCAGATGCCCAATATACACCTGAGATCCCTAACAACATGCACAGAACCTCTGGAGAGCTCCTCAGATGGCCAATATACACCTGAGATCCCTCACAACATGCACAGAACCTCCAAAGGGCTCCTCAGATGCCCAATATACACCTGAGATCCCTACCAACATGCACAAAACCTCTAAAGAGCTCCTCAGATGGCCAATATACACCTGAGATCCCT
>VYXD01014074.1:135110-149498 GCA_013397195.1 Hylia prasina | reverse complement strand
AACCTCTGGAGAGCTCCTCAGATGTCCAATATACACCTGAGATCCCTAACAACATGCACAGAACCTCTGGAGAGCTCCTCAGATGGCCAATATACACCTGAGGTACCCACCCACACACAGAGAATCCCCAAAGAGCTCCTCAGATGCCCATGGCACACCCCAGGGATGCATCTCTGCTGTACATCACCAGCAGAGAGCCAAGCCTGGTGTGGTGAGGCCAGACAGGAGACCCACGAGAACTGTTTCCCCTGGTTTTAATTCCATCCCAAGCCCCCGGCATTAACAACACGTGTGGGTTTGTGCCTTCACAGCAGGTGTCCATCATCTCACCCAGGAACATGGGTCCAAAGGAGCTGATGGGGAAGCTGGAATAGGAGGTGCCATTTCTGGAAACCTGAGGTCATTGCCCAAACAGAGATATGGAAACAACTGGGTCATTTCCGGGCAGAACAGGGCAGAAAGCTCCAAACATGGAAAATTTGGTGAAAGAGACAGAAGGTCAAGGTGCCTCTTGACTTCTCAGGCCAGTGTAGGTCCTGTCAGGAGATGTAGAGACCTGATCTGCTCAGAAGGGCCTGAGTCCAAACTCTTCCACCACAACAGCAGGTGAAATATTAAGGTTATTTATGGCAAAGAATTAATGCTCGTGCCTTGGAGGAGCACAAATGGGCTGATGCCAAATACACATCACAAACCTGGGACTCAGTTTTCACTGGATTTGTCCTGACATCATGATGGAAAAGCTCATGTTTTGCACCAGTCCTTCATCCCCATAAAGACTTTTTTCTATCTCACAGGAAAGACTTTTGTCATCTGGGCTTGTTGTGTGAACAAAACGCAAGGGCTGGAGCAAAAGGAGCAGAAATAAGGCTCTGTCAGTGTTAAAGGAGCTCTGATAGACTGGTAGACTGATTTTCATCCCTGGAGGTGGTCAGGCCTGAGGTCTTGGGTGCTGCATGCATTTAGGAGAAAAACATTGAGCAACTCTTGCAGAAGCAGTGCCATTTTTGTCCCCACCACGAGGAACACGAAGAGCCAACCCCACCAGGGACATCTCCCTGAACACCCTCGCAGAGAGAGAGAGAGAGAAGCCTTTTTGAGCTGGAGCGCACTTTCAGCAACTTCAAAAGGCATCCTTTGAAGTTCAGCAAAGGCCTTTGAAGTCCTCCCAGTGCAAAAGGGAATGGAGGAGATGCCTTCTTCAGGATGCCCCACCACAGGCAATGCAAGGCTGCGAGATCCGTGGTGTCCCAGGCGCTCGTGGTTGTACCCAGCAGCTGCCCGGGGTCATACATGAGACACCAATTCTGACAAGTCATCAATCCCCACAAATGCCCGAAATCCTCATCCAGCTGCCCTGAATTGCACCCAACAGCAGAGATGGGAGCCCAGTATCCTGGGACAGCAGCCTCCACCTCAAGTTGCAAAAGGCCAAGGGCATCCCTGTTAACAAGTTTTAATGAAGTGTAAGGCAATGCTAATAAAGCTGACGTTTAGCAAAACAAAATTCAGGATTTTTTTTTGCCAAAAGGGTAGGATTTTAAAGCAAGAAGGCTTTTCCTGGCATGTCACTTCGTCTCTTCTGATGTGAGCAAGCTGTGGAGCTTCCAAGCTCATCATGTCAGTGCTGTTTAATTGTGACTATCACATTTTAATAAATTTAATGACAGCTCCTCTGACTTAGGGGGAAACCACAAATGGTGAAATCCCCAGTAATACTGGGTTTTGTTGAATTATTTTTATACCCTACACTATGCCCAGCAGTAAGCTCCACTGGCCCCAAACTCCACACCCAGGGGACAACCAAAGAAACCCTGTACGTGTTAAAAACAGTATAAATGCAGAAATCAAAGCTCAAGTTTCAGTTAACCCTTTAAGGAGCTCCAAGGGATGATTGTGACTCTCCAAACACCTTGGCAACACCTGCTGCCATCTGCCAGGAGGACTTTTGTGATAAAAACCTTTGGTGTATTGGGCTTTTCCCCTCACAGTGCAATTCCTGTAGCGTCTCCAGCCTCTGGATAAGGGCTGGGGCCAGGTGTTGGGGATGCTCAAAGGGGCCAAGAAGAAGATGGCATTTTCATTTCAGAAGTTAAAGTGGCCATGCACAAACCCCACCCTTTCTCCTAGAGAGTGAAAGATTTGAGCCATGCCCATACACCCAAATTCTTTTGTATTTCTGCAAAAGCAAAGCTGCTTTGAGGCAAAACACGGCTGGGAGAGACAAGTCTGCTGGGGACTCACATTAATCCAAACGGGGCATGTAGAGAAATATTGGACATCCCCACCCCAGACGTGTGCATGTGAACACATCTGGATCCAGGGAACAAAAGCAGCCTCTCTCCACTGTGCTGATAAATAATGGAAAGGCAAAGTGCCCTGCAGAAGCAGCACCATACTGTTCGGCCTCGGGCGAGACGGAGCAAAATTCGGTACCCATGAGGTCTGGAACAGTGGGATTAATAACACATCAATTTTAATGCAGGGTGGCTTGTGCAGGGTTTTTTTTTTTCCCTTTTCCTTTTTTTTTTTTTTTTTTTTTTTTTTTTTTCCTTCCCTGCTTCACAAACAGCAAAGTGAATGTTTGAGCATCTCAGTGGGGGGTTAATGAGGACTCTGATTAGTTATTCAGATTTGCCGATGCTGCCTACATCCATCCTCGGATGGGGGAGTAACAGGAAAGGGTTTGCAGAAAAAGCTCTTAATGATGACCTGCCTGGGTTTCACAGCTCAGGGGGATGAAGGTTTTGGGGGGCTCACATTACAGGGGTCCCCAACCTCAAAATCCTAGTGCCAACTTTGAGATGGAAAAGCTTCTTTTCCCATCATTTGTAGGGATGTTAAAAGCTGCTGCACATTCAGCCAAGCCAATTCCTGTAAAGTTTCTGAGGAAAACATTTGGATTTGTGGGATTTTTTTCACGTAAAAAAGAAAAAAACATCTTGGGTGCCCTTAATAAAATGTATGTGCAGTTCTGGTCAGAAGTATAAGACCAAAAATGACAGATGGACAGAAGCAAGGATGCATGGATTCATGGATGCAAGGATGCACACATGAACATACAGGGTGAAAAGGCACATGGATGCATGGAGGCAAGGGTGGAAGAAAGGATGGATCATCCCACAAGCCACCACTGGGCTGCAAAAATGCAACAACTGCTGCAGTATCTCCTACAGCATCCCATAAAAGTCTAACAGTGGTTTATGTCCCTGCGGAAAAGCAATGAGCTCACCTCCTTGCTCCTTGACCCAGGGATATTTTAAGCAGGTTGAGCTCACATCAGTATTTTAAGAAGGTTGAACTGCTGTATTTCGGGGTTTCTTTCCAGATTTAGGCTTTTGTTCTTCACCTGCATCAAAAATCAAAAGGGAGCCTGAGAAAATAAAGGGCGGGTGTCCAAAATGATGCCACAAAAGGCCTAAGGGATGGAACCAGGGAGGTGTTTCATGGCATTGCAAAGGGGCCAGTAAAAGAATTCAGGCATTATTTTAGGATTCACTCTAGAATTCATTATTTCTTCACCAAGAAGAAATATTTGAAGGATGAGCAGGAGGGTGAAGGCACTCTCTCAGTGGTAAATTCGTCCTGACAATGAATGTCAAGACTTGATTTCTTTTGGGGTCTAGAGACCCAGCTGGCTCTTGCTTTGAGCATCACTCAACCCAGCATCCAACAGGGATTTTGGGGGACTAAACTCCCTGGTATTTGTGTCATTTCCCATAACACCTGCCAGGATCTAAGGGGAAAGACAAAGTGGAGTTATCCTTCTGATTTCACATCGAGGCACTCCATCCCAAACAGGCTCTTTTCCCAAGGACTGCCTCCATATGCTTTGTCTGGGGTTTAAACGGTGTGTTAATTGTTCTGAATTAACAGCTCCAGCTGGAGAAGCAAACAAGCAATTTGAAACCTTAAGATAACACCCAACTTATCTCAAGTGATTTAAGTTGGGATTTTTTTATTTGGTTGGTTGGTTGGTTGGAGGCAGGGGGGTTAGTGATTTTTTGGGGGGTTTTGGGTTTAGGTTTTTTTGAGGAGATATAACACGTTCTGGTTGTGAATACACTGTCCAGAGCCTGGATAAAATCACTTAGTGCACCCAATCTATCAGGAGTGGCCATTGGCACATGGCCACAGGAGGAGGTGGGATTGTAGGACAAAGAGAAAAAATGAAAAATCTCTGCATTTCGCTTTGCTTTAGAGACAGGAAAAATCTAATATATCCTCATCACTGCTGGGCAAACCACTGACTGCAGAAGAGCTAAGGATTATTTTCTCCCCAACACCTTTTTTTTTTTTTAATTACATAGGGAATCCCAGAATGACTTGGGTTGGAAGGGAACTTAAAACTCATCTTGTACTAACTCCCTGCCACAGGCAGGGACACCTCCCACTATCCCAGGTTGGTCTAAATCCCCATCCAGCCTGGCTTTGGACATTTCCAGGGATAGGGCAACCGGTGCCAGCCCCTCACCACCCTCACAGGGAAGGATTTCCATTTACAGTTTGTTTCAAAATATTCAAGCGCTCAAAAAAGACCAAAAAAACCCACCAGCAAACTCTTTCAAGCTTTATCCCTTAGCCCTCTTTCATCTTTTTTCCTTTTCCTTTTTTCATTTGCTGCTAGATAGAGGAAGGGAGAAGGAGCGACTATGATGATAATTTGTTTACAAGACTGGATCTTCAACATGGATATATCAATTATTTTTAGAATTGTCATTTCAGCAATTTAAATCCTTTCTAATCTCACTCAGGGTGTGGGATTCGAGGAGGAAAGTCCACCCCTCTCTCCCCACCCTTCCATGTCTGGTTTTAAGAGGAGCCAGTGGTGCTGGCAGTGAAACAGACTCCACAAGAAAAGATTTCTATGATTATGAGCAAGTGTCTGTTGCCAGATTGAGTGGAAACTCCTCTTGATACCTGTCCTGGTTCCAGCCAGGAGAGGGTTAATTTCTGCAGTAGCTGGGAGGGGGCATGGCCAGGACCTGGTTATTCTATACCACTTCACATCATTTTGGGGGGGAGGGGCAGGAAAGGGACTCTCTTCCCAGCTGGAGCAGCTCTAGCTTAAGGTGAGCATTTTTGTATGTGAATCACTCTTTTCTGTACCCTTTTGTTATTAATATTGTTGCTGTTACTGATTGTTTTCTCATTGCACTTTCCAGTAAATTGTTCTTATCTCAACCCATATTTCTGACAATGATCTTTGCCTTTCATGCCTCTAATTCTCTTCTCCAGGAGGAGAAGGGGAGGGGAAAGGGGATCCAGTGAATGGCAGCACTGGTTTGCAGAGTCTCAGTAGAAGCACTAAACTGGGGGGACCATTCCTAAACCATGACTCTACCCCAGCCAAGGCTGAGTTGGGAGTCAATGTCCATCAACGCCCAAAAGTTTTCCAAGAGCATCATCAGGTCTGGGTCCTGTCAGATGAACTTTCCAGTAAATGGGGTCATGATCCTCCAGCATGGTCTTCTGCTGACATTGGGACACTCTGTCTCCATTTTGTCTCCTTTTCCCAGAGGAAAAAAGGTCTAACTGTGCCCTGAAGACATGAAGAAGGGACATTAAGATGCAATGATGCATCCTTCCCCAACAGTGGGAGGCACCTCCAAAATACAGACCCAACTCTGGGGCTGTGGGTCTCAGGCAGCCTCGGATGCCCAGATCCCCAGTGCCAAGCTGTGCTACCTGATGACCTCCTGGCACATGGATAAAGCAACAGGAGAAGCGATAAATCACTTTGGCACCTTCCCTGGGCATGGCAGCCCTTGATAAAGAACCAAAACTCAGGAGAGGGAGTCTGACACCACACCATTCCCAGTGCATTCTGTTGCGCAGATTAATCCTTCTTGATGGAGAATTACAATTAGGGCTCCGTCTTAAGGAGATATCAGCAATCAGATATCTTATCAAATGCCACCTCAATTATTCAAATAATCCCTGGCTCTTAGATTTGGGTGCTGTTTAGGGAAAGCAGTCCGATTAATGTGCTGACACTTCCCCATCACGTCCGACATCCTCAACTTCATGTCTGATTACGGAATTTGCATTCAATTTAATTTTTTCCATCTGGAGTAAATGAATAATCCGAGTACCTACCCCAGCCTTAATTACATTTGTTAAATTAAAAACCTGGGATGTGAGAAATTTAAATGCATGTAGCTCCATGGCCAGACAAACCTGCATGTTCAACCTGCCGCAGCCCTGCCAGCTCCTGCTCCAATTTCTCTTCCTTCCCCACAGCCAGGCATCAAGGAAATTACAACTAGAAAACAAAAATTCTTTCTAAATGATGAAACAATAGATGATCTTTTGACATTTCCAGCGCTGTTTGCAAGGGAATGAGATAAAATGTAATAAATTCATATACTTCTGTGTGTTTCTTGGCTCCAGCAGCTAAAATTTCCATCTCTTTATGCAGGAGTCCTGGGGAGCAGAAATCCTTGATAATGCCAAACAATTCGACACTTTATTTTCTCTTTACTCCACACCATGCAAAACACAGGCTTCAAGCTGCCAGCTGCTGGGAGTGAAACCAGATGCCACATCCCTTTTCCATATGGAAACAGAAATCGCCCCGTCTGGGGGGGCCGTGTGCTCCCCTCAGTCTCAGCCCTCCGTGACCCCAGGGCTGCTACTGGCACACAGCAAAGGCTCCCTCCAACAGCAAAAAAACCCACTATTTCAATGGTGCAATTGTCATTTTCTACACTCAGCCTGGCTCAGGCCAGATCCTGGTACCATCAGACCCAGAGAACATCAAAAAAGATTTGCCCCAAGCCACCACATTTCCTAATTTTAAAATAAAGACATAAATGGAGAGGTGTAAGTAAAACTACTGAGCCTGATAAATTTTTCAAAATAAACTGAACAGAAGCTTGCTGAATTTCCTTTCTTTTGGAGATGATGAAACTTAAAAGGATGGAATTAATAGGTGGACTCGAAGTGGTGATGAGAAAAGTGTCCAGATAATTAAAGAATAATTAATCATTAAATGGAAAATAAAGCATTACCAGCTCAGACCACTTTAGGAGGAATACTTCACAGATTAATTGGAAATGGGAAATGTCAAATAAATAAATTTGGGTGTTGATGTAGATGTCAGCAGCAATGAAAACGTTGAGGAAAGCCTTTTCTCAACACTCACAAAGACTGAATTAAATAACTTACATGTGTGTGAGTGCAATGACAGCAATCCCCCAGTTTGAGGCTTGTGAGACCAGTAATAAAACACAGCTAAAAACATTCAGGGAAAGCCACACTCGGGTAAAGTGAGACAGGTGAGAGCAGAATCAAAACCAGTTTTCCCTTTCCTCCCAGCATACTTGCAGCTCAGACAACAGTCCTGTACTCCCAGGAAGCTGGATTTGACTCCCCAGCCCAAAAAAATCCCTTCAGAGGGGTGTAACAGAGCATCCCCCCAGGCACAGGGGCCACCAGACCCGGCCATCAGAGCAGGGAACTCCGATGCAGCCTGAG
Organism: Hylia prasina; assembly: GCA_013397195.1. Taxonomy (NCBI): domain Eukaryota; kingdom Metazoa; phylum Chordata; class Aves; order Passeriformes; family Sylviidae; genus Hylia; species Hylia prasina. The sequence goes on along the minus strand of VYXD01014074.1, from coordinate 142,019 downwards.
GGACCTGCGGTTCCTCATCCTTCCTGACTTCCTTCTGCTTTGTCTGGAGTTAACAGTTACAGTTCCGGAGAAGAAAACATCATGTTTTAGCAATGAGGTCCCCAGCGAGGCTGTTTAAAAATTAATTAGTGCCATGCAACGTATTAGCGATGAATAGTAATTTTAGCTTTTGTACCTACTTCATTGCCTTCTACATGGTTGTTATTCCAGCTTTTCCATGGTCCTCCCAGCCAACCAGGACCTACACAGAGCATACCAAGGAAATTATTGGCTGTGTCTCCTGGACATACCCAATTCAACAGCAAACACACACCCCACAACACGTTCTCTCTGAAGCTTTTAAATCGATGAAGGTCATTATATGCTGAGCTGGCTGGAAGGTTGGGAACCTGCTCTGCTCACAGAGGGTGCCCATCATCCCAAAACAGCAGCTGTGCAAGGGTATGAGCCTGTCCACACCTGAGCAGTGTGGGTGCTGTGGCATGGAGGAGGTTGTGGCTCCATGGCTTCATCCAGGATGGAGGACAGAGGTCCTCCCTCCATGGGCAGACATGGGTGGAGATCACCCAAACACAAAGAACACGGAGAACCTTCAAGGATGGAGGTCTGCCAACCCCAGATGCATCTGCCAGCCCCAAGGATGAAGATTTTCCTCCAAATCCAAGGAAGGAGATCCCCATAGCCCAAAAATGGAGATACACTCCCAGCTCTGGAGGTGAAGATGCTCAAGCCTCAGGGATGGAGCTCCACAAAACACAAGGAAGAGCCCACCTAAACCCAAGGTTGGGAATTTCTCTGGCCACAAGGAATGGGATCTCCCAACCCTGCAGATGGAGATCTCCAAAACACAAGGATGGAGACTCACAAACTTCAAGGATAGAACTCCTAACCCTGAGTATGGGGGGGTCTATCCTGACGATGTAGAGCCTCACAACCCACACACCCTCACAACCCTGAGGACAGAGATTCTGCAGACTCCAAGGATGGAGATCCCCCAAGCCAAGAACAGAGAGAGAAATCGCCTCCAGGACAAAGACCCTCCCAAACCTAAGGATGCAAACCCCATCTCCCCCAGTCCCACGGAGGACAATCACCCCTGGGCCACCAATGGCTGAAGTGTTCACCCCAGGCTGCACGGAGCAGAACCTGGGGTCTCACCCTGCTCGGGTAATGCCCACCTCCCCAAACCAACCCCAAATGAGCCACCACTGCGCTCCTTTTGGCAGTGAGCGAGGCAGCAGGGACCGAGGAGCCTCGCTGTGCACACTGCCTTCAGGTGGATTGCGCAGCTGAGGGGAATTTGCTGGGACATCTGGAATATATTGGTTTTATGGCATGTTTCATATCACAGACAGGTACTTTGAAGCAGTTAAGTAGTAGCAGGGCAGCACGTCCCCATGGGTGGGCTGCGGTTTGCGCTTTCAGCCCGAGCCGCGCTGGCGTGACAAAGGGGCTGGGGAGACAGAGATGACGTTTTCCAAACACAGCTTTGTGCCTCTGGGGGCAAATCCAGCAAGAAATTAAAACCCAAAAGGCAAAAAAAAAAAAAAAAAAGAAAGAAAGAAAAAGAAAGAAAGGAAGAAAACGACCCCCACATCTAAGTGGTGTTGATCCCCACATTAGGCTATTAACAGGCCCATCACAAATTGTAAATGACTCAGATAAATTAAATGGGTTAGCAACTGTGAGGAAAGGCCCTTCTGAAGATTCATTTGTTTAGCCGAAAAGAAATTATTCAGGAATTTAAAATCTTTCCAGCAGCTTGACACAGGCACCCTGTCAAGCCCCCATGTTGATGCTCATGCAGCCCTGGGAGGCAGTCAGCCCTGAAAGGAGAAGTCAGAAAATCAGAGAATCCCAGAATGGTTTGGGTTGGAAGGATCTTAAAGATTCTTCCAATTCCCTGCGACTGGCAAAGACACCTTCCACTATCCCAGGTTGCTCCAAGCTCTGTCCAGCCCAGCCTTGGACACTTCCAGGGATGGGGCAGCCACAGCTTCTCCAGGCACCCTGTGCCAGGGCCTCAGCACCCTCACAGGGAATAACTTTCTGATATCTAAACCTCCCCTCTTTCAATTCAGTGCCATTAAAGTGCTCTGTGGCATGTCCCTCCAAAAGCAAGGGGATGCAGGCACCTCCTGGCAAAACTAGTAAAAGCCTCAGTCAATGAGGAGGTCTGAAAATGGGATGGTTTGACCCAAAACATCTCCGTGCAGAGGGAAAGCCGCCAACTGAGCTGCAATTAAAAAACAAAGGGGGGACAGCAACACGGGGCAAGAAGTTCAGGCTGCAACCTTGAGTGCAGTGAGGTGCAGTAATGCCAAAACCTGCAGTGGTCTCCCAAGGCCCAGTGAGCTGCAGTGATTTACCCCCCAAAGCAGGGAGCCACTGCTTTCCTCCCCTGATAATTCATGAAATTCATGCATTAAACCTACCTGACTTCAGAGGCAAAGCCCAACTCCCCATTCACAGCCCTTTTAGCTCATGCAAAATTGAGGGGCTGTTCACCTTCAGACGCTATTTTGCCAGCAGCAGCAACTCAAAACCCCTTTTAGTGGAAGTTCAGAGGTATAAAAGATGCAAAACACCCCTAAATTATTCACATGGTGCTTCAATCAAAGCCGCACTATGGAGAAAAGGGAAGGATCTGGTGACCCTGGGGATGTCTCCCCATCTCTGTCGGGATGGAAAAACCCTTTTTGTATTTATTGGGGAGAAGTGAATGGGGGAGACAATTAAAAATAAGGTTTCCTGTATCCAGAAAGGGCTGGAGAGTGAGGAATGCAAGGAGTATCCATTTTTAGGGTGCACCCAACCAGAGAATTCTGGTTGCATTTGCCCTTTGGCAACACTGAAGCTTCTCCAAACTTTTATAGCACCAGAGGAGTAAAATTAAAGTGAGGCATGGGAAGAAAAATCTCAAAGCCTGAAATCCAACAAGAAAGGACAGGAACAACTAGGGGGAAAAAAATAATAGGAAACTCAAAAATTATTCTTTTGTATTTCATATACAGGAGGTTTTCAAAAAAACAAAGAGCCTTGGAAGATATTTTTTCTTCCATTTTTTCCCCTCTGTTTTGCTTCTTTCTCTTTCACTGAGCATCCAGGTGCTCCTGAGCTGGGATTTCCATTTCTCTGCCTCTTTCTTGGGGCAAAACCCCAACAGCCCAATACAAAAAAAACCCCAAAGCTCAATCCCAAAAGTAGGACACGGAGCCCTGCTCAATCCAGCCTCAGCTTGAGGCTCACTAATTACCTGGTAATAGTATTTATATGCTCCTGGCACACTCGGAAATGCAGCTCCTAATAACCGAGGTCGGCATCAATATTAATGTCCCGACTTGACTCTCCATATGCAGGGACCAACAAGAGACAAAAAAAAAATCACAGCAAAGTGAAAAGAGGAGCAGAAAATGAATTTTACAAGTGTTTTTCTGTGTTTGGGTGGGAAGGGAGTGCTTGAGATTAAACGAGGGGAGCAGCAATAAGAGCAATATAAGTTCCCATCTCTCGGGCATAAATCATCCAGCAGCGCAAAATTTTTCACCATCCGTACGCCCTTCCTCAAACTTTGACTTTCCCCCACAGGTAGGAACAGACCAAAAAACTCTTCTCCTCCTGTGGGAATAGATTTCTAAAACTCAGGGCCTTCCCCTTACCAGAGTTACTCTAAGACAATTGGCTTCAAATATTCACCCCTGCAAAATTCAGTCTTCTTTTGGTTGCTCATGCGAAACCCCAGCCTTTGGGTTGGCTCAGCTGGAAACAACCTCCTGGGAAGCACTTCTTTTCCAGTGGTAGTTTGGGAGCATATCCCCCCAGACCTAATATTATATTGCATGCAAATGTACACAGAGTATTTGCAGAAATGTGGCTGCACAGGGCACAGTGTGCGTTGCATGCACGTCCCAGCACCACTCCATAATTCGATTAAAACCCGTCTTTTCTTAGTAATTTCTACGCAGAGACACTTGTCACACCAGGAGCATTAAGGCAGAGTTTAAATGGAGTTAATAAAGTATTAATAGCCTGCACTAAGGCTGTGATAGATTTGAGCTGCATGTCATCAGTACAAGGTGTTAGTGCCAATGTCCGTGCTCCGTGCACATCGAAAAAAATCAGAGGTCTGCCATGAAAAATGCAGTTCCAGGAAATGAGATGTTTCTCGTGGAAAGATGCACGTTTTGGGGATTTTTCCCATCAAAATGAAAGCTGGCAGTCTAAGGGCAAGCAAGCATGGACGTGTCATTTACTCTGCGGAGTGTCAGGTGTGGTATCAACCCTCACCACTGACACGCTAATTCATGTTGATTAATACTGAAAGAAAACGAAGGGAAGCCATAAAGTTCATGCCCAAGAACTCAACATTAAGACATTCCCGCATCATCATTTTGCAATACTTTCTTTCCAATGCAATTTGAGAATTTCCTTATTTTTAGTCAAATTCCAAGCAAGAAAAGGGGCAAATTGTGGAAAGAATTTGAAAATAGATGCTCTACTTCCCCCAGAAACTGTGGCTATGAAGCCTTTGCTGACACATTTTGAGCTGTTATTAAACAACATCAAAGAATAACATTGATCCTTCAGAGAAGACCCAGCTCTACATTGATGACTACAACAGCAGCAGGTAACACATTAATTAACCCTTCAAAGGCCCAGCACTCAGTTAATGACTACAAAGACAATGAGTAAACTGTTGATCCCATGGAGAAGACCCAGCCCTGCATTCATGGCTCCGCTGTGTAGAAGCAGGACTCAAGCCAACTGCCTAAAGACTGCCATAAAAATCAAATGCTACTATTAAGTGATTTCAGATATTGCAAGAAATCTCCAGAGATTAATTATAACCTCGTTTGGCAATTTGGGTGGAAAGGGCACTCTGCAGTTGTAGCCTTAGCCATCAATTCTGGTCAAACTCGAGATCTTTCTAAAGAGCCATTGTGTGACCCAGTGGAAATGGCAATTTTTCATATGGAATTTTTCCCAAAGCTTAAATCGCCTCTTTATTAAGTATTTCTTAGTCCTAACTTGTGGAAAGAGGCTGCGAGGTCTATTCCAGGAGGAGCAGTCTGTGAGAAAATGTCAGAGGGTAAAAACAGCTCAGGTTAAAAAAAAAGTGAGGATTTCTGCTGGAGATGTTGATTGGCACCACCAGAGGACCCAAACCCTAAAACAAGAGGGGTTTGCTTTCCTTTGCTGGGGTGATGAAAGAAGAACCATGAGAAAGAGTAACACCTTCTCCCACCTTCTCCAGCTGCAGATGGTCACCACCTTTTGGCCATCCAGAAATGCTGTTTCTCCAACCAAAACCCTCAACTAGGAAACTCTTCCCCACCACTTCCAAGGCAGAGGAGTGAAAGGAGAGCGCCTTCCTCCAACCCTTCCCTCAGAGAGAACACCAAAATCCCTGCACCTTGCAATTCCCCTCCCCAGTGTCTGCCTTCCCCAGAGGACCCTCCAAGATGTCCAAAACCTGCTCAAAAAATCGTGACCTGCCAAACAAATAACTGAAATCCACAAAGAAACGGAGTTAATTAATAAATGGGGAGCTGCTGAAGTCAACACGCCGCACAACCAACTCCCCACACCAGGCAGGGTGGTTTGTCAGTGCTCCAAGTTTGCCCCCACTGGTTTCCCATGAAGTGGGAGCTGCAAGGACTGAGAGAAATAAAAGTGATTTTGAGGGTTGCTGCAGCTTTTCAGCTCTCTGATGAGATGCCATTGGCTGATCTCCTACACAGCTGCTCCCCGCTGAATAGACACATCCCACCTCCGCTCAATGCGGGAATAAATGCAAGTTTTGGGGGTTTTTTTTAATTGATGTGAATTATTTGGGGATTTTTTTTCTTTTTTTTTGGCTAAGGAATATGTGGTGATTTATCCAAACTATTTAGATGGAAAAATCCCCTCTTTGCTGTCTCATCCCTTACCTAAGGGGGCAGCTGTGAGTGATCCAGTGCAGTGACCACCATCCTACAGCCAAGTGGGTCAGGACTATTTAACACCCAAAACTGGGGAGAAATGTTTTATTTCTTCAGCAATAAATGCTCCTTTTCCCCAAGTGCTAGTTCAGAATGGAGAAAAACATGCAGTTTTGAAATGCCTCAATGAAATTTAATTTTTGGTTTGAATCAACAGCTTCACTCGGTGCCATTTTAATGCTATTTTATGCTGAAATGTCAATTGGAAACTAACATTTTAAAATGTCAAAACATTTCACGTCTGCAGACGGTGCCGGTAGTTTTTTGCTTCCATGTGTCCAAACAGAAAACGCTTTTGGAATTTTACCATGGAAAGAAAAAAATTACATATATATGTATATATGTGTATGCATGTATAAATCAATATTTTGACTTCTTGGAACGAAAACAAAGTTAAAATATAATATTTCCTCTAGGATGCAAACAATATTTTCTGACAAGCTGTAATCACCAAAAAGCAATCTGAGCCAAATGTTTGCTACCACGGGCTGTTATAGCTCAATGGCAAGAGAAGAGAAAAAGAGTTTTGATATTGTAGCCTCTCGGAACCCTTTTTTGCCAATTATTTCCCGCGTGCAGGAAGCTCTTCCACCACACACAACCATTTCCAATGCGCTGATTTTCCCTAATAATGGGGAAAATAGCATCAAAAAATGATGTTTTTTCTCCTCTAAAAAAGGAGATTTGGGGGGGATTTTAATTTTCGGGGGGTTTTCCCTGTATTTTGCACTGATGACACCTTACCCCCACCAGTTTGGGGGAAGTGGGGAGGAAATGGAACTGGGAGGTTTTTACCACACTCATGCTGGCTGCAGGGAACATGTGCACAGGGTGTGGGGGTTTTATCCAATGTAAATGCAATTATCCAGTGATCTAACCTTTTAAATTCCTACCTTGCCCATGCATTGCCAGAAAAACAAATGGGGAA
>VYXD01014074.1:123882-135058 GCA_013397195.1 Hylia prasina | reverse complement strand
AAAAAAAAGGAAAAGAAAGCAAATAGAAGACAAACAATCCAGGGAAGTTGCAGTAAAAAAAAAAAAAATAGTATTTTGCTTATTTTTCTGGATCCAGTGTAAACATACAGTGTTAGAAAATGGGATGAAAACTGGTAGTTTTGGTAGTTTTTATTGGCCAAGTTTCTTTTTCTAAATCTCACAGCTCCATCATCCTCGACGGCACAGCTCGGCCACCCTCCATCACCTTTACATCTCCTCCAAATTTCTATTTTTCTCATTTTTTTCCCCGAGCCCAGGCTACAGCCCCGCGCGGGGAATAAGCGCAATTATCTCGTCTCGCCACATTTTTCCAGCTCTGCCTGAGGTTTAATTAAAGCCAAGAGAAAAACACAGAGGAGCAGCACTGGGTTCTGATATCGCCCCACCACATGTGGCAGGGAGAGGGGGGAAAAAATGGGGGGGAAAAAAAAACACAACATAGAGGAAAAAAAAAAAAAAATAGGAAAAACCCACCCCCTTCATCGTCGACTTTTTAATTTAGCAAACCTTCCTGGATGTTGCTCCTTTACCACATTTGCTTTAAAAAAATAAATGTAAATATCTATGTATGGAGCTATGCAGGTGTCCATGAATATATGGACAGTAGGAAAAGCACTCACCCCATCTCTATAAAATATATATATATATAAGTGTAGCCTAATCCCCTGTAATCTCCTTGAATTACACCTCAACCACCCTCCTCACAGGTGACCTTTCCACAAAAGGCTGTTTCTATGCCAACAGCATTGTTTGAGTCAGGCAAGAGAAAAAACACGGCACAATAATCTGTAATTTTTCCTTAATTCTGTGTTTTCACCCACAGTTAAGAGCCAGTTGATGCTAGAAACATGCTGGTCACAGGGAAAAAAAATTATATTAAAAATTAATTAATATCTAGGATTTGAATACGAAGGGAAGAGGGCAGTAACCTTGACCCAATTTAGATTTTGACTAAATTTCTGGAATTGTATTTTTCAGTGTAATTCCCCTCATTTGGGGGTTTAGGAGCAAAATCCTACAGTTTAAAGGTCCTTTCTATCTTAAAATCTGAATTTCTCTCTCCCGCTCCATCTCATCTTGCCAACACAATCCACAGGTATCAGCTCCTACCAACAAGTCCAACTATGAAAAAGTCAGAAAAATCTCAATTTTTTTCCATTTTTACTGTTTTTTGAGGAATTCCACCAAGTAGCTCGTCTCCATTGGAAAAAAAAATTAAATTACAATGCATAACAGATCTGAAAAGCTTGAGAAATTGTTGTAACATGCACCAAGCCAGCAAACAATGTCAGGTAATAGGTGGTTATCAGATTTGACTGAGCAAAACCAGCCCAATATAAATAATTTTCCAGAGCAAAAGACTCTTCTGGGTCTACATAATGTTCCTGCATTTAAAATTTGGGATATTTTCCCTCACTTTTTTCAATTCCTGGAGTTCCAACTCAGCCCATAAAGCAGAGAGTCCAACAATGATACGGAGAAAGAAAAATGAGATTTTTCCGGCACAAGTTTTGGGTTTTTTGGTGCATTTTGGAGAGTGGCACAAGGACCCACTGACTGTTGGGTTGAAGCATCCCCAAAATTGTCTTTGTCTGGCTTTTTGAGAGAGGGACAACCTCCAGATTCCTGCATCTTCTTCTTATTGGCTGGTGGGGATTTATTTCTGTTTTTCTTCTGACCCAACCCCAACATCTTCATGGGTCCCAGGAGGGAAAATATTTCCCACCAGATCCATCTCACAAGCGCTGAACCAAGAGGATAAAAATACCGGTTGCCATGGGAACATAAACTCTGGAGTTTGAAAATACCAGAATTAAACCTTACATTAATTTCGATCCTTAAATCCCTGTTTTTGCATCTGTGTTTTGGTGGGTTTGAGCAAAAAACCTAAATTTGCTTGGAGCAAAACAACCAAAATTTCAAGACCTCTGCCAGGGGTTTAACATCCTTACAGATGTTTTCCCACAGCTGGACGCATCCCCAAGCCAGGAAAAAATTCATAAATCCCAAAATTTAAATTCAGAGTTAAATTTAAAATAGAAATTATTTTCTAATTTCATAACAACTTTATAATTTAATAAGATACATTATTCTCTAATTCAATAATCTAGGTGACTTTTGAACTAAAAACCAGGATTAGTCCCAGCTTGTGGAATCACCTCTCACCATCCAGCCTTGGAATCTGCCCCATGGATAATTCCTGGAATCAGGGCAAGGAGTTGATCATCCAGGGCCAACAGATACAAAATCCATTTCTGCATCTTTTTTTTTTTTTAAAAAAAAAAAGCTTCTGAGATAAATTTTATTTGTTCAAAATACACTGCAATCAGTTAAGAAATATTAAATAATAATTACAATCAGGCTCCAGTGCTAATGATCAGGCAGAGAATCCCCTGTTCAGTGGCAGCGAGAGCTTCAAACGGGTTTAATGCAACTTTTGGAGTTGGTGTTGAGCAAAACTGCCCAGCCCAAATAGGGAAAAGCCACACTCAAAGGAAAACATTTCTTGTTTTACTCATTAATTAAGGAGTAAATTTGGAATCACAAGCACAGGGATTGATCAGCTAGGGAAAGCTGAGTGATAATAAAAGAATCACGAGTGAGAAGGGAACATGAATATTCCTCATCACAAAGGAAGGTTCCAATCACTAAACTTGAGTTTCCAAAAATGGAAGAGGGAATCCACTCCCAGCGTCAGAAAGACACAGAGTTACTGCAACTGATTTGCTGGCAGCAACAATTAAATTACTTTATCCCAGCATCAGAGGAGTGCTGAGGGTTGGAGGGGTTTGCCATGGGGGGCCGTGGGATTGTTGGATGTTTTTCCAACACAATCCCAAGTGTCTGGAGCTTTGGAAGAGCTGAATCACTTCAACCACCTCCGTAACAAGGGTTAAGTTTCCTTAAACACAATTCAGCCTGATGCTCTGGACTCCCCCCAGTCCCAGCTGCAAAACTTCAGGTGACAGAGACAACGTGGCACCCTGGTGTTGTCACAAATAACAATTTCCACTGCCTTTTCTCCCAGAACGGGGGAGGGATGCTGCATAATTTCATTTCTCTAGAGGACCAAGCCACAATCCTGCTGCATTTTGAGAAAAATCTCAGTTTTGGGGTGTTGTGGATGTCAGTGGGACACTCCGTCGGGTGTAGAAGCAACCGCGGGAATTTACTTACCAGGCGACGCTTTCCTTTGGCAGCAATATCCCCCCCAAACCCCAAAAACTGGGGGAAAAACCAGCCTGTGGGCCCAAAAAGGGCGTTTTTCACCTCGAATTCCTGGCTGGGAGAGGAGGCCTGGCTGCTTGAATGCCTCCACATTGAAAGAGGAAAAAAAAAAAAAGGCGAGAAAAAGCAAAAGGCGAGAAAAAGCAAAAGGAAAGAAAAAGCAAGAAAAAGGGGAGGAAAAGCCAAACAAAAAAAAGCAAGGAATAGGTGTGGGGGCAGAGCAAGGAAAAGCAAGGAAAAGCAAAAAAAAAAAAAGCAAGCAGAAGGCAAGCTCGTTGGTGCAGTTTGGGAAAAAAGAGGTTGGAATCGGGCTGGCGGAGCAGCTTTCCCATCGCCCCAGAATCCCTCGCTGGCCCCCAGTGGGCTTGTGCAAACACCATCGGAGCGGCCGGCGCTGGCCACGCTCCTCGGGCTGGGATTTTAAATAAATACGGGAAACAGCAGCAGCCAGGGGCAGGGGGAGAGGCTGGACCCCCGTCCCGGCAGGGAATCTGCCTTTGGAGGGTGCTGAGAGGTGGATTTGGGGGAAGCTGCTTCTCCCACGTGTTTGAAAATGTGATTTTCCTGGCAGCGCAGGAAGGGTAAACTTGGTTTTCAAAGGTAAAGGGAGTGAATGGGTTGTACATGGTATACATGTGTATATTCAGGATAAACTTGGGGTTTTTTAGCAATCCAGGCAGAAATTTAAGGGATTATGGCAGAGGGAGAGGGGGGAGGCCACCACATCACCTAATGCCACTATATATCTTATATATTTTATATCACATACCACGTTACGTATGTTTTATGATATAGATTACATTTATAGAAGTTTAGATGTTCTCTAGCATTACTTGTTATAAATGTTACATGTTATATATATTACATAATATATTAGAGTAATATGTGTTTGTTATATTCCAATAATAGATTATGCATTAATCTATTTTATATCATATGATACCTATTATAAAATATGGGATCAATAAATTATTTAGTCTTTAATATTTCCTCACATGGTTATATATCTATGACGTGATGAGAATAACATATGTATTATTCGAATGTATATTATCTATCATTCCCATCTGTTATTTGTCTGAGGTGAGTTGCATCAAATAGATGGATTTATTTATGTGTGAGCTTCAGGATTTTCTTGGGTATTTAGTGGGGAAAAGATCTTTTCCCAGAGGTACCTGCTGAGCCTGGGATCACTGGAAAAGCACTGCAGAGCACGGATTTGGGGGGGATGTGGCCCTTGCACACCTGGCAAGGGAAGATGCTGACAGCTGTTAGCAACCCCTGGCACTGAACCCACCTCTCTCCCCCTGAAAAATTCCACTGCATCATTTCAGGGATGCTTTCAATGCCAAAATAAAAAAAAAATAAAATTTTTTTTTTTAAAAAAATCCCTTTATTGAGCAGCAACCTCACAAAAAGGAGTAGAAATTTGGTGCCTTTCCCCACCCCAAGTTCTTACCTGGACCTGGTTTTTAGCCCATCCCAGCTAAAAAAGAAGTCGATAAAGGGAAGATGAAAAGCTATTTATTAGGATTGATAACAACCATTAAAACTGGCTGGGTAGGAAAGCACAATTCTGCTCCAGAGAAGGAAGAGGGAGAAATGCAAATTCTGCATGAAAAGAAGATATTTCCCTAATCGCCCCAATCAAACGCTGGTGCAATTATCTGTGGCCAACCCAACGGGTTAAAATTATCCTCTTCATCTCCGGACACAGTGAGGAGCCGAAAAAATGTTTCATTTTAATAAAAATGAAATCTGGACCCCGCAGAAAGCAGCTTCGCTAATGACGTGTTTACACAGAAAAAGACAATTTCTATTTAATGGTGATTACTAGAGAGAAGAAATTAAACTTCCCAGAGTCTATGGGTTAGGGATAATGGGAAGAAAGTTACTGAGGGTGTGTAAATCAGGATGTGGGAATGGCCACGCGTGTGGACAGCTCAGTGCACACAGCTCTGCTTCACCGGCTCTTAGTGGGCAAAACTGGCTGTTTTGCTATGCAGATTTATGTGCCTGTGTGTGTTTGCATATATGCAAATATCTGTGTGCACTGCAAATGTGCAGCGGCACGGGGGAAACCGGGAGATGCTGCGCGGTGTGCAAACGTGCACCTGGAAATGCACGTGGAAATGGGCACACACACGTGCAGACACAGCCAGAGAGGCCACTGCACAGCTGTGAACAGGCCAATGCACGTGGCAGCACGCAGAGAAATGCAGAAATGCCCCGGGAACACGCACAGGCAAATGCAAACACGCATGGGACACGCATGTGCGAACACACGCGCGAATCTGCACACGCACAGGCCACACAGGGCAAAGCCCACCCTTGCTGTACCCCAGGCTGTGCAGAGCCTGCACTGCACTCCTGAGCAGCTGGGGGGATCTCAGGATCCCACTTCAGAGTTTAAAAAGTGCAAAATAGGGTTTGATCACGAAGCCGTGCCAGAATTTCAGGTTTTGGCTCCCCAGGTGAGAGGTGCGGGTCCTTCCTATTCATTCCACTCATTTAATTAATTTTTAATTCTTGTTCTCTTTTGAAATTATTTTTTTTTTCAGGATAAAAAAATGATTAATTTCTTTCCGAAGAAGCCAAGACAAGATCTTTTCACACCCATCTCCCGCCCAGGACGAATTAAGTTTTGGGGCTCTTCTTTGTGCCAAAGCCATTTCCACCCCGCGCCGACCTGTGCAAACCCATCCCAGGGCAAAATCACTCCAGCATCAGGCTTTAAAGTCTGCTCCTCTCTAGAGCAGAGCAAACATCTGCAGAACAAGCCCAGATGCGAGTGGTGTTCACCCCCCTCCTTCAGGAATTTCAGCTCCGAGGCACATAATAAGGCAACGTCTGGGATGGTTTAATAATAGTAAAATTAAAATCGTTCCCGAAGCAGAGTGAAGGGCACACTCGCGAGGAGGTTTGCAAAACAAAAACGAGCCCCAAGCTGAAGTCTCAGGGGAACAGTTGGATCAGAGGAACAGTAAACAACGCACAGAAATGCAACTTAATTATCTTTACAACCCGAGTATGCAACCGGCTGCTGCAGTTTTCCATGGATGTGGGAGCAGAGAGGTGCCAGCATCCTCACGCTGAAGCTGCAGCATCCCCAAAAAGCCAGGGAAAAAAGACTCTTTTTGCAAAGTTTTGCTTGAATTTTCAGTCAAGAGCTGAAAAGGGCAGGGCTGATGTGGGATTGGGGATGTTCATCCTGACTTCTTATTCAGCTCAACGTGTTGGTAATTTTTGCTCGTTTTTTTAAGAAAAACAAACTCTTGGCTTGACCTTGTCAGGTCTCACTGCACACATGAGCACCGTGCCCCCTGCACTAACACCACGTGAGGAGCTGCTACCCCTCTCTCACGGGGATGGTCTCCCATGAAAAACTGCTGCAAAAATGGGAATGGGCAGAAAAAAAATACCCATTTATAGATTTTATATATATATATTTACATATATATAAGGTGGAAATGGTGTTAATTTAAACTGAGGACGCTGATGAGGAGAGAGGTGATGTTTGAAATCAAAGCATGGGAATGGTATCAAGCCAGGGATGCTGGAAAGGACCAAATCAAGGATTAGCTCAAAGATACAAGAATCAACCCACGGATGTTGGCTCTTATCAAACTAAAACTTCCAGCTAAACACAAAATGAGGATGCCCACAAGGGCCAAAGCTAAGACCACACCTGCAGATTGGGTTCAAGAACATTCAAGGCATCTGCTATGCAACCTGAATCCATAATTCCATGGAACCTGGTAAGAGGCACCCACTGGATGTATTTCCTGAGGGAAATGGTAGGGAAAGTGGTCAAGTCACTATCCATCATATTTGGGAAGTGGCAGTCTGCAAGGAATGGAAAAGGGGAAATAAAACCAGAGAAGCACTTGTGGTGCTGCTGGGTGAGAGCTGGACAGGCCCTGGCCCAGAACCCCCCTGTGCTGGGCTGAGCCCCCAGCGTGGGCAGCAGGGGAGGGGGGGATTCTGCCCCTCTGCCCCGCTCAGGTGAGACCCCACCTGCAGAGCTGCCTCCAGCTTGGGGGTCCCAGTGCAGGAAGGACCTGGAGCTGCTGGAGCCAGTCCAGAGGAGGCCACGGAAATGCTCCCAGGGCCAGAGCCCCTCTGCTCTGGAGCCAGGCTGGGAGAGGTGGAGATGCCCACCTGGGGAAGGCTCCAGGCTCAGAGACTCTTCCAGTGCCTAAAGGGGCTCCAGGAGAGCTGGAGAGGGACTGGGGACAAGGGATGGAGGGACAGGACACAGGGAATGGCTTCCCACTGCCAGAGGACAGGGATGGATGGGAGATTGGGCAGGAATTGTTCCCTGTGAGGGTGGGCAGGCCCTGGCACAGGGTGCCCAGAGCAGCTGTGGCTGCCCCTGGATCCCTGGCAGTGCCCAGGGCCAGGCTGGACAGGGCTTGGAGCAGCCTGGGACAGTGGGAGTTGTCCCTGCCCATGGCAGGGAGGTGGAACCGGATGATCTTTAAGGTCCCTTCCAACGCAAACCATTCTGAGATTCTGTGACAGTTAAAATTAAACCAAAATCCTGTCTGGGCCCAAAGCAGGGATGTCAGCTGGGATCAGTCCAGGGATGCTGGCCTGGAACCAGCCAAGGCCACTCGCAGAGCAAACTGAAGATGTAGCCAGGACCAAAGCAAAGACACTGGCCTAAAGCAAAGCTCAGCAACTCTCCATTTTCATCCAACTTTTTCAAAAATGCTAATTTTGATGTCTCCCAGGCTGCCAACAGCCTGGCAAGGTCCTGCACGGCTCCACAGCCCCTCTGGCCAGGCAGCAATGGGTTTTTTTATTAACCTGACTGAACTAGCTGGGAAAAACAGAGACATTTTCTGGCACAGTTTGGATCACAAAAGGTCCAGCCGGCTCCTGGCTGCAGAGCTAAGGGCAGCCCGGGGCTGTCTGCATGGTGCAGGCATGCCTGGAAGTCAGCTCAACTCCCCCAAAGCCCACGGGCTATTTCTGCCCACGGTGTGTTTTTTCTGCAAAAAATCGTTTGTTGCTGCCATTTAACTCGTGACACAGCTCGAGCACGTGAATTCAGCGGGGTTTTTTTGGTCAAAAAGTGCTTTTTGTCGAAAATTTCTTGCAAAACACGCTGCTAATAACTTCTGCACCCAGCATAGGTTTGGTTGTTAAATGGTGATGTTCCTTTTCAAGGGATATTCAGCTTTCAACTAAGGTTTCCAGCAACCCCAAACCAAACCAAACCCTCTCAAAACTCTTTATTTAGTTCTTGAGCTCATCAGGAAACCTCAAGATTTGGCCGTTTTGGGGGGCTTGGGGGTAGTTTTGACACCTGTCTGTATTGGCAAATCAGATGTCTGAAGTGGAGAGAAATCCATTCTTTACCCAACTTAAAAATAAAATTTAAAAAAACGCTTTATGCTTTGAAATTTAGTTCGCTGCTTTTTTTTGCTTTTATATTTTAAAAAATGGGTGATTTTTTCTGGAAACATAAAATTTTTCACCACTCCCTTGGCACACCTGAGCTAGATTTAAGCCCCAGAAGTAACACTAGGAAAGAGAGAGCTGCAAAAAATAGTGGATTTCCTGCAAACCCAATGGCAATGCAACAGCTGGAGGAAAAACCGAGTCCCCAACCGCTCACCTCAATTACACCCAGTTTCCAAACTGGACAGCAATTACTTATCTGTTCAGCTTTCAATACAAGGAAGCCACATTACAACATTTTTCTGGCCTGGGATGAAGATAAATTAAGACCTAAGTGTTGCTAAAGCCCCATTTGATGCTGCATTCTAAAAAAGTATTAATTGCAAAAGGGTTTTCTAATTACTTTAACAAGGATGCAGCTCTGACAGGGTGAGATGTGATGCTCTGCAACCCCTCCAGCCTCTTTTCTCCATGCATTTAAGTGCTGCAATGTCACAGTCCAGCACTGGGGAAGTTTGGGGCACAGCTCCACAAGCTTTGTGCTTAATGAGGGGTGCCTAATTAAAGTTGGGAAGCGCTGGCTTCATCAGGAGACCCTGCATCAAGTCTGTCCTAGGGTTTTTTGGGAAGTGAGCATCCCTGGCCGTCTGGTCACTCATCCCAGCAAGGTCACACCTGCAATAATTAAGGATTTTGGCTCATTGGGTTGCACCAGCCTGGCGCCATCAAGGCTGTCCATTGAAATAATCCCAATTAATAATAAAATAATATCCTGAATTATTCTGACGATTAAGATGGTGCTTGCATTCCCAGAGAAAGGCAGGCACGTGGAAAGACATGTACGGCCTTAAAACCTTTGAAAGCACGAGAGGCTGAAAGCTTGGAAGGGATGCAACCCCCAAACCCAGCTGTTAAACATGAGGATGAGGATGTCAGAAAAATAAGGATGAAGGCAATGGTGCACATCCACGCTGGCTGGGTGCCAGGTGACGAGGAGCCCCAAAAGGACAGGGGGAAAATGTCTGCAAGAGCAATCAAGTCACCGAAACGGAGACCTGGTGGCACCCGGCGCTGGGTTAATGGAGCTCTGCAGCAGCAGCTGGCGGCTGCTTTGGTAAAAAATCCACAGTTTTGCCCCAAATGAGATGCTGAAACACGTGACTTCAAGTATTGTTCAGCCCAAGCTGGCGCCCATTTTTGCCATCCCAGTTTTAGGTGCTTTTCTGCTTTCTAAACCTCACGTGGCAGCTCCAGTTAATTAAATCAAACGCGAGGTCTCCCCATCAGGAGCCACCCCCGTTTGGCAAAGGCAGCCACTACCTTTAGACAGCCTCAGAAAGTGCCTAAAAATGCCATTTGTCTAGGAGAAATACACACACACACACACTGCGCTGGAAGGTAGGGCCTGGAGGTCAGGTAGTGTCTTAAAAAGATGTATTTTGCAGGTTTTAAAATGAATTTTCTTTCTCTTAGGGCGAGTAAAGGTAAGCAGCTCATGGGTGGGAGTGGCACGTGGGAATTTCCCATGGCTCCTGGAAGGACATGTACTTCAGTATTTCCATTACTACCAGGAAAACAATATATTCACATTGAGACATCCTTCGTCCTACGTCCAAATTTATTATTTTCTTTTTATTATTATTATTTTTCTCTCGTGGCACGGGCAGTTTTGGGGGGAGACACCAGATGTGTGCAAGGCAGAGCTATGGGAAACCATGGGATACAATGATCACTGAAGGATGCAGTGCCAGTCAAGAGGTGTTCAGAGGCATTTTTAAATAATAAAAAAAAAGGGCTTTTCCTGAGATAATACAAGATTTGCTCCCCTGGTTTGGTGGGCAAATCCATATTCCAGTGGTTTAACACCCAGAAGAGTTGGAGTTCTCTGGCATGATGAATATGCGAAGAGCAGCATCCAAGAGAAAGATAATTGGCTCATTTTATATATATATTTATATATACACTTTAAAAGAACATTTATATACCCATCCTATATAGAGAGGATATTAGGGGGGAAAGGAGAGAGAAAGAGGATATATAGGAAAAAGATATGTACATATTGGATTAATATACTGGATATATTATACTTTGTATTTCCAATGGATATAATATTAAATTGATATAATAACGTGGCTATAAGGATATAATTTATGCAGTACATTAATATAATATTTCCAGTGGCTGGATATAATGTAATATATCCAATATACTCAATGTCTGTCCTCTCTCTATATAAAACACACACATATATATATTTATATAAATATTATATATATTTATAGAGAGGTTTTTTACGTATTTTATATATTATATATATGAAAAATTCAAAATTATATAATTATTTTACACTATTCAAAATAATCATCCAACATAACCCAATAGATGGATATCATGTAATATATCCAACATGCTCAATGTGTATCCAACACATATATTTATATCTAATAGCCAACATAATGGATCCAGTGGTTGGATACAATGGGATAGAGGTACTATAACTTGTAGATTTATTATATAT
>VYXD01014074.1:57858-89647 GCA_013397195.1 Hylia prasina | reverse complement strand
GGCGCGGGGGTCCAGGCCCGCCGGTGCTGAGCTGTCCCCGCTGTCGCCGCAGGGTCGCCGCGGTGCCGGTGGCGCTCGGAGCCGCCGTGCTCACGGCCGCGCTGCTGCTCTTCCCCCGGGAGAGCGAGAGCCCGGCCCCGGCCGGCGCCGAGGAGGTGAGCCCGGGCATGGGGGGAGACGCGGTAGCTGCGGTACCCCGGCTGTGCCGCCAGGCCCCGGGATGAGTTTTTTCCTTGGGAATGGCCCCGGATGGGTCTTTGTCCCAGGGATGGGACCCGGAGGCCATCGTGAAGCCCTGGGAATGGTCCTTTACGCCGGGGATGGGCCGCAAGGATGCCCCCGTGCCCCGGGAATGGGCTGTTTTCCTCAGCACCATCCCCCGTGCCCCGTGCTGCCGGTTTGCTCTCCGGCGGCTCCTTCTCCGGCAGCCTCCCGCTGGCACAGGCTGTGTCGCTGGTGGTGCCGTTAACTATTAATTTCTCTAACTAAATTGCTGATTTACACACTGATCCACCTGACCCGTGGGGTTTGGCTCCCTCCTCCCGTCCCCAGGGGCTCTGTGCAGGGATTGCGCTCCTGCTTTGGTCCCTCCCAGCTCCAGCAGCCTCTGCTCCCTCTCTGCCATTCCCTTTCCTTATCGTTTTCCTTCCATTTCTGCACCTTTTCACTTTTCCCTCAGCTGTTTTCTGATTAAAGCCCGGTAACAGCTCTTTAGCTCTCTTGTAGGTTCTTGCCGTGCTTGAGCACGAGGCTGTCTGCATTGTCAGGCACAGGGATCTCCCCCAGTTTTGGGATCAGGCTGTAGGAGCTGCCGCCTTGAGCTCTCCCCGAGCTCTTTGGGCTTTGAATACACAAAGTTTTGTGGCCTTTCAGGTGCCGTTTCCTCTGTTCTATTATTAATGTGTGTTAATTATTGCTCTTCTGGTTCTGTGTAAATCCCTACTAAAAGATACTTGTAATGTTCTTTTCTTCTGCCTGTGTCACATCTGACCTGCTCGTGTGAAGGTTAGGAGTGAGATGAAGGGCAGCCCAGTGCGTGTTTGTTGCCTGGGAGGCAAATGGAATTGGAAAGCTTATTTTTTTACGGATCTTGAATTGGACTGGACCTGCCCTGCCTATCAATAATACATGACCTGGGCTTTCTGCACCAAAACTCTGCTAATTGGCTAATTAAAAAGTGAAACGTGCAGAAGGAGCCGGCGCTTGGCTCACCAGAGACTCTCTGCAGGAGCACCAGGGCTGAGCTAATGCGATGGATAAAGCTGAGCTGGGGCTGAGCAGAGCTCTGGGGGGTCTGGGGAGCAGAGAGGGGATTTCATAAACAGCCTCCTTGCTGTGGGCTTCTCTTTGTGTCTTGCCTAGCTACCATAGCTTTTTTTTTAATTTTTTTTTTCTTTTCTCACTATCTCCCTTCTGAAAGGGAATCAGGGTTGGTGGTTTGTGACTGGGGAGAACTGCTTCAGGGCTTGACTGCTGTCTCTTCCCTGTGCTCAGTACTGTGCTGCTCCACATTAACATTCCCAATAGCTTTTTACAGGGATTCTTGTTCTTATTTGTCACACACTGTGCATCCCAGAGAGTGCCCATAGCCAGGGATGAAAAGCAAGGAGAGAAATCTGGGGGAGCCCCAGTGTTTCTTGTTTCCAGGACACAGTGTGCTCCCTCCAGGCTCCTGGAGCAGGCTGGGCTGTGACATGCTGGGATCTTTGTGTTTCTCTTCCCTGCAGATTGTGGACACCTTCCTCATTGGCCGCTTCATCCTCCTGGCTGTGATGAGCCTGGTCTTCCTCGGGTGCCTGTTCCTGTTCCTGATTTATCACCTCATGGAGCCTGTGTATGCCAAGCCTCTCCACAGCAGCTAGAGACAGCAATCTCTGCAAAGAGCAAATCCTGATTTCATGGGAATAAACCAGAAAGAGACACCAGGAGGCTGTTCTGGAGGTGACCATGGTGTTCTTTCTGAGCTCAGAAAGAGCCAGCAAAGCAAGTGAAGTCTTTGCTTCATCTTAAAAAGTGAAGTTTGGTCTGAGCATGAGCCCCTTCCTCCACACGGGATTGAAGCCTCTGCACCTGTGAGGGTGTGTGAACCTCTGAATCCTGCTCTCATTTACAGGAGAGCTGAGACCCAGCACTTGGTGCTGCTCTTGATTCAGTGCATTGAACTGAACCGAGATGGTTTGTTATTGTTACCCACAAGAGATGGTTTGTTACTGCTCCTTTTTCACTTTAATAAAACTCTTTGATAAATCCCCTACTCAGGCTTTATTTATTCCACAGGGATGTCACATTTGGCCACACCATGGTGACAGTGCCCACGAAAACTGCCTTTTTCTGAGGCAGATGTGGGAGTTTGAGAAAAAACAAACATCAGTGTGTGGCCGTGGATTGTTTGGGGTGGTCCCTTGGACTTGGAATCGGGGGCTTTGGAGTGGAGGAGTGAATAACATGCAAAGTGATGCCAGAACAGAAATGGAAAGCTGCCCTCCCCAGGAGTGAGGGAAATGCTGTGTCTGACCTCCCTTGTGCTGAGTCCTGCCAGCCATGGAAAAGCCCCTTGCTGATACCTGAGTGTTGAATGCCCTGAGGTGTCACCCTGGGTGCTGCCAAAGGCTCAGAGTCGCTGCTGCCCTAAAACTTCAAACCATTGCTGGATTCTAGCACGGATCCTGCTGTAGCTGCTGTCAACTCCAACACCTTCCCTGTCCCTCTTTTCTCCTCTTGCAGGAGAAAACACTCTCTTAAGTTTTGCAGGAGCAGGAATGGGGTTGAATCCCATTTTGTCCCTGTTTTTGGGGGGAAGCTGTTGGAACAGTCCTGCTGAAGCAGAGCCAAGCTGAGATGAACCTGTGAGCAGCAGTGGCACGAGCTGCCTGCACAGCCACTGCTGCTCTGTGCCCTCAGTGGCAGCACTTTGTTTTCTTGCATGAAATCTCAAAAGGCTTTTAAATTGCAGGAGAAAAGCATTTTTGGTGGCCTGGAGCACCCTGTGACTCCTTTGTAGCAGGGAAGAAGCCTGTACCCTCCCTGCTGCCCTGGGGAGAGGTTCCCACAGGTGCCCAGGTCACGAGGTGAGGTGGGTTCTGTTATGGCTCGTGTTCTCCAGCCCCACAGGGATGGAGCTGCTCAGCCTTCCATGGCTGAGCAGGCAGCAAGTATTGCAGTGAGGTCAAAGCCAGTGAGACAGCCCTGGGCAGTGGTCAGGGTCAATACAGCCAAAAACTTGAGGGCAGAAACTCAGATTTTTAATTTTTTTTCCTGTTTTAGGGATTTTTTTAAATTATTTTTCGTTTTGAACCGAAGACAGTAAATTAAAGAACCGACTGGCATTTTTTCAGCCCTGTCCTGACAGCTGTCAGTCACTAAGCAGAGCTTTCAGGACATGAAAGATTGATAAGGCAGAGCCAGTGGGCGTGGAGGTGATGCTTCCCTGACAGAAAATGCCCCAGCACCCCAGAGCACTGCCTCAGCCAGCTAAAAAAATGTAAGTACGGTCCCAAAAAAAAGCAGAGAAGAGGCATCTCTGCTTTCCAAACTGCAGCCACGCTCAATCCCTTCCTGTCCTGATGCCCGTGTCCAAGGGAGCTGAACGAGCATGTTGAGGAAATGCTGAGCATTTATGCAACACAAGCACATTGGGGTCTCTTGGTGATTTTGATGTTACGCCTGAAACAAAATTCATATTTAATTCATCGTCTTAATAACATTTACGAACACGGAGTTTGTCTGGCAGCTCCAGCTCTGTGCCTGCCGTGTTGTTGTCCCTGTGTTTGTGGGGATGATCTGGGGAGCCTCAGTGAGGGCTTCAGTTCAGCAAATGGGAGGGAAACCACAGCAAAAGCAGCTGGGGCACTAAAAACCCACCCTAAAAGCAGAAATGTGAAGCTTCTCCCCAGTTTGCACTGTAATTAAACCCAAATAAGGGCTTTTTCTGTCCCCTTTAACTGTTTGTGATTAAAATGAGTCAAAAGGCTGATAGTGCAGCAGTTATTTTGGGGAGAGTAGAAAGCCATTCTGCAAGAGAGACACGGTAGCTCCTGCTAAAGGAGACCATTTCAGCATTTTCCCAAAAATCCCACAAACTGGGGAAAGAGCCTCATGTGCTGTCACCCCCGCTGAGACATTTTGAGCTTCATCGTCATCCTTCACAACCTTTGGCAGTGGGGAACAACCAGCTGGATGAACTCAACCCGGGCTCTCTGTGTATTTATTTATTCTGGGGAGTTCTGCTCCTCCCCGCACAGGGGCTTTCCAAATGGTTCCTGTTTAGTTTTGGAAAAGGAAAGACCACGTCACAGAATTGGTATGAGCCAGAGCTGCTTCCCAACCAGCCCCAAATGGTGATTTTTTTTTTGCTTCCATCCCCATCCCAAATCTCCAGTTTCTGGAGGATAACCTCTTACTAGCACATCTGCCTCAATCTACCAGCCTGATCCTTTATTTTGGAATAAATGTACCACAGAAGCTCAGGTTTGTTTAAACCCCAACCTCCCCATTGCTGGTGAGGATTTTGGGACCTTGGAGGATGTTATAGCCAAGGAGCCCTGCTCCAGCCTGTTGGAATTGTGGAAACATAGATTTAAGGTTTAGTATATAGTAATATACGTGAAGCAATATGGAGGATTTATGGCATTGTCTTAAGTCCATTTTATCTCTGTTTTCTAACTTGCTATCTAGAGCTCATGGCTTGTGAGGCTGTAATATAGGTAAGAATTAATAAACACCAAGTCCAAACACGAAACCATGGCTCCCCTGTATTAATCCCGGCTCTGAAACAAAGAAGAAAAGAAGATAAGAAAACCAACACCAGTCCAAACTGATCCAGCCTTCCTCTTGCAGGACGAGAGAACCAGATCTGCTGAGTCCCGAGGTGCAAGCCCCACGCAGGCAAAAAATCAGGCTGAACCTCAGTGGAGGAAAGCTGCTGTGCTAAGAGATCCCATGTGTGCCAGGATGAGGGCAGGCTGGCTGCTCTCAGGTCAGCTGGAAAACCAGCCCTTATCTCTCCCTAAATTCTCTGCCTGGCTCGTTAGAAATGAGCAGGGATGTCCCTGCACCAGGATGTGAGCACAGATAGTGCCAGGCTCACCAGCCCCAGGGCAGCTGCTCCCTCCTGCCTGAGGGCAGAGAGCAGTGCCAAAGCAGAGAGGAAGGAGCAGGAGTGTCTGCGGGGGAAACTCCTCTCCTTGATTTAAGGTCCTTGAATGACGGCAATTCCTCATGTCTCACGCTGCTCTCTGCTGGCACTTAATTACCCTCGCTGGAAAAACTGCCCTCAGATTTCCACCGTGACTTTGCTGACTTCAGCTTCCCTGCTGTTGGATCCTGATTTGCCTTTGGCTGCTAATTAAAAAGCCCTTCAGCCTTTGCCAGCTGCTCCTTGCATAGGTAATCACAGACCGTGCCCCAGCCACCTCTCCACCTTCCCAGCAGACCAGAGGCATTCCTCCAAAATCTGGGCAGCCTCTTCCCAATCTGCCTCCTGGGGAATGGCGTCGCTGTGGTGCAGGACTGTGGGGTCACCTATAGAAAACTCAAGTGCTGCACTTACCAAGCCTGAAGAGCCCATTTGAGGTGGGATTTGTCCCATCACAGCACAGAGATGGACTCATGTGAGTCCATGCTCTCAGGACTCACAGTGCCAAAGGGGCTCGTGGCAGAGGAAAAGCAGCAGCCCCTTATCCAGCAGAGGAGGAACAAGGCAAGTTGTCTCACAGACTCCTCCCAGAGGAGCTCAGCTCCATTTAAACAGTTTTTTGGTTAAGGCAAACCCAGGGGATCCCCTCTCTGCCTTCCCACTCACCTTTCAATTCCAAAGCTCAGTGAGATCTGGAGTTTTCTTTGGCATTTGGCTCTTTTTAAGTTTAAAACTGCCACGGGCTGTGTGCCCTTTCTCCTCACTCCTGGCAGCGGAGCCAAGGCTGTTCAGACTTTCCAAACATAAATGGGACACAGCCCAGGCCTAAATTTGTCCCGGAAAGATTGTAAGCAGCTGAAAGAACAAGCAGGAGGGGGGAAAGGCAGAAAAAAAAAAGCAAGAAAGGGGAAAAAAATACCCAAACCAACTTGCTGTTGCAATAAGCCCCCATGTGTGTCAGGACTTAAGGAATTTTTTGCTTTAAAAGGTATTTGAGCCGCCCTCTCTGTCCACAAGAGAATGGTCATTAAGCATCACACATGCCCTGACAGAGCCATTCTCAGCCCAGCTGATGGATCTCTGCTGGCAGCGAGGTGGCAGTGCAGTGGCCTGGGGACGCTGCAGGCTCAGCCCTTTGGCTCTGCTGAGGACAGGCCCTGTTGTGACACCTCTCCCTATGGCTCTATCTGGATTTAGCCCAGCAGGATTGGTATCTTCTGGGAAAAGGGGCAGTTGGGGATTTCGTTTTTCTCTGCTTGCTCCATCATTTTTCCTGCTTTTTTTCCCAGGGCCCATTGAGCATCCCCAGTCAGAGTGGAGGGGATTGAAGGCCATCACTGTTTGGCCACCTCAAACCTGCAGCTGCCACTCTCCAAGCTGCCTGATCCCCTGTGCCACTCCATCACCTTCAGAGGTTTACAGGGACCTGGTCCAACTGGCTAGCAAATTTCCTCCCTTATTTCCCCCCCACCCTTTTTTCCCCTTTGCTGATGAAATCAGCACTTAATAAAATCACATCAGGCCCAGATGTTTTCTCCTCGGGTCAAGATCCAAGGAGGTGAAGTCAATTAGAATTGCAGTTTATCCCAGGCATACACAGAGCCCCCAGCACCGGGCGCTGCTCTGCTCTGGGCAGAGAGCTGAGCCTGCCCAGGCGCGATCCCCGGGTGGTGAGGGCATGGAAACACATCCCGGGGGATGCAAACACATCCCGGGGGATGGAAACACATCCCAGGGGACGCACACATCCCGGGGGATGCAGACACATCCCAGGGGATGCAAACACATCCCAGGGGATGCAGTCACATCCCGTGGCTTCCAAGCGCCCCGGCTCTGCACACATCAAAGTCGGCCCCCCCCGGAGCACACAGCTGGCTGCACAGCTGGCCCTGGCTTCAGTCAATTGACACCGCGGGGGCTTCTGAGCCCCATCCCTGCCCGTGGAGCCCGCAGGGCTGGCAGCCAGCGGCACCGCTTCACCTCCTGGGGCCCCTCCTAATTAGGAAGCGTCTAACTAAAATCATCAGCTGCCCGCACCGGACCGAGAGCAGCCAGTGTGTGTGATCGTCGCGTGGGGGTGGATGTGCGTCCTTCTTTTGGAGCTAAATGGTATGATTTTGGAATATTAATAATCAGGGAAAAACGTTGGGTTTAGTCTTTTTTTGCAGTGGGATGAGCGAAAGAGTAAACCCAGCTTAATTTGGGCTCAGCCCAGGGACGTTCCCTGTGTAGAATAAGCAGTGCTTTATTGGGAGGCAGTGCCTGAAGTGATCGGGCATCATCCTCTTGATCCAGATTCTGGAACACCTGGATGGCTCAGGCTCACAAACCAGAGACTGCACGTGGAGGAAAGCAAGAAGAGGGGTGTGATTACTGCCCCCAGGTATTCACAGACTTGGCTGAGCCCCGTCAGGACATGGCATGGAGTGGCCACACAGATTTTGCAGGTTTTTATTAATAAAACGGCCGATGGTGAAGAATTGACCCAGAAAACCTTTTGGCCGGTGCCCTTTGACTACTCCTCGCCCCCGCCTCCGTTGGAAGCAAACCCATGGTGGCCGTGAGCCCGCGGGGCCGTGCCCGAGGCTGGGCTGCAGCTTTGCCGAGACGCCCCGCGCTCCCGGTGTGCCCCAGCCTCTCTCCTCCCTCTGGGCTTGGGGCGGCTCGCAGGGGCCGCGTCAAAACTCCTTAAACCTGCGGGGAGAGAAGCGAGGGGCTGAGGGCAGAGGGCATCGTCCCGCAGGTGTTCACGGGGTCGATGGTGAACACTGCGATGCTGCCAAGAGATGGGAAAGGAACACAGCTCTGCCGGGAAAGCCCAGCCCCATCCGCACCACGAGGGGGAGAAGCAGGCGCAAGGAAGAGATCCAGCCACTGTTTTGTCTCCGGCCAAAGCTGAAATGTCCCCAAAAATCCTACAGCGTTTGTGCCTCTTCTCTGCAGGCTGCTCCAGAGACACTCCCCAAAGCCCTCAAGACATTGCAGTATTGCCACAAACTGAGCCAGCTGCTTCACCCAGCAGAAACCAGCCAGTATTTGGTGCAAACACGGATGCTGTCAACCCTAGGACAGGGTCACCCTAACCAGCCCCGGCACACAAGAGCAGAACCTGGCAGCCCTCCACCGGCAGCCGGAGAAGGAGACTTGGGCCGCACTTACCGCAGCACGAGGCCCAGACTATTGGTCTTTCACCTGCAAACACAAGACATAAGGGACGAAATGTTCGCAGGGCGTCGGGGTCTGGCAGCCCCACTGCCAGGACCGGCTGTGGCCCCTTCCTCTAGGGTGTCACATGGGGATGTTGGTGGCAATCAGAGCCAGGCCAGTGCTGATTCGGGGATTATTTATACACTCGCTGCAGTGATTCGGCTACAGATTTGATTAGCGAGCCCTGGCTGTGTGTAATCAAGCTCAGTAGCACAGGTGGGCAAAGCCTATAAATTCAGTTGTTTCAAGTGCATTAATCAATCCCAATCGATTGGGCATCTGGGCATTAGGTATCTCCTAAGCCAGCCGGAGACAAGGATGCACTGCCCAGCCACATCCCCCCTCCCTGCTTCCTCCCACACTCTTCCCCAGCCATTGCAATTTGATCTTTTGATTACCAGATCTTGATCTTGGCCCTAAATGATTGGGGGAGTGGCTATTTCTAGGCTGAGCCTGCAAAGCGAAACTCGGAATCAGAACGAATCAGGCTTGCGTTTGTGTTTAATCCTCAGGGCTCAAGTGAAGATACTTACACCGAGCTACTTCCCATCCATCACTGACTCTGTTAGCTGCACACTAGAGCTACAAAGATACAAGGACGTTGTGTTTAGCACCCCAAGTGGGTTTTTTTGAGGTGCAGATGGCTAAAATCCCCCAGGTGCTGCCTTGGCTCGAGGTGGAAATGTCTCTGTGGCCACAGGAGCGAGACCTGGGGCAGACGGCCTCGCGATGCCCGCGCGAAGATGCAGCAGCGACAGCAAGGGATAACAAACATCTTTCTGGAGCAGCACCGACACCGTGTTTGGGCACTGTGGGACCGGAGGCTGCCCCAGGGTGCTAACTACATACCCTCTCTGCCTCGCCATGGGGCCGCACCAGCCACGCGCCTCTTTGACCACCACACGAGCCAGGAGCTGCAAGAGGAAGGGTGGAGGATCGCTGCAAGGCTGGTGGCACTGCAGCCCCCAGCCTTGGCATGAGTGTTTCCATCACCAGGAGATAATTCTACAGCTCTTCCTAGCAAAGATCATATGAACTAAACCTCTGCGAGGAGGAGGCTGTTGGGAAAAGCCAAGTGAAAGCAGAGGCTTGGAGTCAATACAGGCCTTTGCAGCTTGCCCTGTGCCTGGATATCTTCTGAGAACCATCTGTGCCCTCCACCAGTGAGCAGACAGCTAAAAGGGAGCCTGTGACACCCCAGGGTAGAGAAAGGAGTGCTACCAAGGAGAGACGTACCAGACAAGCCAGGACATCAGCTGCTATCAACATGTAAAAAACGTTATTCCAGCCCGTGGGAGAGATGAGCCCTGCGAGCAGCGGCCCCAGCGCAGCACCTGCGGGGGCACATGAGGAACATCAGCCCCTGTTCACACACATGAGGGGCCCAGGACACCCCTCATTCCCCACCCATACACACCAATGGATCCCGTGCCATCGATGATGGCCGTGACAGTCGAAAGGGCTTTGGCATTTCCTTTGAGAGATTCATGGGTTCCCTGTAAGGATGGAGGAATAAAGCATAAGGAGCAAAAGCAGCTTTGGGGTGCATGGCTGGCACATCACAGCAGCTTTGGGGTGCATGGCTGGCATATCACACAGTGAGGCCAATGTCCCAGGCAGCAATTTCCGTGTGTCAGACCCAGCCACAGACATGAAGACCAAACTCAAATGCTGCCTGCAGCCAAACCATGGCAAAACCTGAATTGCCAGCGTTGGGCAGAAATTCCCAGGGGATTTGCCACCAAATATTTCCACTCTGCTTGTGCTCACAGAGAGATGCAGCAAAGCTGAAACACAGTCATGTGGCCAAGGTGAAAAAGCAACAGGAAAAGCCCCTGTGTTTAAGGGAGGGTGCAGCACCAGGTGTGACAGCTCTGCCTTCTCCGCTGGGCTTCAGAGGCATTGCAAAACAATGGTGAAGTGCAAAAATCCCAGCAAAACATCCCTGTGGGAAAGAGGGAACAGCCTCTGGGTGTGCAAGGGCAGCGTGGTGGGGTCTGAGGGGCACCTCTTACCAAATCCGCCGACACCGCTGTTGTGATGAGCGCGTAGGGCCCGTTAACCAGAGCACCACAGATGATCAGCATCGCTGCAGAGGTACCCGGGAAGAGATGAAATCTTTAGGTGCAGGGAGCAGCAGGACATTGGATCCATCATCCCCAGCCTGAGTGTGGACATTGCTGTCCCATGCATCCCATCTCCTGTGCATCTCCATTTTCCCATGCAGATCCCACCCAGCAGGCAGTGAATACTCATCCAACACCACCCTCCCCAAATGCAGCCTGGGAGCCTGCCTCAAGAGGAGGAAGGAAGGGAGGTGAATTCATCAGTGTCTTCCATCACCAATTCAGTGACAGGACCGGGCTGCACCACACAGCTCCTTACCTATTGATGTGCCAATGCCGTTCTGACCCACATGGTTATACAGGAACAGCTGGAAAAGAGACACAAGGTGAACCAGTTATGGCTACTCCAGCTGCTTTACCAAGCATTTTCCTTGCAGCAGTACCCTGGGGATTGGATGGAGAATGTGGGGACCTGAATTACTGCTCACGCCAAGTACCAGCTGGGATGGGAGGCTGAACGCACCCCTGACCTCTGCATCCCACTGGCATGATGAAATACCTGGCAGCTGCCACAATTTATGGCCAGAGGGGCTCTGCTGCCTCTCAGGGCTGCAGCCAGACATAATTTGCCCCAGGGGTGCTCTTGGGGCCGTGGACGTAACGCAGCCCCTCTGCTTCCCAGCGTGCGCCAGCTCCTTCGGCGGGAGAGGCTCCCACCCCAGAGCCAGCCAGGATTGGATTACAGCTAATTAGCCATGCCGTGGAAGCAAAGCCAAATGAGCTCCGTGCAGGTGCTTGGGAAGGATGTCCAAGCCAAGCTCCAGCAGAGCATGAGGCTGTTAGCATGGGGGCTTTTGGGATGAAAATCAAAGAGACAAAAGCTGGAGCAGCTCGGTGCAGCCGCTTTGAGCAGAGTTATGGCAGGATGGAAAAACCTACAAGGTCTTTTTGGTTGTCAAGGTCTCTGCAATCCCTTCCCAGCCCCTAGAGCTGGACATCCTTCCCGGGAACATCTGGGCACGTGAATCAATCCCAGCTCCCACCTCAGCCGAGCGCGTGACCAGCTCATCCCGGGCGCTTGGGAAGAGGAAGGCAGCTGTGACTCAAAGGAGCCGGAGCAGAGGGAACCCTCGTGACGGGGCTTTGAGCCCGCGTGACAGCTCACCATGGGGGCGGCCACGACCAGCATCACGCAGCACGTGGTGGCTCTGCCGCCGGTGTAGTCAGAGATGAGGCCGGCGAAGATCCCCCCTACGGGAGTCGCAGGTGTCAGTCACGCCACCCCCAAGGCAGAGCTTTGCCCTGGCTCGGCCTGAAGTCCAACGTGGTGCTCTTTCAGCCCCCGTCCTCTGACCAGTATGCCCCCAAGGTTAAACACAACAATATCAGAGTGAAGGGCTTTGATTTATCCCTTCCACTCCCTCCCTGCAGATGGTTTCTCAGCATTTCCATGCTGCTCTGGTCTCTTCCATGCTTGCAAACAGTAGGAAAAGGAGTGCCTGAGCAAGCGAGACCTGAGGAAAGAGGCTGTGATTGTCATCAAAACAAACGGATGCCAAATAAAATGGAGGGGCCTTTGCTGCCTGCTGAGTACTGTGAACACTGAATAAACCTCTTGGGGGAAAGAGATGGTGTTGCCTGTGGGGGGGACCAGCCAAGGCTGGTCAAGGCCAGAATTGTCCCTAAATCCACCCCCTGATCCACCCCCTCCACCCCGGTATGTTGACGAACCTAAAATACCCCCGACATCAAAGAGGGTCGACAGGTCCCCAGCTTCCTTGGCACTGAAATGAGCTGTGGGGGAGAGGAGAGGGGTGAGGAGATACTTCCCTTGCAAGGCTTGGTCCCGCCTCGCTGTCCCCAAAACTCACCAATGTTGACAATGTAGAGGGGCAGCCAGTACAGGAAGGTGTAGCTCACCAGCTTGGCAAAGAGCAGGCACAGGGAGAACTCCACCACGCCCTGGGAGGGGAGGAGGGGATATCAGAGGAGCCTCCTTCCCCTAGCCTCTTCTGGATGGTGGGTTTTCCCATTTTCTGCCCTGTGGATGCTCTGAGCTGCTCTGGTTTTGCTCTTTCCTCTATCCCAGCACTCACAGGTATCCGAAGTGCCCCAAGGAAGCTGATGGCTTCGGGCTCCTCAGCTGGCTCCTTGGGGCTGTTGGAGTGATCCACGCTGCTCTGGCCTGAGAGGCTGAGTGGGCCCTCATTGGAGGTGACTGCTTCAGGATCCTTCTCACTGGTGGTCACTCCTCCAGGATCATCATCAGAGGCCATCTAAAATCAAGCCGAAAGCAGCAGATGTGGCTCTCATGGCTGGAGGAGACTGAAACATTGGCTCTGCTGACCCAGAGGATGGTCCCAGTGGAAGAGCAACAACCACCCCACGTGACAAGTGAACATTGCTCTAATTCCTGCTGTTACAACCTGATGACCCAGTTGTTTCACTGTGCCCTGAGCAACACCCAGCCCAGGACAGGCCCCTTGGGAATCGACGTGACTCACGTGATGCAGAGGTGGACTGCAGTCAACATCCTCAGGATCTGCAGGGAGAAAGAGTAACCTGTGAGGAGAGCCTGGACCAAGCCCACTCCACCTGCTCTCCCTCCAGCATCTCACAGGGGCTGGGAACCCCCAGGTCTAGGCTGCATCTTTGGATACCCTCTTCCCCAGTAAAAACCCAAAGGACTTCTCTGATATTTCCTAGAAAGACAAACTCATAGTGACTGGCATGGGGGATGAGCATGCCTGGACAACCCCAGTGATGCTGAGTATCCCCATGGTGTTCAGATCCACATCTTTGCTAGCCACAGGCTGGAAATAAGTATTAAGGATTGCCAAAATTGCTTAGAGGTGTGCAAGGTGGAAAATTGTATATGTTACACTGGTTGCCTGCTGTGCCCCAAATCACAACACTCACACTCCACGAGGAAGAAGAAGCAGATGATGCCCACGGTGGCGATGATGATGCCAGGCACAACAAAGGACAGGCCCCAGGCAGAGGAAACCCAGGCACCGGCGATGAGCGACCCTAAGATGTTGCCAACTGAGGTGTGCGAGTTCCAGATGCCCATGATCAAACCTCTCCTGGTGGGGACACAGCCGGGTCAGTGGCACTGGGGTGGCTGCCAGGATCAACAGGGACCAAGACTGGCATGGAACACGTAGGAGAAAAACTCACTTTCCTTTGCCAAACCAGTTTCCAACACATGCCACGACAGCAGGCCAGCCAGTCGTCTGCACCAGCCCATTGCAGACCTGGTAAGAGATGGGGAGCATCACCCAGCAAGCATCGACCACAGCCATGCAGCCCCTGGGATCAAAAATAGCCACCCCTATTCCAAAGCTGTTAAGAAAACACTGGGTTTGTTTGGTTTTCTCCCTGCTGGGGCAATCCTGGAGCCGTTTGCATCGCTGCCATGGCTAAACTGGGAGTGGCTGGTGTTGCCAAACCAGCTGCCCGCACTGCTTGGAGATGGGCACGCCCGGCGGTTTCGACGCCCACGCCACGCACAGCCAGGTTTTGCGGGGAGTGGAAATGCTCAGTGCTCCCCTGCTCAGAAACTGGGCCACCCCAATCCCTGAAGGCCATTGAAAAACGGGCTTGAGGCCATGGTGGTAAAGCCTGGGCATCCTCCAGCACAACACACCTGCACAACGATGAAGTACCAGAGGACGTGGATGTCCCAGAAGTAGCCGAGGCCAAAAAGGGCGGTGAAGAGCCCGCTCAGCACCATTCCCCCCGACAGGTAGTAGCGCAGAGGGAGGCGCTCCCCAAAGATGCCGCTGCAGAGAGAGGGAAGAGCACAACATTGCTGGTGATGCCAGCAATGGGCATCATCACAGCAAGCCAGTACCCGAATCCTATCCAGATCCCTTGCCCCATCCCAATGGAAACCAGCTCCTGCCAGACTGGTGCAAACTGGTGAATGGAGGGAAAGGCCCTGGGTACCTGATAAACATCCCGATGGCGTAGGCCACCAGGAAGGCATTATCCAGCGCCCCAAAAAGTTCCTTGTAGTTGTCCCCATCTGGAAAACAAACATTAGGGCCACCTCAGCCTGGTCCCCATCTTGTGTCCCCTCCCCGCGGCTGCTGGCTCAGTCTTGTCCCCCATTCCCAAAAGCCTGGTCTCCATGGGGGCTTCTGGGGGCATGGCCAGGTGCCAGCAGCCCTGGGGCCTGGTCCTGTCCTGTCCTGGATTTCATCATCCACTGCTGCCCTTCGGCCCAGGGGCATGGGACAGACATTTATCACTTAATTACCTCCGGTGCAGGCCCCCTGCCAAACCCTGGCCACCACCTGGTTTTAGGGAATGAGGGGAGCCCAGCTCAGCTGCCACAACTGTGGGTTTTGGGGTGCCTGGGGAGGCTCAGCCTTACCAAAGGGGGCCCAGCTGCACCATGTGGTGCTGTTGGAGTCATTGTGGGGGTTTGGGCCCAAGGTCGAGCAGTTGGGGTGCAGCTGGCTCTGCAGGGAGAGAGAGAGAGGGGGTGAAATCCAGGTGCTGTCTGCACCCCCCTCCCCATGTGCTCTCTCCAGGGTCCCTGTCCCCACAATGGTGCTGAGGCTGGAGCTCACCTTGACGATGCTGATGGGTTTTCGGGAGAGGTGGTAGCTGGTGTAGGAGAGGAAGGTCAGTACCAGCGTCAGGCCCCGATAGCTGTGGGAGGAAGAGGAGAGGTCAGGGTTTGTGGGACTTGGGATGGGTTGCCTCAGCACCCAATGGGATTCTGCTACTGGATTGGTGACCTGAATCAGCTCAGCTGAGCTGGTCAGGAAGTGAGACCACCCCAAAAAGCCCAGGATGTGGGTTAAAAAGATCAGCTGAGTTTTGTGGGGAGCATCAAGCAATGTTTCCATCTCCTCAAGCAGTTACATCCCACTGAAACACTAAACATGGGGTGAGCAAGTGCCTTCCTGGTGTCATGAGTGGAAACTGCTGATTCATCATCACTCCCAGGGTTAATCAAAGATAAGCTGGAAAAAAAAGCAGGGGGTGGGATGCCCTAGGCAATACCAGCTCCCCTCCTCTGCCAAAAAGCCATTTCATCCTCTTTGCTTAGATTAAATGCAGGGAAATGGGGGAGTCTGGGCTCAGGAAATGGGGATGCTGCACCCATCAAAGCTGACAGATAAAGCCTGGAGAATCCAAAGTAGGATCTAGCACTCTCTGGAGCAAGATGAGTATCTCTGAAGGAGCTATCCTGCCTTCAGGAAGGGGTTTATGGCAGCACAAAAGATGCAAGTGGTCAGGGGCAGCTGCAGCACACAGACATGTCACAGGGTTGCTCCAAGTTTAGAAAAAAACAACCACCTTTTTTTTCTGGTGGTTTTGGCCCATCCTGCTCCTCTTTGCAGTTTCACTTCTCCCTGGAGCTGCAGCAATGACAGGCACCCTCCAAACCTAGGACAACTGCCTGTGCTGTGGTGCTGGCTCCAAGGCTGCACTGTGGCTGAGAAACTGCTGCTCCCCACCCCAAAAATTGAATAAACCACCCAAAATCACTGCTAGTGACTGCAGCGCTGATCCAAGCAGAGCAGAGAGGCCACAGTAGGTAAGGGAAAGATAAACTTCATACACAGTGCCCCCTGGGCCAGACACTTGGGTGTCGGGTTTTTTCTTTACCCTTACATGTTCTGGTGGGGAAAATTCCAGCAGATGGAGATGCAGGGTGGGTGTCTGGCAACGGGCTTCCAAAAAACCCAAATATTAATTGAAATTAAATGGGCAGCAGTCCCATCACCTCGTTAAAAGAGAAGGCAGCAGGAGAGATCTCTGTGTTGGCCACACCCATCCCACTGAATTTTGAGTGAGGGCCTGAGACATCTGGAGGCTGGAGGGTGCTGCTGCCCATCTCGAGGTTCCCCCCTCCCCAGCCCGAGTCCAAAGCCCTGGGCTGCAGCTGGTGGGCTGATCCCATCTCACAGTGGGTCCAGTGCTTGAGGGCAACGCTGGACCCTGGGGGAGTGACCCCTAATCCATGTCCCCACCCCAGGTCTTGTCCCTGTCCCAGTGTCCGTCCCCAGATAAAGTCAAGTAGTCTCCAGTCCGGCACCGGTCCCAGTGCTGGTGCTGGTCCGGGGTCAGTCTCCATCCCAGGGCCTGTCCCTGTGCCCAGGGCCAGTCTCTATCCCGGTTCCACTCCCAGTTGCTGCCAGTCCCCAGCGGAATGACACTCCCTCCTCCCTAACCCAGGGCTCATCCCTGCGCCGGTTCTGGTCCCCATCCTGGTGTCGGCTCCTGTGTCCAGGGCCAATCTCCATTCCAGTGCTGGTCCACAAAAGAGTGAGCCCCGTTCCAGAGACCCTCCCTATCCCTCTGCCGATACCCTCCCTGCTCCATGTCAGTCCCTATCCCAGTTCCTCGATTCCGTGTCCAGTCCCGATCCCGGTGCCGGTCCCTATGTCCATGTCCAGTCCCGATCCCGGTGCCGGTCCCCCCATCCCGCTCCCCGATCCCGCTCACCGGCTGTCCCGGGGGAGGGCGCGGAGCAGGCGAACCCCGGGGGCGAGCGCTGCCCTCATGNCTTTTCACCGCCCCCGGGGCCGCCGCTCCCGCCCCGCCGGCCCCGGTCCCGCCCCGGCCCTGCCCGGGCACTGCCCCGGTTCCCCGGCCGCGAGGGTGAGCCGGGCTGTCCTCGCTCCCTCTAAAGCAAAAATCCACTTCAAATCCGGCTGGAACGAGGGAACAGGCGCGCTGGGCAGTGGGAGACGGCAGAGCCCCGAAGGGACCGACCAGCCCTTTTCATATCACCCCGGGGCTCTGTGAGCTTCCCCAGATGCTGTATTTTCCAGCAGAAAAAAAATGGATTTAACTTTTCCACTCCCATTCCCAGCAATTCCCGAACAGGCTTCACTGCCATGATGGTGACTGAGCTATCCCAGATATGCTTTGGGGTTATTGCCAGGGATTTTGGGAGTCTTCCTCTCCCCCCACCTCCTTTCAAACTATCCCATTTATCCTGCTAGGGGCAGATTGAGGATGAGGAGCAACAACAGCTTTATTTATTCCTTTGACTAAGCCCCGATTCAGCCCACAGCCCCTTTGGGGATCACTCCAGAGAGTTTGGAACAGGGGTTCCCAGGGCCTGAGCATGTTCCTTGGGGACTTGCCAAGGAACTGCTTGTCCTCAGCTGCCCTAGAGCTGAAATCAGTTACAAAAAACCCATTTGCAGCTTTAGCCCTTTGCTTCCTTGCCCCCTCACCGGGCAGGTCCTGCCCTTTCCAAACCCACTCCAAACCCCTGATTTAGGGCTGCAGCACCTTCCCCTGACGCAAGCAGCTGTTAATAAACAGCATCAGCCACCACGGATCCCTCAGTGAATGATTCTCCAGGGGGAACCGAGGAGCAGTCCCTGGCTCTGTGCTACCTCTGGACCAGGGGTGGGTTTGCTTTGACCCAATGGGACAGGAACAGGGAAAAGAAATGATCCGGCACGCTCGGCCACCCATCCTTCCTGCTGTGGTTAATATTGGAGAGGGCAAGGAGTAAATATTAATGACAGGGTAGGGAGTAACCTCTGCCCAGGACCACGTTATCTCACCACAGGCAGTTCTGGGAAAACACATCTTGCTGCAGTCACTCTTGCAAAGGCCTGCATATTTTTTTACTGGAAAAATGCTCCTTCCTTTCAGGAGCAAAGTAGAGGCTATGGCAGCATGGGCCAGGTACGGAGCTCTGAGGGAGGTCCTCACACAGAAAAGGAGGGAACAATAAATACCTGGCTCTGGAAGGTGATCCAAGTGGCAAGGGCTGGCAGAAGCACTAGGAAAAGGGAGAGAAGGGAGCAGGGAAAGGTTAGAAATCCTCCCCTAAGAGATACTGACCCCTGGCACCTCATTTCTCCTCCTTTCACACTTCAAATGAGACAAACAATCCTTGAAAACAGTTTATTCCACTGTCAAATGCTGGAATGCAAGTGCCTGCCATAAACCAACCCCACAGAGCAATTGCCTCCTTCACCTCGACCAACTGCACACCTGGAGCAGAGTGGGAGAGGCACAGCACAAACCGGGAGAGCAAAGGTGACACAGTCCTGGCAGCTGGCGTGGAGGGGCAGGCAGGACACGGCACAGCCCCACTCCCTGCTCACACCAGTCTCTGGGACACGGAGCTGCCTTGGTCACAGACGTTTCCTTGCGTGTGCACAGAGAGCAGCCAAGTCCTGGAGAGGCCGTGTGGCTGCATGGGCACAGGAGGAGATCACCGAGTGCAGCGCCTGGCTGTAGGCTGAGCAGGATGGGGACACAGAAACACTGTCAGGGCACAGGAATTGCACTTATGGCCCGAAACTGGGCTTGGCTTTAGCCTTTCACCAGAGCAGAGAGACAAGGATTGGGGTTTAAGGTAAATCAACACGCCTGTAGTTTTCCACACGCTCGTTTGCACACTCTGCACACTCCCGAACATAAAGCAGTACAGAAGCCAAAGATTATCTGATGAACCCAGATTTCTCTATTTTCCCTCCCAGATGACTTCCAGTTGCCCAGCCAGGTATTTTTCCAAGCTGTGCTCAACATCAGAGCACTCCACCACCTAAGGAAGGCCCTTACCACACCTTTGTGCATCCTCCCAGCAGAAGATTCAGCATTTAAGGCAGAGGGCTCTGTGTCCCTAATGAGATGCTTTGCAGCATTTTCCCCATGTTTGTGTCCATAGCCACACGTGGCTGTGTCTGAGCTGTGTTATTTAACACATTGTAGCCTTGCTGAGGCTGCCACTACACTCCCTCAGGGACAGAGGTTGGGTCAGCAGCAAAGCCCCCAACTTGCCCTCTCCAGAGCATATGCAGAGGAGCATCTCTGCACAGCAGCCCATGTGCATGGAAACTCCCACCCTGGTTTAATTTCTCCCTGTATAATCAGGCCCAGGCATCTCCTCTCTGAAAGCAGAAGCTCCTACCTTTGTGGTTTTTGTAGAAGACGCAGTTATTGGCACAGGTATCCGGGTGGGAATCCCAGAAATCAGACCCACAGGAACACAGTGGGGGCAAGTCGATGTTACAGAATTTGACCTTCTCTCTCATCTGGGCTCTCAGAGCTTCAACATACCTGCAAGGGATCAAACATTGACCTCTGCCAGTGACACCTGGCTCTGCACGAGCAGTGCAACACTGGCTGTACCTCATGTGCTCCTTATCCCGCTGCCGTCTGTCCCTCACTCTCCTCTCCTCCAGCTGGAGCTGGGCCAGGGCTTCCCAGGCTCCCTCTCCCAGGGAGGGCTCTTGCTGCTCAGCCATGTCTCGCATCCTCTGCTCCTCTGCCCAGCGCTGATTCTCCTTCTGCCTCTTAATCCTGCAGGAACACACATGATTAGATGAGGAGCTTCCCCATCCCAACCTCCATTCCTGGCTGGTCCCCAGCTGTGAGGTCAGGGCACAGGAATCTGGGTGATGCTGCTGCTTTCAAAGGCAAAAATAATTCTGCACTAATCCCAGCATTAAATATGAATAAATATAAACCAATATATTAGCTTTAAATATAGAATGGTCAAAAAAGCTTCCCAAGCCTCCATTCTTCCCACCATATGGCAACACCAGCCTGTGAATCCTCTCCTGCCCTCAAACTCTTCCTGTCTGCTTGTTTTCTCACCATCATGGACTTCCCCTTCCAGTTCCCTCCTGCATCACATCCACACGTGCTCCTGCCACCCAGTTCCCCATAGCTGCACTTCTGTCCTTAAACAAAGCATGTGGGCTGGGCTCTTTAATACCCCCCAGAAAGGACCAACACCTTGGCTTCCCAACTTCCCCACATCCCATTGCTTCTGATTATGAGGCAGCTTGGATCCTTCTGTAAACACCTTCCAGGACAGGACAGCATGACAAGGCTGGGTACAACAGAGATATTCCAAGGATCCCACTCTTTACTCCAAAACAGGCTTTAAGATGTACTTTTAACCAAGTTTTCCTCTATTTCCTTAGTCTCCTTTGCACTTACATGTCCTTCCAGCCCTTTAGTGGGACCTAGGTTGTGTAATTCCCACCAAACACAACACACATTCCCCTGACAAGCAGCAATTGCAAAGCACAAAGACTTTGCACCAAAGTATCTGACATTCCCAAATGTAACAATGTGTCCCAGGCCACTCCTTGCCAGGGGGCATTAAAACCAAAATCAAGGCTGGGAAGAAGCCACGACAAGACATTTCAGACCTTACTTCATGTAGGGGGTCAAATCTTTACATCCAGAAGTAAAGTGCTGAAGTCGAACTTCTCTGGTTGAGTTATAAACTCAGAAATGTTTTTTAAATGAAATGTAGAACCTTAAATACAGCACCATAAATCTGCTCCAGAAACTGAGGCCAAGGCCAGCTTGGGGCTTTACACCCTGTAATTACAAACCCTCCTCCTCTCTGCACACACTCCAAAGGAAAAAATAATAATAAAAAGGTATCACACTAACTAGGAAATCCCTGGGCCTTGCTGGCATTCACAGGGTAGGACAAACCCTCCCAAGTGCCACAGGTATGTCAGGATGTGGCTCAAGGAGCACTGCTTTACACTGGCAGCTTTTCCCAAAAAATGGCCATGAAACTCCTGCCCTGTGGTGCCTGTCCCACTCCCCCAAAGCCTGATCACAGAAGAGCCAGGACGGTCAGCTTTAGGTCAGTGCATCCAAAAGTAAGCCAGGGAAAAAACAAAAACTAGAGGATCTTTCCTATTTGGCTGTGAATTCGCAGAGCTTCTTAGTGAACCCCATCACGGGAAAAGGTGACAAAACTCCAGCACAACTGATACTTTTCACACAGATACCAAGTGTTTAACTCTGGAACAAAAGCCTGGAAATCATTTTATTACACTGTATAAGTTTTTATGGCTGTGTGGGTGAAGGGTTTGATACTAAAAATGCCAGGGATAATCACAGATTAGTACAATGACGTGACCTCACCCCAAAGTTTTTAAACACAGGCTTAGGTTCCTAGAGTTTGGGAAGTTGCACCTCTCCCAGCCCCATGATTTGGCTCCCAACTCCTAAACAAGCTGCACAGGAACTTCAAAACTAGATAGCAAAGTGCTAAGGGACTCATCATGCCTGGCCCAAGGGTCTTTGCTGGGGGGCTGGCTGTGTGAATCCCACCCCGGGGGGGGTTACACATCAGTGCCTGGCTTACACCAGACAAGCTCCCAGGACTTTTCCAACCTTCTGAAGAACCCTGATGGAGGAGGTGGCCCCACCACACGCAGGGACTCACTGGGCAACTCTGTGCTGCCTCTCTCGCTGCCGCTGCTGCTCCCTCACTCGCTCCCGCTCCCCGGCCATGAACAGGCGCCGGCACCGCAGGAACTCCCTCTGCCGCTTCGGAGAAGAAGAGAAGGACACTTGGGAAGGAGGTCTGGGATAAATATGGACTGATATCAGTGCTCAGCTTAATTTCTAGAGGGTGGAACCTCGCTGTTTCCCCAGAAGACCCTCAAACATCTCCGAGCGCACATGATCCAGGGTTGGGAAGTTGGAGGGATGGCGCCGAGGTAGGAAAGATCAAATCATCTCGAAGCATTGGAGAGCTTTGTACTGGCGTCCCTCCACTGAAGCTGCTCATGGATGGAACCTCTGCCACCTGGCAAATTCCTAAACTCTCACTTTGCTGAGGGGAAAAGAGCCAATTCCAACTTCAGCCCGCTTGAATTTGGATCCACCTGGACACTGGTGCTCCCCTGCAGTGCACTGGAACGGTGTATCTCCAAGCTGGATTCTCTACATGCAAAACCACAGAGGTTGCAAAACCACTGCTGAGACAAATCCAGGGGCCCTGCAGGAAAGAACTCCCATATGGATGCTGAGGGTTTAGTGACTGGACTTTGGCTGATCCCACTGATGCAGCAAGGGCAAGGAAACCTCCTGGCTAAAGTTCACATCAAAAGCCCTCCTGCTGTACAGAGATAGCCTGAGCTCCATGACTTCCAAAAGTTTAATGCATAGATTTTTCTTCATGAATGCCAAAACCTTTGGGCTGAGTTTGTCCACCTCACTCGGTGGAGAGAGCCCAGCACAGCTGGAGATAAAGGAGAGATCACCAGGCTGCCAGTGAAGAAAACCGGATGGAAAAAACCCAGGCAGAGTGCTGCAAAACCAGTTATCTTGGATGGATCAGAGCCAAGGAGATTAAAAGCAAGGGGAAAGGGAACAGCAGGGTTAGGAGGAGCAACCTGAGAAGCCCCAGCTGTTGACACACTGGTGAGAAACCACAACCATATTTGGGATCAGTTGGTTGGAAAACACTTGAAGAAACAAAAAATATGCAAACAGTTCAGAGTTTTATGCTGCAAGCTGCAAGAAAGGTGACAAAAGGAGAGAGAAACATTCATCTTCGTGGCAGGAGGAAGCGGGAAAATAAAAGTCATTGGCTTTAGGCATCCAAGACAAATATCAGCCCTCTGTATCACCCAGATTAGCATGAGACAAACTGTCCAGGACACAGGCTGTAAGCCCTCACTGTGAAATCATTCATTTGGCCTGCAGGCTGGACTTGAGGCTATTCCCAAAATCAGAGAAACCTTTATATTCCAGCCTTGTATTTAAAGAAGATAAAGTTGGCTTTGTTCTTTCTTTCTTTTTTAAGCATTTTTGGCAGCTTCTTGGACTCCCTGCAACTACAGCAAGCTCCCCTTGGTTTTGCCAGGCAGAATGAAAGGAGCCTGTTTCTCCTTCAAACTTCTGGTGTTACTGAGATCCCAGATTTTGAAGGAGGACTAGGTAACAGTTGTACTTAGTCACAACAGCTTTTAAAAAATAACCTGGTAGCTTTGCCCCAGACCTGAGACCCCGTGGAAGCTGACAAACTAAACCCAGTAGAGGTTTCATACATCAAAGCTCCTCTGAGGCTTCTTATTTGAGCCAGCAGCATTCCCAACACCCAACCCCTGTGAAACAAAACCACAAGGGCTTGGCTCTCCTGGACAGACCTGCTTCCTGGTTTCCTCTTGGTCAACACCAGCCCAGAGTTTGAGGGGAGGTTGGTATTCACTGTGTGGCCTCCCAGGAGGCCCAGGCAGGCTCGAGTCCTTCACCAACCCATCACAGACCTGAGAGACAATGGAAGGGAGCAGCATCAGCATCACCACAGTTCTTTCTCATCTTCCCCCAGCAAAATGCTCTTCATTTGGAGGCAGGGCCTCTGTGTGATCCCTCCAGACCTCAATGGGATGACCCACCTTGGAAATGGGCTTTATCTGGGGTACAGGTTGGCCATGAATAGGAGAGATGTGCCACATCTCCACATACGAGTCTGAGCACCAAAGTTTTGTCAAAACACCTCTGAAGACATCCTTGGAGGAGGGTTCTGGTTTAGTTTATATATGGATGCACATCTCCCCATCCCAAACTTCTATTATGAACTTCTTGAAGTGTAAAAAAGTAAGTAAATGTAAGGGGAATTCCACAGCCAACATCTCCCAAAACCTCAGTGTAAACCTCAGCATGAATTTCCGCTGTGCCCCTATCTGCCCAGCCAGTATTTCTGCTCCAAGCTGGACTAATCCCCAGCCAAGGCTGGGCACACACTGCCACAGCCATAAAGCCTTTGCCAACCACCCCAGGTCATCTGGACGAACCACTTCCAGCCCCAGGATGCTCAAAAAAGCTGCCTGAAAACAAAAGAGGAAGGATAAGTACATCAAGCCCTCCTCAACCCCTCCTAGGGCAGGGCCTGCC
Source organism: Hylia prasina (assembly GCA_013397195.1). Lineage (NCBI taxonomy): Eukaryota > Metazoa > Chordata > Aves > Passeriformes > Sylviidae > Hylia > Hylia prasina. The sequence continues at coordinate 65,584 of VYXD01014074.1, read as the reverse complement.
ACCCCCAGGCACCAGGATTGCTACAGCCATCTCCTTCGCCTGATACAAAGCTTGTTGGTGGTGGTTTTTTTTTTCCCTTTTCAAGGAGGTTTCTGACTGATTTGATCTCTTCCACCCTCGGGTCTTTCGGCGTGGTCTGAGCATGGCTCTGGGTAGGATGTGACTGCACACCCTCGGTTTCAGCTTGTGCCTGGGCAGCTGCCAAGTGGCATCACAAGCAGGCAGGAATCCAAGGCCACAAATGCACATGAAAGCAGGGAATGGCAGTGCCGACCTCACTGAGCTCCAGTACTGCTCTGAGCTTGCTTTGAGGACAGTAGGCTTAAGAGTTAAGCAAGCCTGAGGGAGCAACTGCTCTACTCCAAGAGCAGCCTCTTCCAGACACCAAAATAAATCTAATGATCCAAAACTCTGAAGACCAACTTTGTATGAGTCTTACATTTTTAAATTCAATTTTGATGTAGAAGTCATCCTCCTGCCCAGCGCCATTGGTGGCTGTGCCCTGCTCCAGCAGCTCAGCAGGCAGATCGTGGTGTCCTGCCAGCAGCAGCTCCTCGCTCTCCTCCACGGGCACTGCAGCTGCTGGGCAAGGCTCTGGTTTCTGGAGAAGGGAGGACATGGAATTGAACATGGAACTGAAATCTGGCTGCTTTGGTGCCAAGGGAAAACTGAACACCCTTGGAGCAGCTTCAACACTCGGGAGGCTGTGTGTGCTGTCACTTGGATGTGATCTGGCAGCACCACGGGCCACCAGAGCTGGGAAACAGGAATGTAGCGGGGTGACTGTGACTGTGCCCTCCCCAACTGCAGAAGCAGCAGGACAGACGTGTGGGGTGAAGGGAAGGCAAGGCAAAAACCTCTCCAGGCACAATTTCACAGTGGCAAGGAGCTGGGATCTGAGTGACACCCAAGTACAGAGTGCACTCCTTCAGATGGGAAGTGGGCAGGCTCCCCAGAGGCAATCCACAATATTTTGAGAGGCAACAGATTGTTTCCTACAAACTAAAGAATCAAAATGCCAGAAGCAAGCTTGAAGCCAGGATAAATTTTTTTCCCTTGCTTTCTTTTTTTCCTTCAGCACGGTGGGAAAGGAAGTGCAGGACTGCTGACAGAGGGAAAGGATGGATCAACAGGAGAACAGGTGATGCCAAGAATTCCTTGTTATGACTGCCACTGTTTGGGAAGGACAGAGACTAGCCTGGAGTCACTCTGAATGTGGAATTATTTGATAGGCACAGGAATTACTCCATCAACCCCACTATGACAGAATAGCTGCTTTGGTAAGGACAAGGGAATAGAGAAGAAGGGTTATTGCTTTGGAAGGTTGCTCTGAAGCACTGACTTTAGAAAGAAATGAAACTGTGGAAAAACATCACCAACTTGGTGGAATGAGACACTGGGGGAAAGAATTTGGGTGCTGCCATGCTGGGGAGTTACAGATGTCCACCAAAGCCTGAAGGCAAAGACTCAGTGACAGGATGAGCTGGAACACTGGACAGGTCATTTCCAGGCAATTACCATTCTGGTATCTGCTTGGGAAAGCAGGCAATTAACTCTTTGGATGCTTTTAACCTGAGAAGAAATCCTGGGGGGGAAAGAGCAACTATTTTAGGAACATGGATATTGATCACAGGGAATGCAACACTTCACAGGGAGAAAGGAAAAAGAAGAAAAAAAATGCAGAAAACAGGACTGAAAGAAAAAAATAACATTTCAGCCAAAGACTTGCTATGAGTTAGCAGCAGCAGGGAGAAAAATGCTGGGAAGATCTATTATTGGGAAGAAAAGGTCATGCTATTACTAAAACTGAAGTTTTTAGGGAGAATGGACCTGCCATGGGCTGCTGCCAGGAGCAGCAGCTAAGGTGCAAACAGCTCCCTGAAATCTAAGGAGGTCCAGATTATCAGAAAAGCTCACAAGGAGTGTCTTTCTTTATTTAAAGGAGAGGAAAAGGAAATACCAAATAGAAGATTTTAGCCTCAAGAATTTAACTGTGACTTTTGAAAAAACAAGAGGAAATCACCTTGCAAACTGCCTGTAAGCCACGAGATAAGCAGCAACCAGCAGAAATTTGTCAAGAGCTAGTCAGGTCAGGCTATGCTGAATGTCTCCTACAACAGAAGGAAAAGGCCTCAGGCAAAGAGCAGCAGAAGACTCTGGGGTTCAGCTGAGCCTTTGACGTGGCCTAATTCAACACTGGGGTAAAGCAAAACCTGTTAGATGGAAGTCTGATGTGGGATGCACAAAACTGATTAAAAACGTGGCCCAGATTTAGTCTCGGGAGTTCACTGCACAGAAATAGGGTAAGAACTAGGTGGGCTCTGCTCTTCGATTTCATTATCACCCTGGATTAAGGAAGAAAGAAGCATCTTGATTAAGCTACTGACCCCACTTGCATTGTTAGAAGTATTGGGTGAAAAATCCTTGGGTTCAAACTGAAGAAATGGGCTGGAATACAAAGCACAAGGAAATCCAGGGAGCACAAAAGCAGAGGCAGCACTACCAAGGCGATTAAGTCCATGGTTATGTCTGTAGCAACCTTTTTTCACCTGAAGAGAAGGGAACACACTGCTGTCCTGCCAGGCTGGGAACATGCCAAACCTTCACACAGGGAGAGATTCAGATTAATATGGGTGCTTTTCTCTCCTCATATATCACGGAGTAATAAAACAGAGCAATGCAATAAATCAATATATTCCTCCCAGAATAAATCAAGGAAGCTGTTAAACTTCCTTATGTAGATTAACTGTAGCTGCAGTGAGGCTGGGATGGGAGGATGGTCCCAAACCCCTCCCAGGGTTTCTCACTGCTGTGGATGACTTGTCCAGGACTCCCACGGATCTCATGTAACCCTCTGGTTCACCTGGGCAATGACTTTATTATTTGAGGTCATCAATCAACTCATCTCACTGAATGCACTAACAGCTCAAACAAGAAGGATGTTTGCTGTTGGGAACAGGTAACAAGGTTTTTGAGACCATATTGTGTTTCTCTGAGTCCTATTTGCAGAGCTGACAGACTTCATCAGAAATCCAAGAGTGCAAAGAAGAGGAAGAGCCAGACCAGCCCTTCTATAAAGGGTAGTTTCCAGATAATCAGCAAGGTTCTACTTCACCTTTGGTGAACCTGAGAAAGAGAAGGGAATGAAGATTTACAGGATGGGCAGGAAACTGGCTCCAGAGCCAATAACACAAAACACCAGGCTGGGTTGCTCCTGGTGTTCTCCAAAGTACATCAGTTTAAGAAAGGTCTTGGCGTAGAGACCAGGAAAACAGCTACAACACAAAGTTCTTGGGAACTGAAGGAGCAAAAGCAGGGTGAAACACAGCAGAACAAAAGGTGGGACTGACCTTCCATGCACTGCTTTGAGGAAAGCAGCTGCACGCCCATCATTCTCTAGCAGAAGCCAGCCCCAGGAAAAACCCTCCAGATCTTTGCCACCCACACAAAACAAGGGATTGATGCAATGGAAAGAGCTGTTGAGTTTTGAAGAAATGAAGGCACCTGAAGGGAGGGCTGGTCATCACATTCCTCCCAAATACCCAGATCACAATCTCAACCTTTAAAAGTCTTTTTTGCATTCTTGAGCTCATCTCAGAGATGTTTTCACACACTTCATCCTGCTGCCTTCGCTGAAATGGGTTACCCACAAGACGTGTCAGGAAAGCACAGTTTATTTCATTCCTGCTGGAGAAACTTCCTGACTTATGCTTTGGATTTGCTAATTAGAGCCAAACCTTCAGCAGTTTGCGAGGTGCTTTCTCTGCCCTCAGCCCAGACAGCCCCCTGCTCACCTCCTGCCTCCAGGCTCCAGGGAACACGGTCCTGCAGGACGCCAGCCTGCGCCGCACCTGCTGCACAGCCCTGCTCAGCTGAGCCCAGAGAGCCAAAGAAAACACAGGACAAGTTCAGGACATCTCCCAGTCAGTCTGCTCCAGCCAAGGAGCTGGATCAAGGCAGCACGACCCAACACACAATCAGCCAAGGGTCTTTCTGCCCCAAGGTACCAAAATCCTTGGAAATCCAACTCATCTGCTCCCAAAACATGTTGCTGAGATGCCAGATCCCAAATTTTCTTGCTTAGTATCCAGCCAAAAGTGATTTTCCACCCCAAAGTACCTCAACTGGAATGCATCCCATGGTGCTTCAACTGGAATAACTCCAGCTCCTAGGCGAGCACACAGACTTTCTAAACCACCAAATGCACCATGAACATCACTATTAAGGAAAAAAAAAAAAAAAGTTTAAACAATCCTGAAGGCAGGTTTTCCCACATTTTGGTCTACAGGAGACATGCTGCAATGAGCTGGCACCACCTAGTGCCACCTCTGCGCCAGGACACGGCTGGGAAACACGGGGCCTGCCAGCAGCAGGCCAGTTCAGCCACAGCATCTGGGATGAGCCACCCAGCTGGATGCTCTGAGGAGCACAACAATGTGCAGGGTGACAATGCTAGCTAAGGTTTCGTTCAATATCTACACTCAAAGATTAGGGATGTGCTGTAGAAGGAAAAAAGAAAACACGGCCCGTTCCCCATTGCAAACACTGACGATCCAAAATGCCGAAGCAGCGATGGAGGTGCAGGAGGGGCAGGGCAGGGCTCACCTCGGCAGCTTGTTGCTGGAATGCTTCCCCATGCTCCTCTTCTGGCTGGGCTGGGCCAGAGCCAGCACTGGGCCCACAGATGATGGGAGCAGGGAGGTTCTGGAACAAGCACCTGTTCTTCCAGGGGGTCGAGTACGGCACAGCAACACAGCTCTCCCTCTGCGCCTGCCAGGAAAAAGCCAGTGGGATCTCCATGACCCGGCAAGATGTCAACCGTGCTGACATTTCACCACCCGTGGGTGAAATTTCTTGGGAGGGAGGTTTTGGCTCTCCATGCTCAGAAGACAAAGGACCATCGGGCTCTTTGGGGCTGAGGGCATTTGCGGGCTTCCCGCTTGGAGCTGGCAGAGCTACGTGAGGACATCCCTGGCCATGGAAACAGCCCAAACACCCCAACGGTGGCCAAAGCTGGTGACACGTCAGTGCATTCTCTTTTCTGCCACAGTCAGATCCTGGCAAGTCTCCCCAGCACTTGTTTGAGAACAGAAAGAATTAAATATATTCACAGGATAATCCAAAACAAGCCCATGGGGGAAAAGGGAATGTGGAGACAGAAGGAAAGTGTTGTTTGAAAACTACTTGGCTGCTCTGGAAAAGGGATCAGAAAAGAGACAGAAAAACTGCTTTGCTTCAAATGCAGCCAGGACACATCCACATCATTCCCAACTCCTGCCTGGCTGTTTTTTCACTCCAGGCAATTCTGCAGAGAGCTTTAGAACTCTGTTCTGCTGTTGCCTGAGGGAGCCACTAACCTTTCCCTGGGGAGGCTGCAAAGCACCTCCAGCACCAGCCAAAGTGTCGCACTGACCCAGCCTGCCTGGACACCGTTTGCCACCACAGGGTCTGGAACCTCATTTTTTCTCATTAACACCTTGACTTCAGGCGTTGACTTATGCTCCAATGTTTGGATTTTTCCCAATTTATGTTGGGTTTGGAGGAGTTTCTCGTGACAGAGCCTCGCTTACTGTTTCATAGGCCTTCTGCAGCTCCTGCCTCCGACGCAGCCTGACCTGCCGGTTCACCCGCTGCCTCACCTCGCCCTGGAATCTCCTCAGGCTGGCTGCCTTCTGCTGCTGCTGCTCCTTCAGCTCCTCCTCCACCCGCAATGCCGAGGCCTGGGAGAGGTGGAAGCAGATTTCACCAGAGTTTTTTGCTACACTGTAGCATTAGAGCAGCCTGCATTCCCATTTGCCCCATCTGGAGGGACCGGGCAGGCAAGCAGCGCCCAGAGCAAACTTTGTGTTTTGTTTCAAAATATGAGGAATAGCAGCTTGCACAATCTGCTGGGTTATTAGGGGATGGATTGAGATACAGAGCATGCACAATTCTGCCTTTGCCTCTGCAACACACAGGGAAGGAAAGAAAAGGAAACCCATGGAGCAGCCCCCAGCTCTTGCTCCCATGAAAGGATGCTCAAATATCCAAAGCCTGGATCCAAAAGGAACAGGCCAGCCCCTCATCCTGTTAATATTCGGCAAGGCTGGAAGTACATTAGGGAAGCAGTTCACAGAACACAGCACTGCTCAGGAATATCTTCTGTCATCTCAAGTGAAAGATAAAGAGCAATGACCTGAAAAACCCAAAAATCCCATTTTATTCTCCTTGCAGTTCTGCCAAGCAACTCTGCAACACCACCATGGCTTAAATTAAAACAGCACCGCTCTCCTGGCTGCCAACACAGAGAAACCAGAGACTGCAGGGATGGAGGAAAGGGGTGAGGCCAAAGATGAACTTGGAACAGCAGGGTCAGCACAGCCCAACAAAGCTCCAAAGAGGGGAGAAATCCACCCTGTTAGGGCTGAAACCAAGACAGCGCTCCAGGGAACAGCCCAGTGCCAGCCCACCTCAGCAGCAACTCTGAGGCATGAGGCATTATCATGGATTAATTAGAAGTGTATTAAATAAGCTCAGATAACCCTGGGCAGCTTCATTCACCTCTGGAAGCCTCACATGGGGGGGCCCAGGAGTATCCAGGCCCCCTGAAGCTGTGGAGAAAAGTTCAGCTCCCCCAGAAGTTTCGTAGTGCCAAGATGGAAGTTCTGTGGAATATGGAGATGACTGATTTCCATAAATTATCTCAACCTTTCAGGATTTAAATTACAATATAGAAATAAATCATCTCAGAAGGGCAGGAGCTTCTATAATGTTCAGACATTAATTACAGGGGACTGAACTCATCATCCAACATTTAATGCATTTTTAGTCCTCTTAGAATAACCCTCAAAATAGAAATCCCTGAGATAAGCATCCATGAAGATTTCTTTAAAGGGGTACAGTGGAGTTAGGCTCCAGACCCTGAAACACTCAGCTCAATTTTTTTTTTTTTTTAAATCAGCAACACAGAATAAAATCTCAACTCCCTGACATCCTTTAGGGATGAGTGGGAAAGTGAGAAGCAGAACTGGCTGGGTTCCCCACCTGATTGATGTTGAAAATTGATGCATTTCTCCTCAAAAACACAGTTTATTGGAGGGGGATCAACTCATATGTTGTGGGCTTGTGCAAAGGGGAGGCCAGACTACATAGACATCACAGCGGCTTCCGACCCCGCTAAATCACATTAAAACAAATTATGATTTTTAGGAGCCGTGCTCCTGGCTGCCCTCAGGCTGTGAAAAAGATCACTTTTGGCTCTGACGCCCCCGGGGGTTTTACTGGCACATTGAAGGGTTCGAGATGCCCCGGCAGATGGTGCCCGCGGTGCACTCACAAAGGCCGGGCTTTGCTGCCCCGGCGCACTCTCCACCCAGGCGCCCACGGGGACCACGCTCTGGTTCCTCTCGGCCAGGACCCTCCATCTGCGCTGCAGGGGTCTCGCCTGGAGCCTCCCCGGGGACTGCCCGGCCCCCCGGCGCTGCCCCTTCGAGGGGAGCACCATCCCGGCACCGCCGCGGGCCCGGCCCTGGGGAGAGGGAGCAGAGGTGAGGGTGTCTCCCCGGGCACCCCAACCCGCACCCTGCCCCATCTCCTGCCCTCAGCCCAGTGCCCTCCCAGTCCTCCAGGCCCCGCGCACCCCACCTGCGACTCCCCAGTCTGACCGGGGACCCCCAGCCCCTCGTGGCTGAATGCCCCCTCCACCTCCATCACTGCACCCTTTCCCCGCTGCCCCCCGTTATCCAAC
>VYXD01014074.1:28038-45295 GCA_013397195.1 Hylia prasina | reverse complement strand
GCCACTGGTTCCATGCTCTGGTTGGCCTTACTCGCCCTCCTCCTCCTCCTCTGCCAGCGCCGTGCCAGCCAGGACGCTGCAGCTCGCCACAGGTGAGAGCACATGGGGTGGGGGATACTGCAGATCCCTGCTGTGGTGGGGATTGATGCACTGACAGCACCTCTTGCCCTTCAGGCTGGTGGTCGGTGACTCGCCGTGGCTTGGTGGTCCCTGGAAACCCAGCTGTGCCCCCCAAAACCTGCGCACGAGCACCCNGCCATGGGACCCCCACCCCTCCAGTGAACACTAGGGTTGGGACCCCCACCTGGTGCCACAGAGCCCCCACTCTCTGCCATGGAACCCCCACCAGTACTATGGGACCCCCATCCATCCCATGTGATGCCATTGGATCTCCCCCAGTTCCATGGAATCCTGACCTACTTCAACAGGGTCCCCAGCCCAGGGCCAGGACCCTCACAGAGTGCCATGGGGCCAGCAAAGTGTACCCAAGGCTCCCACCCTATGCCTGGGACCCCCCGTGCTATGGGACCCTCACCTTGGTGTCCCCCATTGTCTGTCTGTAGGCAGCAAAGACTTGAGGACACACAGACCCGAGGACAGAGGGGACAGGGGACACATGGCCCCATGGGTGCCCTGACCTCTCTTACTCTTCCAGCCCTATCCTTGGAGCCGCCGAGCCTTGGCCCCCCCACACCCCCCATCCACAGCAGCCTCCGTGGGGGACACCCACCAACCCTTGGGGACATGGGGTGCTGTGGTGGGGGGCACCCCGGGGTGCATTCCTCTCCCAGCACCCCAAACCCAGCACCCTGGGAGCGTCTGCGCAAGAGAGGTGGGTGTGGGGGCACAGGGGGGGACATGGGGGACACCAGGGTAATGGCCCATGGCTCTGTGTCCCTCATTCCCCTCGCAGAGCTGCATCAAGTGCACAGCACCCCGGTGCTCATAGCTGGCCCCAGCCACATCCCTGCCACTGGAAGTGGAGGCGAGTGGGGGGCAGATTTTGGGCTGGCAGCCAGGCAGCCTCAGCAAAGGGGACATGAGGGTGACACTGCCGTGATGGACAGCAGGGACCCACGGCTACCCATCTTCAGCTCTCCAAAACCACGTCTGGGCAGCACTTCACTGGCCTCTGGTGTAACCAGGTCACCGGTGACGCCCCCGAGACCACCCCATGCCTGGCACCCACCAGTGACACGGTGAGTCTCTGGGTGTCCCCATCCAGATGGGTGTCCCCATCCAGACGGGTGCCCTGCAACCCAACCCTTTGCTGCAAAACCCAACGTGTCCCTTGCACCTGCAGGTCCCCAGCCTCTGTGTGCCCCAGGGACACGTCTCTGGTCACCAGGCATCCCAAGGACATGTCCTCAGTCACTGGGATCCCCAGGGACACATCTCCAGTCATGCGATGCCCCAGGGACACATCCCCAAACACTGAGAGCCCCAGGGGTGTGTCACCAGCCACCAAGAACCCTAGGGACATGTCCTTGGTCACTGAGCACCCCAAGGACATATTCCTGGACAGCAGACATCCCAAGGATGTGTCCTCAGCCACCAGGACCCCCAGGGACCTGTCACCAGCCACCAGGCACCACAAGGATTCATCACCAGCAACCAAGCACCAGAGGGACACAGTCTTGGCCCCCAGGCACCCTGAGGACACCTCCCTGGTCACCAGGTGCCCCAGAGACCCATTACCAGTGGCCAAGTGCCAGATGGACATCTCACTGTCCACCAGGCACCCCAAGGATATGTCCCCAGCCAGCAGGCACTCAAAGGACACGTCCCCAGACACAAGGCTCCCCAGGGAGATGTCCCCCACCACTAGGCACTGCAGGGACAAGTTCCTGGCCTCCAGGTATGCCAAGGACATGTCCCCAGCCAACAAGCACCCCAGGGACCCATCACTAGTGACCATGCACAGGGACATGTCCCTGTGCAGCAGGTACCCTGAAAACGTGTCACCAGCCTTGAGGCATCCCAACGACACATTGCCAGCCACTGGGCACCCCAGGGACACATCCCCACTCACCCGGCACCCTGGGGAGATGTCACCAGTCTCCGAGCACCGCAGGGACAACTTCTTGGGCACCAGGTACTCCAAGGACATGTCTCAGGCCGCCAGAAACCCCAGAGACACATCACTGGTGACCATGCACACAAGGGACATGTCTCTGTGCAGCAGGTACCATGAAAACATGTCACCAGCAGTAAGGCATCCCAAGGACACATCTCCAGCCACCAGACACCGCAGGGACACATCTCCAGCCACCAGGCATCCTGAAGAGGCATCTCCACTCACTGGTCACCAGAAGGACATGTTCTTGGGCACCAGGTACCCCAAGGACATGTCCCCAGCCACCAGCCACACCAGGAATGTGTCACTGGAGACCAGGCACCCAAGGGACATATTCCTGGCTACCAGGTACCCCAAGGACACGTCCCTGGCCACCGGGCGCCTCTCGCCAGCATTCAGCGACGGGGTCCTCACACAACAGCAGGTGGCTGAGGTCCTGGAGATGGACCAGGACACTCCCTGCTGCAGGTATTCCCCATCCCCCCGGGACACTCCCATGATTGCAGCATCCCCTGGTGCAGCAATGCCCCCGCTGTGTTCCCACAGACCCCCAGCACCAACCACACCACGGTCCTTCTCACCACTGCACACCTACGGCTACATCTATGGGCCACCAGCCTCTGAGCTAGGTGAGGAGGAGGAGGAGGAAGAGGAGGAAGAAGAGGACGAGGAGGAAGAGCGTACAGCAACGCAGGGCTCTCCGGGAGGGTCGCTGTTGAACGGCTGGGGGTCTGTCTCAGAGGACAACTTTGCCAGCACCCGCTGCAGCTTGGTGAGCTCCTGTGATGGCTCCTTCCTCCTGGATGCCAGCTTTGCCCGGGCGCTGGCCGTGGCGGTCGATGGCCTCTGCTACAGCCTTGAGGACACCGACGGGCCCTACGGGGGTGAGTGAAGGGTCCCTGGACCCCCTCTCTGACCCTGAGCATTGTCACCTCCTCAAGGAAGATGGCTCCATCATGATGCCATGGTGATGCCACCGTCTCTTGCCTTCTTCGCTGCAGGTCCCTCACCACCACCATCACCCTTGGAGCAAACCTTCCCACCCAGAGTCCACACTACCTCCTGGGACTGGTGGTCAGTGCTGGAGGTCCCACAGAGCACCAGGACAGAGGCAGCCATGAACAGCAGCTCACAGAATGGTGCGTAGTGACCCAATGCCAGGGTGGTGGGCACTGGGGGTGGTGAGGTGTTGCAGGGTGTTGGAAAATGTTTCCTTTGCTTTCCAGGTGGCCAGGGCTCAGGGATTGGCAGCCCCTGGGCCAGGGAAGGTGGTGAGCTGAGGACAGGGGGGACAGGAGCATGGCAGTCCCCAGGGCGCAGGACGCAGCAAGGCCAGAGTCCCCTTGGCTGAGCTAAAATCCAGCTTTATTAGGCAGTTCCCCAAACAGGGGCTTTTTAGTAGGAAAAGCCACCCACAAGGGTGGGTGACACCAAGGTGGGTGGGTGTTCCTCCTTATTCAGCATTCTTGTCCTTCCCAAGTGTCCTCCTTCTTCCACAGTGTCCCCATCCCTCCTCAGCGTCCCCACCCCTTCCCAAATTCCTCATTCCTCTCCAGCATCCTCATCCCCCCTAACTAATCCTTCTCCAGTCCTAACACTGTTGTCCACCTTGTGTCCTTGTCTTTCCCTAGGCTTGTTGACCCCCAACCATCCCCATTCCTGCTGACTATTCCCATTCCTTCCAACTGTCCTTGTGCTGACAGTTCATGTCCTTCCTCAGAATCCTTGTCCCACCTTGTCCATCCTTGTCTCTCCCAAGTGTTGTCATCCTTCCCAAGCCACCTGAGTGGCCTTGTGCTCCCTCTAAATGTCCTTGTCCCTCCTAATCATCCTCATTCCCAGGCTTCTCACCCTTCTGAGTGTCCTCATTCTTCATCTGTTGTTTGGTCCTCCATGCCAAGTGTCCTTTTCCTTCCCCACTCTCATCCCCCTGTAACCATCCTCCTTGTCCCTTACTACTGTCCTTGTCCCTCCCACGCAATCTGGTTTTTCCCAAGTGTCCTCTTCCACCCAGCAATCCTCAATGCCTTGGAAATCCTTGTCCTTCCTCCATGTCCTCTTCCCTCCAGGCATCCTCGTCTCCCAGCCTTCCTTGTCCCTCACTAGCACCCTGATCCACCTGCTATGTCCTTGTCCCCCCCATGTAATCTTTTCCCCTGCCAACTGTCCCCTTCCCTTTCAATTAGCTCATCCCTCCCAGACATCCTCGTCCTTTCCCAGCATCCTTGTTCCTCCCAGCTGTCCTTGCCTCCAGCATCCTTGCCTCACTTAAGCATTCTCCTCATACCTCCCCAGCACCCTCATCCCTCTTCCGCTCATCTATCCCAACTGTTTCCGTCCCCAGGGTTCATGTCCTTCCCTGAGCATCTTCCTTGTCCCTCCTGAGGATCCTTGCCCCTCTCCAGGTTCCTCATTCTTTGTGAATTCCTTGCCCCATCCCAAGAATCAGTGTCCCCCCCCATGCTGACGCCCACTGGCCGCCGCGACCTCTGTGCAACCCTATTTGCATGGAGCCACTCAGAAATTAAAGAACATCCCTCCGTGCCCCCTGTGTTCCCATCCCCACGTCCCCAGCTCTGTCACCGACTCGCCCTCCCTGTTATCGCTTCTCCTGCGGCGGGCAGGGAAACGGGGCCCCTGGGCGGCGGCAGTGGCCGGTCCCTTCGCCGCGGTCCCCCGGCGTCCGGCTGCGCCCCGAGCCGTGGCCGCGGGAGCTGGTGGAGCCACGGGACGAGACGCTGCCCGTGGTGGAGCAGCTGCCAGACACCTGCCCGCGGGGCAGGCAGGAGGGTTTGCTGTAGGGGGTGACCTCGTCTGCAGGGGAGGGGACAAGATTGGGGCTCGGCGGTGACACCCCCAGCCCCGCTGTGGCGCAGTGGGTGGCTCTGTCTTACCGCCGCGGGGCGGGCGGTGGGTGACCCTGCGCTCAGCCCCGCTCGGCTCCAGCTCCGGAGAGGGGCCGGGGGTCTCGCCTGGCGGCGGTAGCGGCGGCGGCGGCAGGTCTGCGGCAGAGAGGGAGGAGAGGGCTGAGCTCCCCTGAGTCTCCTTGAACTCCCCATTTTTTTCCTCCCACTCACCTCCCATCTGCTTTTCCCGGCGGTAGCGGCTGCATTTGGGCTTCAGGCGACTTTTGGAGATCACCCCGCGGGTTTTCCCTGGGGTGGTGGGGATGGCAGCGTCAGCCCCCCCAGTAGCCAGTGAGGCCCCCACCCACCCAAACTGGCCACTCAGGGCTCACCTGTGCCAGGAGGGCAGCGGGCTCGGGGTGGGTGGCCCTCGCTGGCATCCGGAGTCCCCGAGGGACTGGCGGCCTGCGGGGGGGTGCTGACGCCATGGGGGTGTCTCCTGGCAAAGAGGGGGGTGGAGTGAAGCCAGGGCGGGGGGAGTGGGATGGGGGCTCTGTGGCCCCCACAGTGCTGGCACAAGCCCTCCAGAGCTGTGCCAGAGCCGGAAGAAGCCGTGTGGTATTGTCACAGCTGGATGGCACTGGTGTAGGTGGCCTGGAGCGTCACAGCTGGAGAGAAGTGCCACGGCTGGATCACAGCCACACAGCTGGGGTGGCAAAGGGGAGCAGTGGCACAGCTGGGGTGGAGGACCACAGCCTGGCAAGGTTGTGATAGCATGTCTGGCCTGCAATGGCATGTCTGGAGCACAGCTGGATAGAGGCTACTCAGCTGGATTACAGCCACACAGCTGGATTGCAGTGGCACAGCTGGATCATCACACATCTGGATTGCAAGCACACTGGCAGATTGCAGCTGCACAGCTAAATCATGACACAGCTGGATCATAGCACAACTGAATTGCAACCATGCAGCTTGATTGCACCTGTTCAGCTGGGTCATAGCTCAGCTGGATCGCAACCATGGGGCTTGACTGCAGCTGCACAGCTGGAGTGCAGTGACATGCCAGCACTGTGATGGCACAGGTGGGTCATGGCAGAGCTGGGTCACGACAGCACAGCTGGGTGGTGATGGCCCACCTGTCTCATGATGGTGCAGCTGTATTGCCCTGCCCCAGTCAGCCAGCAATGTCATGGATGTGTCATGACAGCATGGCCAGAGCACAGCTGGAGAGCGGGGGTGGATGGTGACACCATGGATGGATCACAGAGAGATGCCTGGACCATGGTGGGGCATCCCCAAACAGAACATCCAGACCCCAGTGAGACACCTGGACCCTAATGACACGGTTGGACCACGATGGCAGGGCAGGGCTGGGTAGTGACAACATGGCTGAATCACGATGGAACACCCAGGCCATGGTGGGACATCTGGACCTCGATGGCACATCTGGACCCCAACGGGACATCCAGACCCCAATGGCACGGCCATACCAAGCAAGGCCCATCTCCTACCGGGGCAGGAGGGAGCTATCGAAGTCGCGGAGGCGAGGGATGTCCTCCGTGGTGCGAGGTGATGGTGTCAGCGTGGCGGTGGAACGGCAGCCGGAGGAGGTGGTGGGTGAGGATGCAGCAGTGGCACAGGGGATGTCCTCACCAGGGTACCACACCTCCATCCCCAGCCTGCAGGGTGGTAACCACAGGGTAGGTGCTGGGGGCAGCATGCCCAGCCCCCAAGCCCCTACACTCACCCTTCGGCCGCCTCTTCCTCTTCATCCTCCTCTTCCTCCTCCTTCTCCTCCTCCTGGGTGCACTGGCTGAGCTCACTGGCTGAGGGTGGCGGGGGCAGCAGCTCTGTCCAGCTCACCACCGGTGGTTTCACTGCTTGCCCCAGCTTTGCTTTGGCCCCTGTGCCAAGGAGGGATGCTGGGGGGGCTGTGGGGAGGGCACCGCACCACGAGCACCCCGTGTGTACCCCCACCCATCCGACCATCCTACCGTGCTCAGCCCGGCCACGGGGCACCTGGGAGGCTGCAGCATCCACTGGCTGGGAACCGCCCCCAGGGTAGGATGTCCCATACTGTGAGAAGGGACGGGGGAATGTGCAGAGCTCCTCACTGTCAACCTCGATGGTGCTGTAAACTGGCCCCTCGCCAGCCCCCGCTCCAAACTGTTCCGTCTGGGCGATGTAACGGGTGATGCCAGCATCTGCAGAGGGTCACCAGCATCATCAGGGCTCATCATGACGCCCTCAATCAGAGCCACTCAGCCCCATGCTGACCCCTCACCGTTGTAGTATCTCTCAGTGGTCCCCAAGCAACCGGCAGCACTGGCTGTGCTGCCACCATGCCACGCATCCACCAGCCACGGGTAACCACTGCCGGCAGCTGCCCTGCAAGGGGATGGGCTGAAGGAATGCTGGTGGTCATCCCTGGGGCTCCTGGGGAGGGCAGGGGATGCCGGGGGCGTTACCTGGGGTTGCTGCGCACCGGGGCTGGGAAAGCAACTGTGGAAAGAGATGGGGGTGAGGGCAGCGAGAGGCTGTACTGGGACCCCGCAGCACTTACAGGCTTACCGGTGGGTGTGTAGGCAAAGGATGCTGTAAAGAGAGAGACGGTGGGTGGCTGATGGGTGAGGGGTGAGGGGTGATGGGTCCCAGGAGTAGCACCCCCCTGTACCGGTGAAGTGGCTGAGCTCCTTCTTCCTCCGGCGGCGGCTGTAGAGCCAAGCAGCAAAGGCAGCGAGAATGACCCAGCAAGCACCACCAACGCCGGCAATGAAGGCTGGCTGCCTGGCTACCTCTGCTAAATGCTCAGCCAAGCTGCTCCCGCCGCAAGAGACACAGGAAAGAGGGACACCCCGGCGGGGTGCCAAGGAGCCGTCCCCCGCACTCCAGGGGGTGACCCCATCCTGCCCCACCCATGGGTGCAAGTTGTGACAATGAGACACTCACAGATGTGGATGGGGACAGGGGCACTGCGGGCACCCACACCAGCACTGGTGGCAGCGGCAACCTCAGCACGGTAAGGGACCCCGGGCACTAGTCCCCGCAACACAGTAGCCAGCACCGTCCCCTCCACGCTCTGGTTGATGTGGAAGCGGCTCTCATTGCCCAAGCACCAAATCTGGTGGGGACCAGGAGGAAAAGATGGGGAACACCCACAAGGACACCATGACATGGTGTCGTGAGTGCACAGAGTGGACCTGCCACATCCCTGCTGCTGACCACGCTTACCCGGTAATCACGGATGACACCATTCTGCTCTGCCAGAGGCGGTGGCTGCCATGAGATGCGGACACTGGTACCGTTCCCAGCCACACTGACAGCTCGTGGCGGGGCGCTGGGGGCTGCGGTGGAGGACACATGGGCTGTCACCTCCAGGTTGTCCCTGGGGACCCACACTCTCCCCTCCATCCCTACACTCACCCGCTTCAGGGGTGCGCAGAGCTCGCACAGCGCTGTCGGGACCATGGAGGTGATGAAAAAAGGGTTGGACCTTGACCTCGTAGTCCTGGCCCCGGCGCAGCTCGGTGAGCAGGGCACCCCTCTCCCCTGGTGCCCACAGTGTCCGTGCCTCCTCCCAGCGCCCGCCGCGCTGCCGGTACAGCACCCTGTAGCCCTGAAGGAAGGGTGCCTGGTGCTCCACCTGAGGACCCGAGGGAAGGGTGGGATGGGGGGATGATTGACACTGGGAGCCCTGTACCAGTAGGGAGGCTCAGCA
This sequence comes from Hylia prasina, assembly GCA_013397195.1. Classification (NCBI taxonomy): domain Eukaryota; kingdom Metazoa; phylum Chordata; class Aves; order Passeriformes; family Sylviidae; genus Hylia; species Hylia prasina. Next base: position 36,654 of record VYXD01014074.1, on the reverse strand, counting down.
CTCACGGTCCAGGAGAGGTGGACGGTGCCCAGTGGCAGCACCACGGGTTCCTTCAGGTGCACAGCCACTTGTGCCAGCTCCTGCTGCACCTGCTCAGGATCCAGCCCTTGCTGCATGGGGTTGGTGTCTGCTGGAAACATGAGAGGGTGGAGGGTCTGTGCATATCTCCACTGCTGTCACCAAGTGAAGGAGCCATGGTGACAGCTCATACCCATGGCAGGTCCATGGGAAACTCCACTGGCATCACTGGGCAAGGATGGGCCCAAAGATTTTGGGTACTTGGGCACCTCCATTGGTGTCACCAAGTGGAGATGGACCCAAGGGTGGGGTTTTTGCGGACACCTCCACTGATGTAGGTGCTGGATCTCACCTCGGGTGTGCACAGGCTCCGAGACACCGCTGGGGTCACTGAGCCCATAGGCATTGACCGCCCGCACCAAGAACAGGTAGACAGTGTCAGGGACAAGGCCGGTCACTGTGTGGGTCTCACCCTCCACATCGGCTGCCACTGTCTGCCACGGGCCACCCGCTGCCTGGCTGCCAGGGGACAGGGGTGACTCGTGACAGGGTGGTATCAGGCCACCACATCATCCCTGCAGCCAGAGAAGAGGCTTGTGTGATACCTGAAAGCCTCCACTATGTAAGAGGCGACACCGGTGGCACCGCTGTCCTCGTTCCCTTTCCAGCTCAGGGTGACACTGCTTTGGGTAACGTTGGTGACCACAGGGGTGGAGGGTGGCCCAGGGAGGAGACCGGGTGCAGGGGAAGGCAGGGAGAGGTCGGATTCATCACCTGCAGGGAGATGCATGGAGGTCTGGGGTGGCTTTGTTCCCAGTGCCACGGTGTCCCCGCTGCAGTGACATTTCCATGACCCACCTTGTACCTCCAAGGAGATGCCCCAGCGTGTCTCGCCCGCTGGGCTGGTGGCCACACACTCGTAGAGCCCGGAGTCTCTCACCTGCAGGGGGAAGAGCTCCTGCCCCATCACCCTGAGCACCCATCACCTCAGCACCCACCATCCTGAGCACCCACCACGCTTTGTACCCACCACCCTGAGCCCCAGCACTGCTTGTACCCACCACCCTGAGCCCCAGCACTGCTTGTACCCACCCCCCTGAGCCCCCACCACACTTTGTCCCCACCCNCCCTGAGCACCCAACACACTTTGTACCCACCACCCTGAGCCCCAGCACTGCTTCTACCCACCACCCTGAGCCCTAGCACTGCTTGTACCCACCACCATGAGCATCCATCTCCCTCTGCTCCACCCCTCACAGTCACTGCCCTGCAGTACCCCCACAGGTGCCCCTGCCGGGGCCGGCTCACCCGGAGGCCGGTGATCTGCAGGGTGCCGTTCTCCAGCAGGCTGGCACGGGGCTGGACACCTACCAGGGCACTGCCATCCTTCAGCCACCCCACGCTGCCTGGGGGGTCATGGGCCCCCGCTCCACAAGGCAGCCGCACCGTGGCCCCCACTGGCAGCACTGTCCGGTTAGTGGGAAGCAGGCTGATCAGAGGTGGGTGGAGTTCAGTGGGTGCTAGAGGGAGAAAATTGGGAATTGCTGGGTGGTGGGGTGGGTGTCACTCATACGCAGAACATGTCAGTTCTCCACTGGCACTGGACTTACCCCCCGTCACCTCCAGGCCTGCCCTGGCCAGGACACTGCCGGCCACGCTGATAGCCTGGCACAGGTAGTGACCGGCGTCGCTGGGCTGGACATTGACGATGGTCAAAGCACCGCTGGGGCTCACCCAAACACGGCCAGAAGGGACTGGGGGCTGGCCCGGGAACAGCAGGGTCTGAGAGGGAGGAGTGGGATTAGTGTGGGGATGAGATGAGGACAGGGTTAGGGGTGGGAATGGGAATGAGACTGGGATTGGAATGGGATGGGAATGGGTATAGGGATGTAATAGAGACTGTGATGGGATGGTGATGAGGACAGGTAGGGATGAGGATTGGTACTGGTGTGAGGTTGAGATGGGATTAAATTGGGATGGAGATGAGATGGGGATGGGGTGGGAATTGGGATGGGGATTATGATGATAATTGGGACAAGATGGAATGGAAATGGTGATAGGATTAGGATGAGGATGGAGCTATGATTGGGTGTGGGGTCAAGGATGAGGGAAGGAGACAGACCTGGCTCCCCTCCTTCTGCCAAAAGACAGCGGGTGGTGGGTTGCCCTTGCTCTGGCACTGGAAAGTCACGCTCTGGCCAGGGGTGACAGCTTGGTCATGGGGCCCAGTGACAAGCTGGGGGGGCACTGCAGCAGTGTGGGGAGAAACAAGGGTTTGTCTGGGCACGCCACCAGCACCCAAGGGTGCTCCCCAGGGCCCCCCTTACCGTGCACAGTGAGGGTGCCCGATGCCTCTGACCTGCCCACGCTGTTATCAGCCACGCAGGTGTAGGTGCCCTCATCCTCCACCTGCAGCCGGCTGATCCGCAGGGTGTTGTCTGGCAGCACCTCCCACCTGGGGGAACCCCGCCAGGCTGTGGCACCAGCAGCGTGCTGGGGCACCCGCAGGGTGTAAGGTGCCATGGGGTTGGGATGTAGTGAGCATGCAGGGTGTGATGGGGATGTGGGATGTGATGGGTCTAGTGGAAATCTGGGATGTGGGAAAATAGGAGATGTGATGGGGATGTGAAATGCTGTGGAGTGTAGAATGTGATGGGGATGTGGGTTGTGGTGAGGATATGGGATGTAACTGGGATTTGGGATGCGGTAAGAATGTGGGATGCAAAGAAGATGCGGGAGGGATGTAATGAGGATTTGAGATGCAAAGGGGGATGTGGAATGTGATGGAGATGTGACATAATGGGAATGTGGAATGCAATAGGGATGGAGGGTGTGCTGAGGATGGAGGATGCACCATGGTTATGGGATGCAATTACTTGATGCCATGAGGATGCAATTACATGATGCCAAGCACACCAGGCTGGCACACACTGATGCTGCCCAGCTGCACCACAGAACCATAGCTGGCCTTGGCGTCCCTGAGCCACCCCCCTCGCCCCCTACTCACCTTCCCAGTGGCATTTCACCCTCCTCCTTGCGCCAGCGCGCCGCCGGCTGCGGATCCCCCACTGCCTCACAGGCAAACTCCGCCGTCCCCTCCACCAGCACCACCTGGTTGTGGGGCCTCTTGCCAAATGCTGGGCGCTCTGCGGGGTGGCCGTCAGTCCCACCAGGATAGCACCCACCTCCCTGACCCCCCAAAAATTAAATCCCCACGCACCAAAGACGACCAGCTCGGCCGGCTCGCTGTCTCTCTCCCCCACCACGTTTGTGGCCACGCAGACATAGACGCCAGCATCGCTCTTGTGAGTACTGGCCACCATCAGCTTCCCACCACGGATCTGCAGGAAGTAGAGCTCATCCCACATCCCCGTCACATCCCACATCGACACTGTATCCTGCATCCTCATCCACACTGCATCCTACCCCCATTGCATCTCATATGCCCACTGAATCCCAAATCCTCATTGCATCTCTCATCCTGACTGCATTCTGCATCCCCATCACATCCTGTATCCTCCTCACATTCCTATTGCACCATCACATCCCATGTTTCCATCTCAAATCTCTGATGCATCCCATATCCCTATCCCATCCTACATCCCATCTCATACCCATCACATCACACAACTCTCTGCTGCATCCCATATCCCCATCGCATTCCAGACCCTCACTGCACCCCACATCCTCACAGCACCCACGTCCATGTCACACCCCCCATCCCCACCGTATCCTGTATCCCTGTAACATTCCCCATCTCCCTTGCCTCACTTCCAGGCCCCTTCTGCCGCCCCTCACCGTCAGGCGCTCGTCCTTGTCGCTGACCCGGACTCCGTTTTTCTTCCAGGAGACGCTGGGCTCGGGGTGGCCGCGGGGCGGGACACACTCCAGCACGGCCGGTTCTCCGGCCGCCACCACCACGTCCCCCGGGGGCTGCCGGAAATCGTCCCGCAGCACTGCGGGGACACGGCGGCCTCAGCTCCCCAGCCCTGCACCCCCGGGCGGGGGGCAGCGCCAGGGGCATCGTCTGAATGAGCTTTAACAGATTTTAATTCAGCTTCATTGATTTTACTCGGTTTTCAAATGTTTTCAAATATTTTCATTTGTTCTCATTTGTTTTCATGTATTTCCAATTATATCCACCTCTTTTCATTTCCTTTACCATGTTTTCATTTGTTTTCACTCATTTTCAGTAATTTTCACTTGTTTTCATTTATTTCCAATTATTTTCAGTTTTTTCATTATTTGTCTTCACTAACCAGCACTTTTAAAATTTATTTTCACTTGCTTTCAGTTATTTTCACTTTATTTAATTTCTCCTTTTTCCATGTTTTAATTTATTTTCTGTTATTTACATTCATTACTCCCTTACTTTTATTTTCATTTATTTTCACTTGTTTCCTTTTTTCATTTGTTTTCAGTTAGTTTCATTTATTTCCAATACTTCTTACTTCTTTGAATTTATTTTCATTTCTTTTCACTTTATTTATTTCTAATTATTTTCCCTTTATTTTTATTTATTTTACCCTTTTCCCTTGCCAGCAGACACCTGGAAATGCGAGAGCCCCGTGTCCTATAACTACTGGAGCAGGCTGGACTCAGGGGTGATACCAGAATCCCAAATTTCCCCCCCTCTCAAATCCTGCCCGCCCCCTCAGGACTCACCGGCCACCTCCAGGGATGCATTCCGGCTGGTGGCCTCCCCCAGGTAATTCCTGGCCACGCAGACATAAACCCCCTCGTCGGGCTTTCCCCGCCTCCCGTGCAGGATCCGGAGGAAGAAGAGGGATCCCCCCGGGAGGAGGGTGCGGTGGGAACGCGGATCCTCCCGGTCCGTCTCCACCCGCTCCCCGTCCTTGTACCACTCCACCACCGGGGGCGGGCGCCCCTCGGCCTTGCAGCTCAGCGTGGCCGGTTCCCCCTTGGAGACCAGGACATCCGTGGGGTGCTCCACGATGCGGGGAGCCGTGTCCTCCAGCTGGGTGTTGGATCCTGCGGGAAAATCAGCTGGGGTAGGGAGGGGGGGTCTGAGAGGCTGAGCAGCCTTGGCTTGTGTGGTGCTTTCCTGGCTCCAGACCCTGCCTTGCTTGGAAGGCAGGAGGTGAGAGATGAAGTGTGGGCAGGTCCCAGCCCAGCATATCCCGGGGTGGGCGCCGTGGGGAGGGAGCAGGATCACAGAATCACAGAATCACAGGATCACAGAATCACAGAATCACAGAATCAGCAGGTTGGAAGAGACCTCCAAGATCATCGAGTCCAACCCAGCCCTAACACCTCAACTAAACCATGGCACTGAGTGCCACATCCAATCCATTTTTAAACGCATCCAGGGATGGTGACTCCACCACCTCCCCAGGCAGATGATTCCAGTACTTTATTGTTCTTTCAGTAAAAAACTTTTTCTTAACATCCAACCTAAATTTCCCTTGGCACCGCTTAAGATTGGATTGGGAATGTGCCAGGCAAGGCCAGTGGGACAAAGCAGCTTAGTCCCAGTACTGGCCTTTTCCATCCAGTTTCCACTTGGGCATCCCTGAGGAAATGTGGTTGGGGCTAAATTCTCCCCAAACAGGGATTTTTCCATCAGCTGTAGGTGCTGACTTTCAGTAGCAGATCTGGTTATTCTGGGCTGCAGAAAATGCTTAGTTTGAACTTTTAAAAAGCCCCATATTGGGGCTTTTTAATTTGAAGTTTTTAAAAAGCCCCATGTTGGGGTTGTGGGGCTGTTCCAGAAAAAAAACCCAACACCCTGCTAGGGCAGGGGAATTAATGGTTGGTCATTAATGTCGAGATAATTAATGCTCATCAATGCTGGGGCCAGCTGGGCTGAACCGCGTGTGTCCCCAGCACCGCCTGGGGTGGCTGGGTAGTTCTGTCCCCAAGTGTCACTGCACAGGCACACACCACTGCATGCCCAGACACACGTGTGTACACGGGTGTGGGTCTGCACACGCCTGCACATGCACAGACACACGTGCAGCCATGCACTGCATGTATTTACACACAGGTGTGTGCATGCAATGTGGGCAGCCATGCAGGCGTGTGCACACACACAGAGGCACTCGCAAGTGTCTGTGCACACACAGGTGCACATGTGCATTACACACATATGCATGCATGCACATGTGCATTACAAGTGCAGGTGCATGTGTGCACACATGCATTGCACATGTAAGTGCATGAACACGTGTGGGCACTCATGCAGAGTGTTCACAAACACACATGCACTTACACACACGTGCACACATGTGCATTCAGGCAGGGGGGTGCATGCCCTGCCATGCACAGATGCATTCATGTGTGTGCATGGTTCGTGCAGGGTGTGCATGCACACAAACACCTGCACACATGCATGTATTAATTTTGGGGGTGTCCTTACACACACACACACGTGTCCAGGCATGCAGAGGTGCACACACACACACACACACATTCACACAGGGGTGCACATGCACACACAGGCTGCACACGCAGATGCACATGCACAGGGGCACACACAGTGCCATGCACATCCACGCACATCCACACACACTCAGGTGGAGCCATGAGCCTACAGTTACCCACATTGTTGCATGCACACACATGCACACACATGCACACGTGCACACTGCACAGACATGCAAACACCTGCACAATGTACAGGCATGCACATGCATGCACACACATGAACACTGCCATAAATGCACACATGCACACACATGCACACTGCACTTAAATGCACACATGCATACAAATGCACACGTGCACACTCTGCGAACATGCACATGCATGCACACACATGAACACTGCCATAAATGCACACATGCACACACATGCACACTGCACACACACCACACACATGCCCCCCACTCTCACACGCCCTTCCCCTGTTCCCCCACAGCCTGGGGCAGGATGCAGGCATAAGGGGGCTGCAATTCGGGGTGCCCATGGGGTTGCCATGGGGATGGGATGTGGCTGCCATGGGGATGGAAGTGATGCTGCAGGGTACTGGGTACCCCCGGGGGGCACAGCAGGGACTGAGGGGGCCGCAGCTGGGCCCGGTGACTAATTGGGACAAGCAGGGGGTCAGGGCAGGCCCCTTCCTGTGCCCGGCTGGCTATGCAGGGGCAGGGGGTCCCACGAGGTTTGGGAACACCCCCGCCCCCTTCCCAGCAACCCAGGGCCAGCTGGAGGGGGACAGACTAAAAAAGAGGGGAGAAGCTCAAAATGGAGTTAAAATTCAGGCAGACACCCTCTCCCTCACCCCTCCTTCACCCCCACTCTGTCCCAGCTAAGGGTCATGGGGCTGGTTTGGGGACAGGGGGAGGATTGGGGCACACGGAGCTGGTTGGAGGACACTGGGATAGTTTAGGAATGTAGAGAGAGTTTGGGAACATGGAGCCAGTTCCAGTTAGTAGTCTGGGGATTGGCTTGGGGACACAGGACTGGTTTGGAGACAGGGAGTCTCTCCTATTTGAGTCTGGGAGTTGGCTTGGGCACACAAGGACAGTTTTGGGACACAGGGCTGGTCCTTGTTTGGAGACTGGGGATGGATTTGGGGACATGAAGGCTATTTGAGGACACTGGGTTGCCCCTGGTTTGGGGTCTGGGGACTGGTCCTGGGACATGGGACAATCTGGGGATGCCATGTCTGTCCCAGCTCATAGTCTGGCAGTTCATGTAGAAACACGGGATAGTTTGGGAACAGGGAGCTGCTTGTGGTTCAGGATTTGGGAACACAGGACTGGTTTGGGAACACTGGGACAGTCCTGACTCGGGGGGAGTTGGCTGGTCTCGGTTTGGGGTTGTGGAGACGATCTAAGGACACCACATCACTCCCAGGAGTTGGTCTGGGGACAGGGAGCTGGTCCCAGAATGGGGACACCGAGCTGGTGTGGGGACACTGGCTCAGTTCTGGAGTTGGGACATGGGACAGGTCCCGGTTTGGGGACAAGGGGACAGGTTGGGAATCCAGTGTCGGTGCTGGGGCTGGGGCGTGCAGGCTACTTCCAGCATCCCGGCTGGGCCAGGAACGGGAACTCCGGGGCAGGGGGACAGAAAGACCGGGGACCACGTACCGTTACCGGGGACGAGATCGGGCAGGTGGAGCGCGGCGATGGAGCGGTTGATGCCGAGCAGGAGCGAGGAGTTGGAGCCTTCGGCTCCCAGCGAGTCGGCGAACAGGTTCATCTGCAGCAGCGTCTTCAGCAGGTACCGCAGCATCCTGCCCCGGCTCTGCTCGGCTTGGCTGAGATCGGCTCGGACCGGGTGGGCTCTGCACGACACTACCCGGCGCGGCAAAGTCTGGCTCAGTTCAGCCCGCTCCGGCTCAGCCCGGTCCGGCTCGGCTCAGTTCGGCTCAGCTCGGCTGGACTCGCCTCAGCTCGGCCCAGCCTGGCTCAGTTCAGCTCAGTCCGGCCCGGTTCAGCCCGGTCCGGCTCAGCCCGGCTCGACTCGGCTCAGTCCAGCGCGGCTCCGCAGAGCCCGACTCAGTCCGGCTCAGCCCACCTCGGCTCGGCTCAGCCTGCGGCACCGCCCCCCGGGTGTGGGCCGGGCCAGGGCGGTGCTGGGGCGGGGTAATGGGGGTGTCCCTGTGTTCCCTCCTCGTCCCCGAGAAGC
>VYXD01014074.1:0-20928 GCA_013397195.1 Hylia prasina | reverse complement strand
TTCTCGCCTGGCGGCGCCGCCGCCGCCGCCGCGGCAGCCGCCTGCCGCGGGATGTCCTGGACGCCGGCGGAGACCAACGCGCTGATCGCCGTGTGGGGCAATGAGCGGCTGGTGGAGGCGCGGTACCAGCAGCTGGAGGGTGCGGGCACCGTGTTCGGCAGCAAAGCGCCCGGCCCCGCCATGTACGAGCGCGTCTCCCGCGCTCTGGCCGAGCTGGGCTACGAGCGCACCCCGTCCCAGTGCCGGGAGCGCATCAAGGTACCCCGGGAGGGCGGCTGCGCGGCCCGGGACGGGAGGGCGGGCCGGGGCTCCCCGTGCTCCCCCGCGGGTGGGTGAGCTCCTGGGACGGTCTGGGGTCACTTCTCCGGAGAGGTGTTCTCCTGAGCATTCTTTGTTCCTTGGTCCGGGAAACCGTGTCCCGGGAGTTCAGTCCCTTCAGGATCTGTCCTGAGCGTCCTTTGGCGCTGGCTGTGGGCATCCTCCTGGCTCAGCCTGTCCTTTGGCCCTGGGTTTGGCGGCACCGTGTCCCCAGGGCTTGCCCTTTCGGGGTCTCCATGCTGCAGTTTTCTGCAGCATTCTCTGCCCTTTGCACGGTTTTCCCCGGGACTGAGCCCAGCCCTTGCCCTGGGTGAAGGGTGTCTCATTCCCTGGCTCAGCTGCCTGCCTTCCCGCGGTTCCGTTGGTGATTCCTGGGTTCCTTGTTCTCTGGGTTCCTCCCTTGCTCCCATAGCCTCCAGCAGCACCTTTGGGACACGGGCACTGCATCCCATGGGTTCACTTCCCCTCGGGTGGGTGGGCTGTGGCAGCATCCCATGGCCCTGAGTGGGGAGGGACGCAGCGTCCCAGTTGTTCGTGTCTGCTCATGAGGGCAGCCCCAGCAGGATGCTTCCCCTGGATTTTTGGCCCACCACATCCCCTGGGTTTCCTCCTTTGGCCCCAAGTGTTGTGGGCAGTGTGGTTGACTCTGTTCCTGCAGCATCCTCTGTCCCTGAGGGGCTGGCACTGGCTGTAGCCCCCTTGGGAAAACAGGGCTCCCAGTTCCCCCAGTAACAAGGGGTAGCTCTGGTTGCTCTTACACTCCTGGCTCTGTCCTTTCCTGTGGAGTTGTTTTGTGGTCTGATGTCTTCCCTGGCTCACCAGAAATGTGCTGTGGCTTCACAGACCTCTTGAGTAATTGATTAAACAGCCCCATGGGCTGTATTTTCCAGAGGGATCTTTTCAGTTCCATCATTCCCTGGGGAAAAAAAAAGGGCTGGGTTTGGTTCCTGGTTTGGGAGTAGTCACTTTGTGCATCCTGCTTTTACAGAGAGGAGATGTTTGGATGATGTGGAAATCGCTGTGGGGTTTGAGTTTGTAAATGTGGATGATGTTTGGGAGGGTGAATTAGGTGCTCTGATCTCCCTCTGGCTCTGATTTCTCCCTTCCTGACCCATCAGGCTCCTTCAAATAGCCACTTGAAGTAGCCACTTCAAATGCTGATGGAGTGAAAAATGTACATGTTGTTATTGCTGGGGCTCACTTGGTGGTGGTGGTTGTTTCTCCCTTCTTCTTCCCATCCCTTAAAATACCTGCTAGCCAAGCTGGGCTGGGGCTGTCCAGGTGTGTACACCTGGGCTGCCTTTAATTTGCAGAATACACGGACTAAGGGATGCCTGAGAGTGAGAGATTTCCACTTAGATCCCTGGTGATTAGAACAGCTTGTCCTGGAAATAGATACTCAAAACAAACCCACTTTCTGTAGAAGTTTTGGATTCTCAGTGTATTTTCCTTATGTCTGTATATTTGCTGCTCTAGGGATCTTTCTCCCTTGAACACACCCAAATATTTTTGGAGAGGAACATTGCTGCACTGCAAACCCTCTTGGAATCCCTCATTTTCCTGGTAGCTTTCAAAGTGTTTGTTGCTTGAATCAGCTCTTACAAAAACCTGTGAGCTTTGCCAGAGGCAGTTGCATGACAGAAAAGTTCCTTGAGGTGGCTTGGCTTTGTGCAGTGGTTTGGGGCTGTGATGAGAGTCAGTGCAGTGACTGTTGAGGCCCCCAGCCCCAATTTTGGGGCATGCTGGCAGGTTGTGAGGTGTCACCTCGCTGTTAGAACAGCTCAGAATTGGCTGTTGGGGTTTTGATGGTGCTGTTGGATGGAGCTGATTTTAGGAGCATCCTGGTGACTCCCAGCAGCCTGAGCTCCTTGCAGCTGAGGATTCTACCACTTTCCCTTCAGAAGTGAGGCTTGAACTCGTCTTTGTCCCTGAAATGTTCAAGCTTGGAAGAAACCCCCTGCCAAACGGCAGTAAAAGAACTCAAGGCTGATATTTATCACCAAGAGCAGCTCCTACAGACCTGTTAGATGTTTCTAGGTTGCAGAACATTGGGGTGGGCTCTCCTTCAACACTGTAATGCCCAGCTGGGAGGGAGTTGTCTGTGTTCCATCCATGAGTTCCTGTGCACAGCCTGGCCTTTCCTCAGGCTGTGTGCAGGAGAGGAGCAGCCGAGTGAATGCTGCTGTCTCTGGCACCATACACCCCAACTCTGCATATCCTGGATCCCCACAGTGAGGGCCTGCCCTAGCACAATCATCTGGAGCAGCAAAAATCTGCTTTTTCTGCAGCCTCTGGGCTTTGCATGGGTTTTGGCCTGGAATTGCTGGGAAATGAGTGCTTGTTGAAAGCTGTAAGCTCTCCTGGGTGTCAGGAATTCCCCTTGTTACAGGGATTATCAGGATAGTGTTGCCAACCCTAAAGTCCTGGTTTTTGTAAGATTCCAGGCAGGATTGGCTGCTTGACATTTTGATGGTCTACCACAAACAAAAGTCACTTCTGGATGTGGAGGGGTCATGCATGGATTCTTCTCTGAGATAGAGCAGGAGAACTGTCATGTGCTGCAGGAACAAGAGGAGGGCACAGGCACTTCAGAATCTTCCACACTGAAAACAGGACTGGGGAGATGATGATGATGGAGCACATGGCTGAGTTGTTGCATTTATTACCCAAAATGTTCTGTGTTTCCATGAATTTTGTAGGATACTTAATGCCCATCAGGGCACAGAGGCTTGAGGCTTTGCTGCTGGATAATAAATGGTGCTTCAAACATTCCAGGTTCAGCTGGTTTTTAAATGAATTTTAGATAAGGATGCCATACTGCTTTCCTTGGGAACACCTGCATTCCCTGGACACAGCCAAATCTTGTCTCAACAGCCAGTTGAGCTGGAAAAGAACAGGTCAGCAGGGTGTTTTGCAGTTGTATGGCATGGATGCATTCTCTCTTAATTCAAACAGGGTGTGCAGAAAGGTCCTGATGCAGATTTTTTCCTGTCTCTTACCATCTGCATGTGCTTTTCTGCACATCAGCAGCTGGAACCAGGCTGCTGTCAGATTGGAGCTGCTCTGGAAAGGTCTGTTTCAAATTTAGGGATTCTCCAGCAGCTTTTCCTTTGGAAAGAGACCTTGAGTCTGACTTGGTGGCTCTGAGGTAGGTTGCGTGGGGAGCTCCACAGCTGGGAGGTGCAGAAAGAATGGAACATCTTGATTTCTGCCTGTTGCATTCCCAGAAAAGCTGTCTTGTGTGCCACAGCGTCCTCATCCCAACAAGTAATGATCTATCCTTAATTCTTGCTTGTTAGTGACACTCTGTTCTTTTCATCCAGCTCTTTCCTATTCTCTATGTTCCTGAACAAGGACTTAGCCTGGTTTTCTGTCCTGAAACTCATCACCTTCCTACAGCAGCACATGGAGAGCCTTTTGTTCTCAGGTTTGACCTTAGAGCTGGGATTTTAAGGCAGGTGATGGACTATTTGGCCAAACCCTTTCCAGCCTTGCCATGATCCTGTGCCCTGCACTGGACCATGCTGTTTCAACCAAGCAGCAGGAGGTTTGCTGGGAATTCAAGCATGGGAAAATGAGCCCTTGCCTTGTGCTGTGAAGCTGTTGTGTGAAGGGCACACAGCTTGGAGATCACAGTCCATGGGGTCATGAACATGTTCCATAGGTGAGATGGAACTTCATCATTTCATCCTCTTCCAGCCATGCCAGGTGGCTGCAGTGACAGGATGCTCTGGGAAAGTGCAGGTGAGCTCAGGTGCTGCAGTCAGAGCTGTGCAAGTCAAGGGGTGTTTTCAGGCAGTAAAGGCTCTTTTTGTTTTAAAGGAATGGTCGTGAAATAATGGGCTCCAGTTGTTTCTTCAATACCAGATTTTAGGCCTTTTCTTAAATCCATGAGAGATTTTCTGCTTCTCTTGCTTGCATCTGTATGGAAGGTGGAATCAAAGACTCCTCCTCCTGGTGGCACATTGCTCAGTTGGGCTGGGAGAGCATTTCAGGGCTGGAAATCCTCTGGCTGCGGGTACAGCTGGAGAGCCTTTCCTCAGCAGAGACAAATAGAAGTTGCTGTTAAAACTAATTTGGAGGCATTTTTAAAACGTCATTTCTTCAGCTACTGCAGAAATATGAGTTCTGCTTTTATTTTCCCTTTCTTATTTTGCCTTTCTCAGAGTCAGTGCCAACCCATTGATTCAAAGGGAAGGAGTTCCAACATCTTAACTTGTGACTGCAGGAATTCCCAAGTATCTCTGCCAGTCCAGTTCCGCTGCTGGTTTTTCTGTGCGTAGCAACATCCTCCTCCCCCCAGATGGGTGACTGGTGGTTTTGGCTGGGTTGTGGTTGACCACAAAAGTAATTCGTTTTTCAAAAGCAAAATAAATACCTCTAAGATGCTGGTTCAGTGCTCAGAAAGAACAACGGGAGTGCCACAAACCCACATAAAAGAGGAAGGGGTGGAAAACCACACCTGACTATCAGCTGTTGGTATTTCTTGCTTTAGGCAACACTGATGATGGGAGGGGCTTGTTTGTAAGGGGGCTGTGGTTTTAGCTGCTCTGTGATGTAAGCAATCTGTTTGTAAATCTTGCATGGAGTTGTTTTTTAAGGCAGGAAAAGCTGCTCCAGCAAAGCTGTCTCAGAAGCAATGCTTGCTGTGATCTAGTGGGAGCTGCTGGATGTTAGGGGATTTCAGCCAGAATTCCATCCTTGGGTCCAATGAATGGAGTGGCTGTCTTTGTGATTTGAAGATGTCAAATGATGGGGCATTGGTGCATTTCATAGCAACCAGACAACCACCTTCAAAGCAACTTTGCCTTTGTTTTGAGCTGACAAGAAGGATGGAGAGGGACTTTCTGCGAGGGCCTGGAGTGGCAGGATAAGTGGGAATGTCTTCCAGTGACAGGGCAGGGTTAGATTGGATATTAGGAAAAAATGCTTCCCTATGGGGGTAGTCAGGCCCTGGCACAGGGTGCCCAGAGAAGCTGTGGCTGCCCCTGGATCCCTGGAAGTGTCCAAGGTCAGGCTGGACAGGGCTTGGAGCAACTTGGGATAGTGGAAGGTGTCCCTGCCCAGGGCAGGAGGGTTGGAACAACGAGCTTTAAGGTCTCTTCCAACCCAGTTCCATGATTCTGGGTTTCTATTTTATCTTTATCTTGAGTTACCTCAGTCCCAGCTCCCCATCCCATTAATTCCCCGGGCTGTGACGTGTAGAGGTGTTCAAGTTACCTCCCATTCTTCCCTTGGCTTAAATAGATTCAGATGTGCTGGATTTTCCAGGCTGGGCTGTTCCTTGCCATTCCTTGAATCCTTCCCAGCAGCCCAGCTTCTCACTGGAGGATCTCATCTGCTCCAGTAGGTGGGAGCAACTTTTTTGTTGATATTTATAGCTGGGAAAAATAAACCCTTCAGTGACAAAGAGCAGATTTAATTGTTTCAATCCTTCCTGGGGCTGTGGCAGAGGAGCATTTCTGGGATATGAGTGTCATGTGGAACGAACCCTCTTGGATTTGCTCTCAGCCAGGGTATTTGCAGAGTGCTGTTGTGCTGGTAAGAATCTGGCTTGAATTACACATGCAGGACAAGTGTCTGTAGCATCCAGTGACTTCTGCAGCCATATTGTGTGTCTGTAATCCTCTGGTTCAATCATTCTGGTGTACCTGGGCCATCTACTGCTCATTCCATGGATGCAGAATGATTCCCAGAAGGGGAGGGGAGATTATCTTGTGGTGACAGAAAAGTTGATGGTCAGGAACTCATTGCAGGAGGACGGATTTGTGAAACTTGAGTATTAAATCTCATTTAGGGAGATTTGTGAACATTAAATCCTAGATTGGGCACACACCATTTTTTTCCTATAGTGCTCTCTGACTATAGAGGACTTAGGAAGATGTTAAAAATCCTCCTGATTCTTGTACTGTGCTTTAAGTGCAGATTCCTGCTTACTTCCCTCTTGCTGCATGTGTAAATTTGGGGGACAATGCTTTCTGGACTGCTGTGGTCTCACCTATTACCAAATCCTTCAGCACCAGTGGTGAAAATTGGGGTTCAGGCCACTTTTGTATTTTAATTCCAGCTTTTCCCATGGATTTAGGATTGGTCTCCCCGGTAACGTTTTTGTGGCACAGGTGAAGTGGTGTGGACCTTCCTCTAGAGACCACAGGATCACACACAGCCGGGACACTGTTGGATGTCAAGTGATTTAGGGTTCTGAACTACACAGGCCATTTCCCATGTGGTGCTGCCCATGTTGATGCTTTCTGCCACTTCAGTGAAGCTCATTTTGGAAAGGAGTGTTTCCCCTCCCACCCATGGAATGATTTGTGCTGCTCTTCATCTGCTGGATGGGCTTGTGGTGTCACTCCATTCACTTGAGAGTGAGGAGCAGCAGGGATTTGAGTCTGTGTTCTCTCAAGGCTTGCATAGGCATGACTTCTTGAGTACATCTCAGACCTCTTTTCATCCAGGCTGCTGCAGTTTAGGTTTTCCTTCCAAGTCTGGTTTTGTGAGTGGTGTAATGATGTTTGTCCTTATCACAGGAGATGCATGCAACTTCAAGTTTGATTTTTGGAATGAGCTGGTTTCTGAAGGCAGGGTAACCTGCTCAGGTGTGGCTTTCATTGCTCCAAAGTCAGTCATGTTTGAATGGGTCATGCCAGGAGCTGGTTGAATGTTACTCAGGCATTTCATCCAGTTAGGCTGGGTATGAGGAAAAGGTGGTGGTTGGGTACCTACACAGGCTTCCCAGGGAATGGTCATGGCCCTGACCTTGCAAGAGCTTCAGGAGCATTTGGGCAACACCCTCAGATACATGGTGGGATTGTTGGGGTCTGGGCAGGGCAGGAGTTGGACTGGATGATCCTTGTGGGTCCCTTCCAACTTGGGATATTCTATGATTCAGAGATCTCTGAAGCTGAGCTCTGTCTGGAGGACCATCCACTACATCTAAACTCTTTACAAAGTCATTGGCTTGGTGGGTCTGGAGGAGGGTTGTGCTTCTCTGCCTTCTCAAGCTCTAACAAGTTCATTCCTATTCTTTTCATCCAGTGCTGGTTTAAGGAAACCAGGAGCTCAGAGCATCAAAAGACAGACTGCCAGCCTTTCTACAGGCAGTGCTGGAGCCTCCTCTCTAGGGGTCTGGCTCAGTTAGCAACAAATCCCTGAGAAGGGTCTGAGTATCCTCAGCATTCTGATAGCAGCACAATGGAGCATCTTGCCAGGTTGTGGAATTGAGCCCACAGCACTGTGGGGTCTGTTGTCACAGCCCCACACGTCACTGGTTTCCTCACCCTGATGGGACACAGCCTGTTAAACCCCAGCTTCGTTCACTCTTGGCTGCTGCCAAAGTCTTGTCTCATGGGGGCTGACCTCTGCAGTTTTCTGTGGAGCTTCTGTTAGTAACTCCTGTCCAGGCAAGAGCTTTTCTTTTTTGTATTATATTTAACTGTGATTTAGAAATCGGCAGTGGTGCCTGTGAGTTTTTGTTCAGTTCCAGCTCTCCCTAACAAAAACCCATGTCTGCCCTGCCTCGACTGATATCCCCCTACCTGTGCTGCCAGGGTGACTTTGCTTCTTCATTGTCCAAAGAGAGCTCTGGTTCCTACCTCAATCAAGATAAGCAACCTGTCTATATCTACCCCCCAACCCTTCTCCCCTCAGGGCATTCCCACCACTTTTCCTGAAGGAGCCAAATCCTTCAGGAAGTCCTTGTGTGTTTGGGTAAATCAGGATACAACCAAGGCCTTGCTCTTTGATGTAGAGAGTAACTCACTGTGACACTGTCCCCAGGGCTGTGTCCCTAGGGCTGTGCTTGGGCAGATGTGCAGCCAGCTGTGGGACTGCAGCAGCTCCTGGGACTGTCCCTGAGCTCCTGGGGCCTGTTTGAGTGCTGGGCTCTACATTCTGCAGAGGGATATTCCTATTTAGGTCCTCATGCTGCAGTGGCATTGATGTCATCAGCTGCCTTCCTGCAGTGGTGTGTGGCTCTCCCAAGGGTTTCTTCTGCTGCTCTTCTCATTTTGTTTTTGATAAAGCACAGAAATGGGGCTTGTTGGGGCAATACCCCATGTAAGTCTGGTGTTCTCCTGCCTTGCACATAGCTTTTAACCTAAAAGTTCATGAGCTGAAGCTATTACGTAGATTTGTTACCTTCTGCTCCCAGGAACTTAAAAATGGAGACTTCAGGAACTTTCACTGTCCTCTACAACTACTCCAGGCTTCAAAAGCTGTTTCTTTTGTCCCAGTGTAGTTTCATCTTGTGTTTCCTGGGAGTATCCTGGCATGATGAGGGAGGGAGCTGTTGGGCACTGCTGTTCTTAATTCAGGATATAAAGCTGAGAGCTCCTCTCCATTAAGTAAAAGAGCATCTTTGAAGCTGAGTGTTGTGCTAAGTGGTGCTCTGGGACATCAGGACCCCTTTAGGCTGCTATCAATTAATCAGCTTAAATAGATGAATGTGGACACAGCCACTGGCCACCAAACTGCTCTGCAGAGCCCACAGCTTCTCCCTGAGTAATAGCATGTCTCAGAGCAGGGATGTGGAATTCCGTGTTGGACGACCTCAGGTTATATATAAAAAGCTTGCTGTGGTCTGGTTCTCCCTCATCTTATTTTTTTGCTGGAAGGAGGACCATGTCTGCAGCCTTCCTAAAGGTTTTTCTCATCCTCATCCTGCAGTTCCTGCAGAGCTCCAGGTTCTTCGGTGGCTTCACTTGGTAGAGATGAGGACTCGTGAGTTAGAAATGGTGAGAAAATCCGCATTGAGCTTTGTGACTGTCTCCTCCTTTGGTTTTCCTAACTGTAAATTAAGCGGGGATAATATGTGTTCGTGTTGCAGGCAGTGTTGCAGAGCAATAAGCAAAAGCCTCGGTCTCTTCCAGTCTGAGCAGTCACTGAGCAGTGATCAGGTCTGTTTTCAGTTACTTGTCCTAAATTTCCTGCTTTCTGTATCAATATATGTATGTGCACTTCAGGAACCACGGGGCAGGAGTTGAGCTGGACACCAGGAGGAATAGAGGAGGTGCGTAAGAAAAAAACCAGATCTTAGGTCTTGGAGGTCAGAATAGCCTGGTGAGAGAAAGGTTAAGGATTATAAAATGTCCAGGTTTCCTGAGGTGTGAGCAATTACTTAGGTCTTACCAGGCTCTCTGAAGAAGAGAAGCCTGTGGGATTACATGAAACAAGGCTGACTTGTGGTATTTGGAGGGAACGTCAGGAGAAGTTGTAGGGACTGCCTGTTGGAGACACTGGGGAGGGCCTCCAAGAAGAAAGAGCTAGCAGGAGTCTTGATTCTCCAGCACACAAGACTGAGGAGCTTAGCCACAGGCCTTTTGGTGCTTTGGAAATCCCTATGTTTGAGATTATCTCCCTCAAATTTTAGGCTATGTGCTTCCAGAAGTGGAAGTAACACAGCCAGGTGAGCATCTGGGCAGTATCCCCTAAAGTATCTTGACCTTTAAGAATAATAAGCAGTCACACTATTGCTCATTTATTTTCATCCCCCTTCCTGTGTTGATCCCTTTAGTTTTCCTGCTAGTCTGCATTGACTTGCTGCTAAAGTATTTTGATAGTAAAATAAGCCAGCTTGCAGCTTGACCGAAATAATTACTACTAGGCTGCAACCTAGTGTGGGATCCTCCATAACCCCACTGGGGAGAGATGTTTGAAGCACATGCTGAAAATAGGGTGTGAAAATAGAGTGGCTGAGGGTGTTGGGCATTCCCAGAGGGCTTGGCCAAGCGTAGGGATGCTTTGGAAACAGTTTGTTTCACTTGAAGGCTGCTAATAAATTCAGCTGGAGGCTTTAAATCTGTGTTTAACTCCTCTGGATAAGCTGGGACAGGTACAAGAACTGGGGTTTGGGAAATACATTTTAAAAAATCTCACTTTGGGTGGATTTTAGAAAGAGTCTGGGAGTGAAATGACTTTGCCCTCGTCGGTCAGTGAGATTTGAGCTGAAAGGAGAGAAATTGGAGTGAGAAAGCTGAATTCTAACAGCCACATGTATCTATACCCCAGCCTGAGGGAATCCTCTTTGCACCAGCAAATACCAACAGGTTTCTAGGCTGGGTTTTGGTTCTAGATTGCCATAGCAGGTTGTTTTCCACCCTGCTCACAGACAGAAAGTTAAATGTGCTGGTGTCCATCCAAAGAGGATCTGCCTGTTTATCCTGAGGTAGTTATGGCAAAAGTGGGAAGGGTTCCACCTTAAACTGTGGAATAACTCATGCCTGTTGCTGCCTGTGTGTTTATATGGGTCATTTTTTATTTTGTGTTATTTTCCTGTGTTTTTGTTTAAAACAGCAGTGTAATACTGACTTGCTGCTTAGCGGTTTTGCTTCTGCCCCCAGGGCTCTGAATCTCTGGAGGAAACTGGTTAGAAATGTATCCCTTTGCTGCTGATGCTGTTAAACCAGTGTATGAGGAGCATTAGGTAGGTTCCAGCTTTCTGGAGTTTTAAAAGTTCCTTTCTTTGGGGGGAAAACACCAAGGAGTTTTTGTAATGATATGTCCATTACAGTCCTCCTGCAGAAAGCAAGGTAACAGGACTAGTCCTTCCCAAATTAATGCCTCTCTTGAATTCTGGAAACAGCTTTGCCGTTCAAGCCAGAACCTCAGCAATCTGTTAAATTTAATTTCTAAAAGAATTAATGTTTTCTAGCAGTTTACGAATCTGAAAAGGTACCCAAGACCCAGAAAACCTGGGGCATGTCATTTTCCTTCAAAATCAGAGCAGTGGTAGAATTAAAACCACACTGAGGGTTGTGCAGAAAGCTTTAGTTTTTTACCCCCAAGTAATTGTCTTTTGCTCCAGATTAGGGGGAAAACATGGATGGAACCATTGGCTTATCCAGCAGCAATGAAGTGGCTTAGCCCTTGATGTGGGATGTCAAAGGGATCACCAGAACTGGATGAGGCTTTGGTACCTGTGTGGGAGGTTCTGCCCCAGCTCTGTTTGAGAGGCTGCTCACACCAAGCCACCTCAGTGCTGTTGCTTACTTGATGCTTGATATCAAAGTCTGGGAACTGGGAGCATTATTGATTTGACCTCTTTTAAATTTCAGCAGCTTCACAAGAGACAGAGTGAGTTAGTAAGGAATGCAAAAATATGTAAGTAATAAATACTTTCCTAGCTGAATAGCTTAGGCATATCCATTTTGTACCTTGTGTCTTCTTACCAGAGTAAGGAAGGTTGGACTGTCTTTGCTTTTGGGGGAAATCTTTCTGTTTTCCTTTCTTTCTCCTCCCTGCTTCCCCCTCTCCAAGCTGTGGGCACAACACCAGCTCTGCTTTCTCCTCCTCGTATTAGGTGTGCATTTTCCTGGCTGATTGGTGTCTCTGACTGGGGGGCTCTCGGTATTTTTATTTTATTTTTTTTCCCTGCATCCATAGGAGATCCAGGGATTTTTTTTTTTTTTAAGTAAGAAAAAGAATAAATCACCCAAGTTAAATCTGAGGAATCTGTAGCTGCTACACAACTTGTCCTGTGCCATAGATGTTAACGCTAAGCGGGAATGTCGGATATATGTGATGCTTCCTGGCGGGTGTAGATTAATTTGGGAGCATTGCTCATGAGTGTGGGACAAATATGACCAACAGAAATTACCCCCAAAGCCCTCAACTCTGCCTGTGTGACTGTGTGTGAGTGCCTGTGTGCTTGTCCAGCCCCACACCCCCTGAGCTGCTTCTCTCTCTCAGACCCTCCGCAGGTGCTACAGCCGCGTGAAGGAGCACGGCGTTGGCAAGAGGAAAAGCAGCTACACCTTTGAACAGCTGGAGCAGGTGTTTGGGCAGGGAGGATGGGACTCCCAGCCCTGCCAGCCCGTCCTCATCAACAGCAGTGGCTTGTACCAGGAGCTGGAGTCAGATGGCAGCACGATGGAGGAATACTCTCAGGAGGACTGGGGAAACCACAGTCAGGATCTTCACTGCTACCAGACCGGCGAGCAGGAGCTGGGTAAGAAATCCCCTCTTGGCACATCTCCATCCTTGGATTTTACCTGTGCTCGTGGCTGTCTGGCACACACATATCTCTGTACCAGCTTTCACCTCAGACAGAATGTGCTCACGGTGCTAAACACATCCTTGGGGAGAAAAGGGACAGAAATTCCTCAATTAATCAAAAGCAAGCCATGGTTCTTGAAGTACTTTAGGAGCAGGACTGGAGAAAAGAAGGGCTGTTTGACCAGAAACAGCAGAAGTGACACCTTCCCTGTCTCTCTTTTCAGTCTTAGTTTTACTTTCCCTCATGGGATTTGGGAGATATTTTCCCTGTCAGTGGTAGCTGGGTGTTAACATTCAAACACCATTTGCTTAAATTGTGAACAGGTGTTCAGCCTGTTGCTGGCAACACCAACAACTGTAAAAAATGTTACTCTTTCTTATTTACCTTGATATATTAAACACATATCAATATATTTAAATCCAGAGGTGTGGCCTTTTTTAAATGAAAAAATAGCAAGCAAGCTCACACTCAATGTTTGAGACCTAAACCGAACTCCTCCATGCTTTTCTTGCCCAAACTATTTCTATCTCTGCCTAAAAGTCTATATTTTCATTAATTTGGAGGTTTAATTGTAGCCCATGGCTTTTTGAGCTTTTTTAAACAGATCCCTGATAGAAAACACACTCCAGTCTGAGCAGTTCTGGGAAGAGGTGGGTTTCTTGAGGCATATTTCTCTCAAGCTGCTGCTCTTACGGGTGCATGTTCCTCCCTTGCCTGAGCAGGGTTTTTTTCAAAACGGAAGCTTTAAGTTGATCAGATCCAGTGGAGACACAGGTGAAGAAGGTGAATTGTATAAAGGCTTTTTTCCATTTGTAGGATGAAAGAGGGAGGGGAGATGAAGTTGGGTGTCTGTACACATCTGTGTTTGGGGGACTGGTGAGTCAGGATGCTTTGAAAGAGCCTTAGATCGAAGTTTAATGTTAAAATTTGCAAGTTGGCTGTTAACCGCATTCCTGATCCTCAGACTCCTTCCCTGGGGGATTTAAAAGTCAGAAATATGTGGGAGAGAAACAGTGGGGAGAAGAAAACGTTACAAAACATATGTAAATGCTGGCTAATTCTGTCTGGTATGGCTCGTTATGGTGAGTCAAGCTGGGATCTCCTGGTTTGTCACCAGTTTCGGGACGTTTGCGTGCGCTTGGGCTGACGATGCCCTTCACGCTCAGAAGTTGTGAGCAAAGCACTTGGCACACAAGGTCTGAATTGAACACAGATGCAGTTCTGCTGCTGCTTCCTCTTGAAATGTGCCATTAGAAGCAGAATTGCTTGTTCTTGGTTTTTGTTTTTTTTTTTTTTTTTCCTTGAAACAATGTAGTTTGCAATTCTGTCAATGTGTGGTTTAATAGGAGGGATTGGAGCCTTGTCCATGAAAGGTTTTGCACTTGCAGAGAGAGATTCAGTGCTAACTGACCATATCTCTTCCAAGTTAAAGAAAAACCCAATCAATTGCAGAGGGTGTAGGAGCTGGAGCTGTCTCATGCAGAACTCCAGCAGGCTGCCTGGCTTAGGAAGCAACTCAGATTTATTTTTTATTTCATTTCAACCTCTTAAAAAAAAAATCCCTAAGAACATTATTTAAAATCTAATTATGTGTTGGAATTTTACCTTTCAGATGAAATGCCTACCACGAAAAGAACATTAAAGATAAAACAGGAATCTTCAGAAGACACGCAGTAAGTAATTTATGAATGTTTTACCCTGGAATGTATTTCCCTGGGGATGTTGTGCAGGAGGGGAGGATATTTGAAACTTCTGTTTATAATTATAAATACATTGTGCAAGACTATTCATACAGTTGAATCTGCTTTATGCATTATTCCCATTACCTCAGAACAGCTGAATAACTTCACAACTCTTTCTCCTTGGCTTTGCCATTCAGCAAAGCAAACGAGACTTACTACATGGATGTGAGGACTTAAACCATGGACAGAATCCCTAAGAACAGCTCCCTTCTTTAGTGGGAAGGCATGCCAAAGCTTGGGAGTCTCTGATTTTCATTTTTATAACTTTCCAGACCTTACTTGTAACCTTTTGGCTGGGTTTAATCTAACAAACACTGGAGCCTTTTGAATGCTTTGAGCATGCGACTCTCCCTTGCCTCTCCAACAATAACACAGAGCATTCCCAAAAATGAAAGGAATTGTGCTGTATTTACTCTGTCCAGGGCTGCTGCCAGCCTTTAGGAGTGGTTGTGGATCTGTCTGCAGTGGGAGTGAGCCCAGGCTCACAGATCCTTTTGGGTTCCACACAGGAGCTCTCACACCAGTGGGTTTTTCCATGGTAGAAAATCAGCTGCTGTAGGGTAGGAGGTCAGCAGCACTGGGAGCAGCAACAGAACATCCCTGATGAGTCACACAGAACAAAGATTTTGTACTGTAATTCAGGGAAAGAAAAAAATCCTCTACAAAGTGTAACATAAATATAAACAAGTAGAAATAGAAATAGATTTAAAATAAAATAACTTAAGAAAATAAAAATAATTTTAGAAGAAGAATAATTAAAGAGAAGTCTCCATGGCAGTGGTGTAGCTTCAGCAGACTCAGCTGGCTTCAGGTGGATATTGGCATAGCCAAACGTGACTTTTTTCTACCCATGGAGCAAATTCAGTTAAACAACTCAGGGCCAACCTGGTGAAAAATAGCTTTTTTCAATATAAACTTTCTTACTGCCTCCTTGAACAGTTTCTTGGTGCTGTTCTGGAGTAATTTTACCTTTAAGAAGCTCCTAAGCAGATAATCCTGAATTACCTGAGGTGAACACTTGGACCATGTGAATCTTCTCTTCCAAATTTTAATGTGAACAGCTGAATTAGATTTTGGTAAATGAGACCTTTCAGAGTTTTATGTTCATTTTTCCCCCCAAATCCCCCTCAAATGTAGTGGAATCTGAACTCTGGGGCATTTTGTGAAGCCTGCCAGCAAGAAACTTGTCCTGCGTGCAGAGTGGAAGCACAGAGCATTTTCCAATGCACAGATTTGCTGAAAGCTGCTTTTCCCCTTGTCTTTGAGGAGAAGGAACTTGCAAACTCTGACTCAGGGGGTTAAAAGCAGTCAGAAGATGCACGGCTGATACAAAGATAAGCTGGGTATTTATTATCTTAAAAAATAAAGTTTCATCTAAAAGCCACAGTAGATAAATAGTTGTCAAACTCTTCCATCTCTTTGCACAGCATTTTAAAATGCAGATAGCCTAGTTCAAAGATGGGTTCATCTGCCTTCTTAGTCAAGGGCAGATTTTCAGCAGAAATTGTCTCCAGAAATCATTCAAATCCTGGTGAAACTTGTGGTGTGCTTTTGGACATAGAGAAACAGAATTCTGGAATGGTTTGAGTTGGAAAGAACCTTAAAGCTCATCTCATTCCAACCCCCTGCCATGGGCAGGGACACCTTCTCCTATCCCAGGTTGCTCCCAGCCCCATCCAACCTGGCCTTGAACACTCCCAAGGATGGGGCAGCCACAGCTTCTCTGGACAACCTGTGCCAGGGCCTCAGCCCCCTCACAAGGAAGAATTCCTTCCCAATATCCCATCTGACCCTGCCCTCTGGCAGTGGAAAGCCATTCCCTCTGTCCTGTCCATCCAGGGATGGATGCAATATTGTGAGGGTGGTGAGGCCCTGGCACAGGGTGCCCAGAGGAGCCGTGGCTGCCCCCTGGCCAGGCTGGACAGGGCCTGGGTCAGCCTGGTCTAGTGGAAAGTGTCCTTGTCCATGGCAGGGATGGGGAAGAGATGTGCTTTTTAGGTGCCTTGCAGGTCAAAGTGTTCTGAGTCTGTGACACACAGGGACTTCCCACCTTTCACTTTATTTTTGACAGTATGGGAAGCAAAGGTCAATGGACACAGGTTACCTATGTCCCATCCTTCATCAGGGTGCTCCTTCCCCATGTCAGCTCTGCTGTTCCCTGCCCTTGGCTGTTGTCTCCAAATAAACTTATTTTGAGAAGTGAAATACTACTTAGAGACTTTGAGAAGTGGTTTGATTCACTGCGGGTTTTGGGAAGATGAGCTAGAGAAAGCTTGTGGATCTTTACTGAAAGCAGCTGTTCTGGGCCCTTTAAAGTCTGCCTGGTTTGGAAACAGCTCCTTAGAACAAATTTGCGCCTACTCTTGTCTCAAGTCTTTCCTCATTTGAATTGCAAAAGCTTCCAAGGAGGAAGAAATGCAGGTCCCAGACTCCAGCAGGGATGTGATGGTTTGATGATGAGGGAAAATCCAGCTCTAGGGCACCTTCTGCAGCTGAAAAGTGAGATTGTCCTGAGACACACAACAGGTTAAACTCTCTGCTCAGCTCCCATTGTCCTCTTGAAAAATGAATCATATTAACAATATAAATAAAGCAAGTACATAATACATGTTTAATAAATAATTTTAAATAGTTGAATGAAAGAAAATTACATTTAAAATTAATAATTAAATAATAGTAATTTTTACTGGTTATGATGCCTTTGCTTGGCTAAGTTGTCTTGATCCTGGATACAGCCTGGGAATGCAAAGCTCAGCCAAGTCAGGTCCTGGCAAAAACAAGGTGCTAAACCTGAAAAGCAAAACTCCTTAAAGTTAGTCTTCCCCTGTTCTCCTCTGTGCTGGAAGTGGTGGGTTCCCTGTGGAAAGCCCTTCTCTGTCTGCTGCTGAAGCTCTGTTCTCATGCAATGATTCCTGTTCCCTGCAGGAGCAGTCGCAGTGACTAATGCAGCCAAGCTCAGGCTCTGGGTTGTGCCGAGCTAAACCAAGCAGAGTATTTATAGTGCACTTAATAAAGGTGGGGGCTTTGCTTTCAGTTCCTCACTCTGCTCCTCAGCTGTTGAATGAAAACCTGCCCACGCCGTGCTCTCCTGGCTTTGCCTTGGGAAGGGGATAACTGGAGCTCAGCTGTCTCAGGAGTCGAGTGTGTGTGCCAGTGCTGAGACACGGAGTTGTGCTCCAGCACTGCCCTGTCCCCTTGTCTGTCCTACCCCCTTGTGCCTGGATGGTAAACTTGCACTTCTAGAAGCCTCAAAAGTATTTTTTCCAAGCATGGCAAAGCATCAGGGAAGCCTTAAATCAGTTTTGCTGCAGTGTTTGAGGAGATGGATGTGGGGTAAACACGCATTCTTCTTGTCTGGGGTTTCTCTCTGTTGCTGCTGGATAGTGGAACTGACTCCTCAGGAATAACCTACAGTAAGAAACAGAACTTTGGTGCTGATGGAATCCGAGTTTTTAAGAACCCCTGGCACAGACAGGGCTCTGTTTGTCCAGCCTGTCCCTTTTCAGTGCTCTGGAAACTCGGTTACACTCCAGTTGTGGTGGAAATGCACTTCCCAAAGTGCCTTTGAAGGTCTTTTCAGGGAACTTGTGACGTTGTTGGTGGTACAAGACAGGTGAGATAGGTGAGGTGGTGATGGATGTGATGCCAGTGTCACTGTGAGGAGGGAGCTGTGCCAACCTGGATGCTCAGAAATGCTCGGGGGGGCTTGGACAGCACAGGTGAGGTTTGCAGATGGTGTGCACCAACCATCACACACCAAACCAGAGCTCTGTGTCCTGAGCCCAGTGCCCTCAGCCTGCTCCAGAGGCCTCCACCTGCAGGACACCCAGCAGCTGGAGAACCTTGCCAGAATCACGTGCCTTTATTTACAGAACCATGAGTATTTAGACCTGTAAAAGCTGGTTTTTTGGATGAAAGGCTCAAAAGTGGGGCCTCTCCAGCACCACAGGAAGGCTCTGCAGCTCCCAGTCCAGTTTTCTTTGAACCCTTATATACATTATGGTGGAAAAGACCTACTCCCCATAGGGATTTATTGGGCAGGAATGCATCTGCCAGAGCCAGCCTTGGTTGTGGGGTGTTGTATCTGCTCCTATATCTATCCTCATGTCCATCATCAGTCTGATGCTGGACTCCATTGGGAAGCTGTTGGGAAGGGCTGGTTTTAGGGAGTTTAAGTGATCTTGAGGAACCTGCAGGAGGAGGGAAGTTTGCCCCACAGAAGGAAACCTGTGTTGCCTGGTACAGTATATCCTCCTGGTGGGATGCGGAAGGACGAAAAATCCTCCTGGGAGTGCAGTGGCCTCCACAGTTCAGCTTTCCAGATGTGGCACAATGGATAAAGGAAGGAGAGTTGCATGGAAAGATCCTTTACATCCCGTTTGTTGGACCAAGAGAGATTTCTCTGTTAGCAAATGAGTTGCAATATCTTCCTACAGCTTTGATTATAGGACAATAACTCCTCGAATTAGGAGTTCTCCCTACCAGCTAATTATACCCTAATGATCTCATTTATCCTGGTGGAAGCTGTTCCAGCTCGCTGCAGGTGCACACGGATGCTCTCTCCTGATGTAAACCCCTCTCTGAAACCTTGCTGCTGGCAGTGAAAACAGATTTTTGGGAGCGTGGGGATTTCTTTATTGGCTATCTGGAGGGATTGCCACTGCCTTTCCCTCAGCATCTGGGATGTGTCTGGGAGCATCTTCTGCTCCAGGGGCTTGGTCCCTTGAGCTGTGTTTCCACCCCAGCACCGGGACAGAGCCCTTGGGAGTGGTTTCATGCTTCCATTGGGGATTTTACAGTTATAGTCCCATTTGCTGGCATTAATTTGGGGATAACAACGAGGCAGAAGTGTTTGGAGTGGCAGTTGTGAGTTCAGGATGCAGCTCATGGACCATGTGCCGACAGAAGCCCAGGATTGTAGAGTGACCCAGTAGCTGAGTGTGTATTTATTCAGCAGTGCTAGATATGTGCTTCCTTGGAGATGCTTTGATATCAGGAGGAGTTCAGGTTGGGTTTGTTTTGGTTTTGTCAAGATTAATTTAAAATTT
The DNA here is from genome assembly GCA_013397195.1 of Hylia prasina. Lineage (NCBI taxonomy): Eukaryota > Metazoa > Chordata > Aves > Passeriformes > Sylviidae > Hylia > Hylia prasina. Next base: position 1,825 of record VYXD01014074.1, on the reverse strand, counting down.
CCCCATCAGGGCGTTGTTATAACCCATAAACTGTCCCAGAAACGTATATGGCAGTAAGAAAAATCAGGCAAAAAAGCTGATGGGGGTTAATGTTTTCCGAAGGTTGGTGCATTCGCTGGGAAGGTTTTTCAGTTCTGATGCCTTTATCCTTCTCTCCCTGTTTCTTCCCAGGAAGCGCGACGTCATGCAGAACATTATGCAAATCTTGGAGTCGGTCCAGTTGAAGTGGGAGCTGTTTCAGAGCTGGACGGACTTCTCCAGGCTCCACCTTTCTAACAAACTGGCCATTTTCGGCATTGGGTACAACACCCGCTGGAAGGAGGACATCCGTTACCACTACGCGGAGATCAGCTCCCAGGTGCCCCTCGGCAAACGGCTCCGGGAATATTTCAACTCGGAAAAACCGGAGGGTCGGGTGATCATGACCCGAGTACAGAAAATGAACTGGAAAAACGTTTATTACAAATTCCTGGAGATCACCATCAGCGAAGCCAGATGCTTGGAGCTGCACATGGAGATCGACTGGATTCCCATTGCTCACTCCAAACCCACTGGAGGGAACGTGGTGCAGTATTTATTACCAGGAGGGATCCCAAAAAGCCCTGGCCTGTACGCCATTGGATACGAGGAGTGCCACGAGAAACTCCCCTCCCCTCTGGCCGAGCACCGGGCGCCCGACCCCGGCAATGAGACTCCAGGGGAACTCGAGGTCCCCTCCCCACAGGCCTCCCTTCGGGTGGATATGGAATCTGCCCGAATTATCTACTGTTACCTCGGCATCGCCGAGGTCCGGACTCTCCAGCAGTGCCTGTTTTTACACTTCCAGGCAAACACCAAAACCTTCAGCAAAGATTGGGTCGGGATCAACGCCTTTTTATCTCAGAACTGCGTCGTAGAGCCCGGTGTCTCACCCAAATCCATCTACATCAAATTTGTGGAAGTGGAGAGGGATTTTCTGTCTGCTGGCTCTTTGGTAGAGTGCCTGGAAAAAGCCATCGGGTACCCCTTAAAATTTAACAACTGAGTCTCGTCCTTCATAAGGATCGGGGCTTTCCGCCCCATTTTCCATCTCACTGGGATCCTGTCCGTTGACACGCGGGCACAGGGGACTTTTCCGCCTGGTTGCGTTTGGGGGTGCGCAGAGGCCGGCGGGGCGCTCCCCGCGCGCCGGGCCCGGCTCCGGCCGCTTCCCCAGGAGCAGCGCCCGGCCCACGAGACGACTGTCGGTACATTCCACATGGGACAAGCTCGTACACGCGGCGTTTTCATGCAGAAACTGAGGGTTTGGTCTTTTCCTTTATTCCACGGTGTCTCATTTGGATGCATCCGTCTCTAAGTGTTCCTCTGGATCTGACTCAATAAGCAATAGATAACGGCGAGGGAAACCCCAACTCCCGGCCCGGGGACTGTTTTTCAAAGCCACCCTTAGATATCTTGTATATAATTTAGAACTTCACTTTTTTCACCATCGAGTGTTCTCCTCTCTCCAAACAGTGTTGCCTGCAAAGACTTTGGGTTCCGTGACGTATTCCACATCCTTAGTAGCGTTGCCATACCTGCTTTTATTTTATTTTATTTTTTTAACGTTAAAATAATTCCTGGCCTTTGTATTTTTTTCTTTATTTTCTTCTCGTTAATTTTGCCCTATTTTTCTCTTTTTTGTCTTTTTTTAATCACTTTTTTCTCTTATATCTCTCCTTTTTCTCTTGTTTTTCTTTTTTCTTTATTCCTCCTTTTTCTTTGTTTTTTAAACTTTTTATCTTGTCTTCTTTTGTGTTTTTTTTTAATTTCTTTATAGTTTTCATTCTTTTTCTTTTAATTTTTT
>VYXD01014073.1:86266-102587 GCA_013397195.1 Hylia prasina | reverse complement strand
TCAAGGAAAAATAATGCACTTGAGCACCAGTTTTCTTGCAGATGATACTTCAGCAAGGATTCTGTGTGCAGGTAGGCTGCTCCATGTGGTCCTACCTTCCTTTTTATGTGGGAAAACCAGTAAACGTGCAGCAGAAAAAGGACAGCTGTGGTTAGAAAACTTCTGCATAAGAAGGGGAATGTTTTGTTTCCATTAATTCAGATAGGATTTCTTTTTTCAGGCTCTTTTAATGGAAATGGTTATTGCTTAATATACTGATTTATTTACTTTGTTTCAGTGTATTGATGTTTTAATGTAATTTGCAATGACTCCAAATTTCACTGAACACTGTAGGCTGGAATATTTTTATAATTATTAAAAAAAATACTCCTTATTTTTTCATCAAAGTCAGCAGAACTTGGGCATTAATGTCCTTTTGATCATCCCAGCTTTGGAATTTAATTGAGCCAATCATCTTGATGCTGCTCTGGCTTTTGCAAGGTGTTCTGCACGAGCCATGCAGAATTCCAGCGAGGATGGCTGGAACTTATTCCTGTAAAATGTTTATCGAGAACAGTTTAGATGAGGAAAGCTTACATAAAGAATTCCTGTGGTATGCCTACAGCAAGCCCACTTTTCCACGGACATGTGTCTGGACGTCTGGGAATGTACATATCCATTTTTTATGGTGCAGTGAGTGACAGAAGCCATTTTAGAGTGATTAAGTTCTCAAAACTTGGAAGAAAACCCTTCCAATTCTCTGGAAAAGAACAGGAAATCTGAGATTTTTCAGGGTGCTGAGTATTGTCAAAAGCATAAAGGGAATGTTAAACATACTTTGTGTTGTTTTAGAGGTATTTGCACTTCTGACACTTTAAATCTACTTTATCGCTTTGTGGATCCGAGTTCCAGAAGTGAGCGGGACTGAGTGTTTGATTCTGGATCAAAGGAATTATTTCCAGAATTTAAATGCATGTTGGAGCATCAGGTGCCCCACTCAGAGTTCTCTTAAAACCCAAACTGACTTTTAAAATCAGCAGAGATGGATTAGCCAGTATGTTTTCCATCACGAGTGTAAGACATGATTCAGGTTCCTTGTTTTCCTTGGTGCTGGTACAGTACATTTTAGAGGAATAAATTGTGCGTGATAACTGTTGTGTATTATAGTTTAATTTGCTTCTCTATTGTTTGGAGATAAATCACTTAAACTGGGAAGAGACATTCAGTTAGGAAAAAAAAAAAAGAATTATTACTGCTTATGATTGTTATGCCTGGAAGAAAGGAATAATTTCTCAGTGTGTAGTTCCATGTTGCTATAGGAAATTGTCAGGATGTAGGTCCCTTTAGACTGGTGTTCATGCAGAGTGACAGTGCCTGGAAACTCCAGTATTGATAGGGCTGACAGCTTCTAATTTGCCTCTGCAGCCTTGACCCACTCAAAGCTGTTTAGATATTTCAAATAGCACCTTTCTTCATTTTGGAGCAGACGAGAGCAGTCTGGAGAAGAGTTCGGTCAAGTCAGTGTTTTAATGAAAATATTGCAGTTTGTCCATCCTCTGAACTCCTGTGCAGTGTCCTCTGCTCTTTGCCCAAGGTGGGAGGCTGTTCTCCATCCTGGAGACCTGGTGGTCAATCCCCAATCTCCTGCCATTGTATGCTCCATGTAAGTTCCCCTTAGAACTTCCTTCTCCAGTCTTCCCCAATGTATTTTCAATGCATTTGATGCTATTTCAGCCAAAGTGGTGCTGTGCTGTAACAGGAATGTTTGAAGCCTTGCCCCTGAGCCCCACCTAAGCTGAAGGAAGTTTTCAATGCTGTTTGATTAGGGTTTGTGTTTCTTGGTTTAAAATTATAATGCAGTGGCCTTGGAGATTTTTAAATTTTTTATTCAAACTGTGGTGTAATGAGGAATTACAGGTTGTCAGAATCAAATTGTGCTGCTTTTCCTCCCATGGTTACAGGCTTTGTAAAGGAATGCATAGGTGTACCTGCTCTGGTTTTATTAGAAGCTGGAAATTATCTTGAGGACTGCTTAGCTCTGCTTAGTTTTATGACATTTTTCTGTTCCTGTCAGAAGCTGCCATGACAATTACTTAAGAAGAAATTAAAATCTCTGGGGTTCCTAATTCTGCGCCATCTCTAACGGATAAATTGTTCATAAACACACAGTATGTGGCATCACCTTTCATCTATAAAAAAGGCATTGAGAGCTGATCTAATTCTTAAAAGGGTGAATGTGCAGAGGAATTAATAAAAAACATTGAAAATGAAAAGGGCAAAACAGGTTAGAAAACCAATCTGCAAAACCGCTACTCCTGCTCCCGCTAATTGATATTTGCCGGCTTTGAGCTGATCTAGGCTTGACTTATCTGGTGGTTTAGCAGTTCCCTGAGCCCAGCAAGCTCTTAGATCAGACACGGGGACTGATGGGATGTGAGACCCTCCTGGGGGGGCTCTGGTTTAATTAGCACAGCTTTTGAGTCAGCCCCCAAGGGGAGGAGCGCAGCGCTTGCCTGAAGTGGATTCTGTCTCCTCCTTTTCCGTGCCCATGTGCCAGGAATCGTAACACATGGAAGGAGGAGGGTGAAGCCTGACAGAAGCCAATGAAGGCAGAGTTTCTTAAGGAAGCATTTGGCCCCACTGAGGCTGGGTAGTCACAAATCCTGCTCGGTTATTGAGAACAAGTGACAACTTTCCAGTGACGGCTTCCAGGCTGTGAGGAGCCTCCTGCATTTTCAGGAGCTTCTCCCTGGGAGGGAGGGAGGTTACACCAGGACACATCTTCTGATATCCTGTGACATTATGCAATGCACCCATCACGTTGCATCATCACTGAAATGCTGTTTGGATCATGTCTTTGCCTTGCATTAAAGCTTAATGCCAAAACATTTGAAATTGTACCATGAGAACAAACAGATTCCTACCAGCTTTCCTTCTGCACTGGTTTGAAGAGCTTAGCTAATAAGAGATGGAAACATTTCATCTTGGCTTTTTTGACCTTTTTAGTCTTCTCAGTATTTATTTTTCATTATTTAGGTGGAGAAATAAGATTTCCTAAAGAGCCGGAGTAGTACAACAGCCAGTTGAATCTTATTTTTCTTTCTTACTCTCTTCCTACAGAGTTTTGCATGGGTGTTTGCATCCTGTTTAGCCTTCCATCTCCCATTTCAGTTTTCCCTGGAAGACTTTTGCACATTCCAGTGCCCCTCATTGTTTAAATCAGTAACATTTTGATGCCATGGAAATATGTAATAGGATTACCAAATTAAAAAAAAAAATAAATAAAAGTCTTTTTTCATGGTAGTCCTTTTATGCTTGGACAGAGACACCATTCAGGACAGCACCCAAGCTCCCAGGTGATCACAGCAAGTCACAGGGTGGCTTAGTACAAATTCTGCTTCTGTGGGGTTTTTTTTGCCATTGCTTCAGTGCCTTTTTACTCCACTCTGTGTTTCTCTCCGTTTTTACTTCTGTGTAATGCCTGTGGGGAATTTCAGCAGTGACTCGCACAGTGAGACAGCATCAGTGAATTATTTAAAATTGGTATAGTCACTTTAGTGTGATTTAATAATTAAAAAACCCTTTTAAAGACGAAGTCAGCTCCACAGAGAGCTGGGGTAAAAACTGAGAACCTTTGCTGGAGAGTTGGTGGCTGTGGCCAGGAGCCCTGAAAGTTTATGGATTACCATGAAATTCTCACCTCTGGCAGCTACATGAAGATCCTCTGGGTTGGCTTGAAAGTCTCTGGTGGCTTGTTTACTTTCTTTTTACTCAGTAAATTCAGACATAAATTATCACTGCACCTTCGGACTGTTAAAACAATACCTCTTTCTTCTTTCCATCACTGTCTTCCAGGTAATTGTTTAATAATGTAAATTAGTAACTTGAATCTGTAATTTTAACTAAGGAAGTGTTGTTAAAAGCCCAGGCTTTCTATATAAAATGTGGAATTTTCTTGCTGTGGACATGCACACATATATTGTGTTGGAAAAGCCTCTGGCTAGCATTTTGTTTTCCACATGCATAGGTATAAATCCCTGAGAAAACCAGTGTAAATTGGAATGTTAGCTTTGGATTACAAACAGCTTCATTTAGGGAACCACACAGAGAAAGGTATTGCCTGAGGAGGTGAAAATATTTTATTTCCCTGAGAAAACAAAGTGGTTGCTATGGGACAGAAAATGATCTAATGATGGCTTTCACAGAGACATGCAACTGGACAGAACTAGAATATTCAAATCACTGTGAGCAAAAATGTTGGTTTTTCCAGGATGTATTTGTGGAAGATTTTTCTTAATGTAGGTCTGGATACTTTGATGAAAAATGAAGAAGTGGGTATTTTTCCATAGGGTACAATTTAATTGTTGGGTTTTTTGTTTGGTTTTTTTTTTTTTCCTTTCCAGTCCTCCTACAATATTCTGCAAATGAAACATATTTATTTAGTGAAACTGCTTTTAAATACATATGGAGAGAGTCCCAGTCCTTTTGAGTGCTGAATGATGATGTTTTGAGGGGTCACCAAGGACAAATAATGCAGGGGGTTTTGTGTGTGTAGCAATATAATGAAAAATCTAATCAATGAATAAAACTAATGAATTTAACCACAATTAAGCACCATGTGATGAGGGGCACAGAAGTGCCAGATCTGTACAGGTAGTTGATGCCTAATGCTGTAAAAAGGTGTATTTTAGAATGTTCTGGGAGTTTTAAACTGGTTTTAAATCTGTGCTGCACTGAAGTTTATCTTTCAGAATTCAATTAAATGGACTTAGAAAACTCTTCAGTGGTGAATTCAGAAATCACACATGAGCCATGTTCCCTTTTGCTCCTTGGTCTGGGAATACACACAACTGTGCTTGCTGGATTTTGCCATAGCACTAAAGTGCTTTTGTTACTTACATGAATTACTTATCACTTGTACTCTTCTAAATATTTTAATGTCCTTCCCAGCTTATTAAGGACACTAATTTTTAATGCCTGAAGATTAGTAATGAGTAAGTGCCTTCCTAAAAAAATTACTTTGTTCTTGAAGGAAACAAAAACTAGAGTTCTTTTATAATACTTGTTCTCATTCCTTTCATCACTTTATTCCCCATACTAGCTTGAGGACCTTGGAGGTCTTTATTATCCAAAGAAATTTCTGCTGTGGTCATGCTTGAAAGTCCCACTGGCTGTGTGCACCTTGCATGACTGCATGCAAAAATTGCTGCTTTACATCATCCTGCTTTTGGCATGAATAGCTGAGGATGTCATCTTGCAGTGTGATCAGCCTGCTGGGATCCTCCCAAATTCCCTGGGAGCTCCTAGCATGTAGTGTCAAGCTACATAAGTCCTCCTTGTGCTAGTCAAGAGCTTTTCCTCAATGTGCTGTGTTTTGAAAAGTTTCTGAAGCCCCCAGACCAGGGACAGGGACCACTTGCTGTTGGGCACAATGGTGATTTCTGTCCCTGATGTGTGCCTGTGCCTGTTTGCTCAGAAATACCCATCTGTGATTATCACCATCAGTATTAAATTGCTGCCTTGTTTTGATTTCCTATCTCCTTTTCCATTTATTTTTTGCGTTGTTCTAAACTGTTCCCTAAATTTTGTCTCATTCTAAGCCTTAGATTCCTGTTTAACTACTTCAGCCCTCCCTCACAGTGTCCTTCCTCAGCTCCTTCATTTCTGGGGCAATGGTGGTGTTTTCTACCAGCCAGTTTCCTGAACTTTCTGCCCTTACACTACCTTGGCATGCAGTTAAATGCTTATGGGGTCTATTCATCACTGCTGACACAGTCCCTAGGCTTCCCTTGGGGCTTCTTTTCTCCTCAGCTTTCCTTCTGTGCGTTTGGATGTCCTTTCTTTGCAGAGCTCCCTGTTAGTGAAGATGTGTTTCTCACCTGGCATTAACAGTGCTGTGTTGGGAGGCTTGTTCTGTCCCTGACTTTAGGCATCACCTGCTCTGGGTACGTACTGAAAATGCATACTGAATACTGAGAGATGTCAAGGTGTAAAAGCCAAGAAAACGATTGTAGTTAGGAGACAGCTGCTTCCCCCTCTCCTTTTTTCCTGTAGTGGAGAGTGGCAGAAGAGATAAGAAAGATCAATTGGAATTACAAAGGTTTTCCCAGCTATCATGGTGCATAGCAACAAAATCCCTGACAGTTCACCCTTTGAGGAGCACAGATGAAGGTTAAAATTGGTCAGGGAGGCTCAGTTGGTGAGATTTGAAACCCAGATCTGCACTGAGGCGGAGTAAGGTGTTGGTAAAGGGAGTGAATCTGGCGTTTGTTTCTGATGTGACTTACCACTCAGCAACACCTATTTGCAGATAAGGCTGTCCACTCCTGGCTGTTTATGATCAGAAAATCTCCCGTAGTCTCTTCTAGTTATCCTACAAAGGTCCATTTCTCTGGTTCTGGAGCAGTCCTGGCTTGCATCATTCATATGGTTATTTATTTCCTGACTGAAATTCCAGTCCCTTTAGAGTCCAGAGCAAAACAATCCATCACCTTTACTGGGGCTAGGATTTAAACAGCTGTGTCTTTCCCTTTATTCATTACTTAACAACCCACAGAATAAGAGGTGCCTCTGTCCCAGTGTCAGAACTCTGTGACTCTCTCACTGGATCCTCACAGCCTTTCCTTCCCATCGTCTCTCCTACATAAAGGTAAATCACTGCTTGCTCCTGCATCTTCACGCTTTCCTGCATTGCTTTTGGCTGCTGAGTGGTTTGGTTAATCCTTAAACTGGTGCCTGATGTTCAGAGCCTGAGTGAGATTCCAGGGGCTGCACTTCCCTCCCCGGTGCAGCACCTCCTGCCTCGCGTGCTGCTGACACACACTTCCCTGAGCCACGGAGCACTGGCACTAACCCATCCTCAGCTTCTCCGCTGGAAACTCCTCCAGACTGGATCTCCCAGATTTGCTGGGAACCACTGGAGTTCTAGTGTATCTTCTTCCTGTCGTCCAGTCTTTCCACCTCCACTTACACTTTACTTCCTGATCTCAGGTGTCCTGTGAACCCCTTTTATTTCTTCTCCTTTTCTGCTAATAATTCCTTTGATGCTCTTTCCCAACATAAAGTGAAGCATGGTCCTAGCCACGGGGACTTAGGGTGAAATTTCTTGCCAAATTCTTGGCCAGGAAAGATACGTTAAAACTCTATAGAAAACTTACTTGAGGGGATTCTACAGAGGTATCCCTCAGCTTTTAAATTTCCATATATTCTGTTTTACCACCCTCCACCAGTCATCACCCAGCTGAGGGCATGACTTTTCCTGACCCCCACTGGGAACCTGACACAGGGAATGAGAATAATCTCTGACCGTGTTTCTGTCCCGTGTTGTGACAGAGGTGTCCTGGGGACTGTGGTGACCCCTCTGTTGTTTCTAGCAGTGGTTCCTCAGAAGCCAGAGCTGCTGGGAATGCCTGCAGGAATGTTCCCAGTGAAACTCTCTGGTGTCCACTGGCAGAGCTGGGGGCTGGGTATTTCCTTTGGTTTAGGTCTCTAGCAAACAGAAAATATTGCAAGTGATTTGAATTCACTTCTCAGCTGAAGCTTCCTGATGTAATATCTGAAATGCATATTTGATGTCACCCTGTTTTATGTTTTCTGTCCTCTCCACTTTTTTCCTCTGGATACACAATGTATTCTTCATGCACTTATTTTTGTTTATAAAGATGCACGGTTCATTCCTGAAACATTTCATGCCTGAATTGTGCCTTGAATTTGTGAGTGCAGTCATCATCTTAACTTAGATGTGCTTCTGTAGATGGCCACAGACTGGATCCTAGGTGGCTGATGCCAAATGATTCTTCCTCCGATGAAAGTGCTGCTGGACACATGGAATAGTCACACACATGTCACCAGTGTACAGGTGACACCAAAGTGAGAACGATTCCTCTCCTAAGCACATTCTGCAGCTGCTCAGAAACATCAAGAATCTGCATCTGAGGTGTCGTGACTTAGTGGAGAGCAACATAATGCAGTTCCCATATTCATACAGTTCCTCTGCTTTCTCTGATCCCATTCTTTTTTAGGGATGCGCTTCAGTACTATTTGCATCACTTCTTGTCTGGAGGAAAACAGAGTTATTTTGAAACCTGAACACAGAAGTCAAATTTCATTGTAGTAGTCATGATGTCCGGGGGTGGCACTGCCAAATAATATCCAGAACTCTTCTCTTTTCTTAGTAATGTCTTGGATGTCAGCCATGCATTTTCCACTGAATTAATGAACATCAGATCTATGCCAGGAACGTAAGAATAGATGGCACTGCTTCTGAAATAGTTCGTACATAAAATGACTTTTCGATGATGGGTTTAAAGCCTGCACCTTCCTTATTCTTTCAATTGATCTTATTTACCTGCTCTGACTTACTAACCTATTTAACAACAGTCCTTTTTTTGTATTCTTGTTACATAAAATCTAAAAGCCCAGCTGTCAGCGCAAAACGTAATCTGCTGGAAGCATCAAGAAACAGGATGGGAAAAGATGTCTTTACTCAACATTTTCAAGTATTGTAAAGCACACGTGATGTCTTGAAGAAGAAGTAGGGGTAGTACTGTGACATCACTTAAATCATTAATCCACCTCAAAACCCCTTCAGTGAGCAAGCTTTCCTTTCTCAATGGGATTCAGCGCTGAGAACATTATAAATGCTGCAAACACCTACATATTTGTACAGAGATAACCCCCTGCTTCAGCGGATACAGGCTTTTTTTATCCTTTCTTAGTTATACCAGCATGATTCATTAGCAGTTATTTTTGAGACGAGAAGAAATGTAGGCTACTAATGCAATTTAAAAGACTGTTATTTTAATGAATAAGTCAGCAATGTTTTAGTTTCTATTTAACACCAAATGTCTAAATGCAGCTAAGGATAGCGAGACAATTATCAGCTTAAATTATTGGGTTTTATCTTTTAAAGATCCTGCTTAATAACATGGCTTTGGATAGACCTTCCAATCCCCTATTTAGGAGAGAAGATATTTTGGGGGGTGAATAGTTGTGTATCTCCCACCTTTAGCAGGAAAGACAACTGGAAGTTGGCAGTGGGAGAATCTCTGCCTAGGTAACCCAGATGTGCCTTTTCTCAGAAGTGTTAGTGTGAGTTATTTGGTTCTTAGGTCCATTTTGGAACTGAGGTGATGAGAATAAGAGCAAAGGAAGAATTCTTGAAAGTCACTTAGGTAAGAGGGGAATAAGTGTGCTGAGGATAATGTGGGCTACCATAATGATGGGTCTCACTAGCTCCACGTTCGAGAAGCAAAATCTACAGTCACAGAAATGCTTTTTGCTTTCTACACTCACAACCCCCACCAGGATTCTCTCCCTAAATTCTCTTCTCACTCCTTGCAGATTCCTGGGCTTCAGGGAGACTGCAGAGTCAATAATTCAGTTCTCTTGGTGCTTAGTTTCTGCCTTACCAGTGCTTCTGCCAGGATAAAAATGGGCTCTGCTGTAAAACAGGAATGAAAGTGGCAACGCAGGTTTTTGTTATTAAATACCTCATAAAGTGGCAGTACCTGTGGGAAGCCAGCCAGCAGAGGGAAAAGCTCCCAGAGTTTCAATTCCTTTGCTGACATCTCAAGCCCAGTTCTGTCTCCTCAGTAAAATGCTGTGTTCTTTACTCCATGAGAGGGTTCCCCTCAAAGGGCAATAAGCCAGCAAAAATTTACAGTAGTGTTGAATTTACTGCTTGATTGTTCCCTCCCCTCTTCACAATTAAACTTTGGGTTATTTCCACTACTGTTATGCATTTAAATATTGCAACCTCCCATGGATCTTCCTCTTCTAGATGCTGTTTTCTTGTGTCCAGCTCCTCTTCTGTCCCCATCCATTTGTCTTGGTTGTCAGCTTTATGTAACTTTGCCATGACGTGGTATCTTCTAGAAATGCTCTCTCCTGGCCTACTCTTACATGCTATTTATTTTGTGTTGAATCTGGGTGGCAGGAATATTATCCGTAGGGAATTGGTGAGGGAAGCAGTGAAAGGCAACTGTAGCAATGAGAAGAATGGAAAATGAGATTGAAAAATGGCAATGAAGGACTTGGATTTAGGAGTTGGAGAAGAAGGAGGAGCTGGAGCTAAAAGAAAATACTCTGAATTTCTTTTTTATTGCCGTTTTCATACCCTACCTGCCTTGGCTACCTCACACTCATGCATGAACTTTAACATCTGACCAGTTATATATTTTGAACCTTCTGCAAGAGTCCAATTTTTTTTCCCCCATTGAGAGCAATATACACTTTTCAGTTATGAAAACGGTGTTATTCTAAATAAAACTGACATGATCCACCAACACTTTCAGAAGCACAGATGCTTTGTCCCACTATTTACTAAAGAGGTTCACACTTAGATTGAAGCAGTGAAATCAAATCACTGGATAAAGCCTGGAACAACATAATGATTTAAGGAATTCATGGAGAGCTTCTGGTAGGAAGAAAGTTATACCAAGGCAAAATTAGATTGTTTTCTGCACAACACCAGGACACGGATGCACTGTGCAACACAATATCGGTGCAGTTGTTTTGCTGAGCATCTTCTGTGCTTTCATTTGTTCTTGTTCTCCTCTGCCACATTGGGCTGCAACCACAAATTCAAATGCTGCATCCGAGGCCCATCAGTGTCAGACTTAACAGAACAGTCTTTGTCACAGGAGCCACCAGCCATGAAATGCTCTCTCTGAATGACACAGCTTTGTTATTATTATTATTTTTTTTTCCCAGCATAAACTACGTGGGTTGGGATATGCACAGCCCCCTGATGTTAAGCGATATTTTTTCCCAACTCAGTGTATACATAATGCCAGGAGTTAAATTAGTTTGTTGTGTACTTCAGTCCTTCTGAGCGCTGCTGCGTCAGGACAAGGTTTCCCGGTGTGTTATTAGTGGGGAAAATTGCACCATCCTTTCACCAGCTTGTTTAAAGAGCAGAAGAATTTGTAGTGGGGTATAATTATATTTGATTCCTGTTTTCTCTCTTGTTGTTGGGAGTAAAAGAATGCGGCTTCAGGGATTCACACTTGACTGCTTTCAGTTCAGGTTGATAGTCTGAGCTAAATGGATCCTTCTGTCCAAATACTGTACAAGTTGTTAATCTCTTGCTTCAATGACACTTGTAAGGAGCTGTTTACTCAGAGTTTGCTGCTGTGTGAAGATGAACCGCTCTGGAGGAGTTCTGTTTGCTGATGAGAACACACCTTGAAATAAGCTCGGTTCGTATTTAAAGAAACCAATTACGACAAGTAGTTTTGTGTTTTATTGACTGCAAATCACCTATTGCTTTTTCCTGAAAGAGTTCACAGGAACTATTTACTTTTTAAAAGAGTCTATTTTGCCTTGTCTTCGTGGTCAGCAGAGAAATCTCTTTGTTATCAGGGTGCACAAATGGATGGAGGACAGGCACAAATATTTATTGTAGTTATTTGTATTATTCAGAGTTACTTTCAACCCAAACGCAAATAACAGAAATGAGAGGCTGTGAGTGCTCTGCGAGTATAAAACCTTGAGAAAGCCTTGTCAGAGCTGGCCTTCCCATTCCAGGGAGAGTGTTCTCCCCAACCAGAACTACAGAAAATACACAGCTTTATTTGGATAAGTTGCTTCTTTTATAGCAATGTACCTGTTAGAACAAAAGCCAGCCAGCCATATTTTGTTCAGATTGGCTGCTTGCTTCCACAGTGCTGATAGATTTCAGTCATGTTTTTATATTCCCCTTCAGCTATAGGAGCTTCCCCTCATTGCTTTTGCTTTTCCCTCTCTCTTCAAGCAGCTACTTGCAAGACATTTCCCTCATTACTGGCCATTGTTTCCTCCTCAATTCCAGCTGTTCACAGAGAATTGGAGGGTTTCATTTCCCCACCTGTTAACCTTCTGTTGTTCTGTGCCCCCAACCCAGATTCCTCACACAAAGCCACCTCTCATCCTTGGGGACAGAGGTTTTATTTCTGTTCTCAGGCAAATTCTTATCTATGTATCTGTATTGCTGCAGGCAGAGCTTCAGATATTGCAGCTGGTGCCACATTGAGCCTGGTAATTTTTCTTTTTTGAATCTTATTCAAGCTCTTCTGGATCATAATTTCGAAGGTACTAAGGTACTTAGTACCTTCCTCCATCTCAGAGAGATGTCAGACATTTGCTCTGACATGTAGCAAGTTTTGAAGCAATACTTAGCAATTTTTAAATGTGATGTAACCAGAAGATCCTCTGTCTCTCCCTGATGTGTGAGCATCTGAAAGTAAAGCCCTGAGGTGAACTAGTCTCCCTTCTCAGGCACATGCAGCTCTTTGAATGCTTTCCTTGCATTGCTGCTGTAATCTTAGTGAGGGCTAATTTATAATCATCTGAATATGGAAAAAAAAAAAAAAGGATTGATTTTCAGTTCCTGTGATTTTAATTTGGTGTGTTGCAACTGTGGATCCATCAACTTTAAAATTCCCCTGGGATGTGCCATCAAACACCTCCATCTCCTATGCTTGAGTAAGTACAGTATAAAATGAGTAAAGTGTTTTCTGCTGACCTCTGTGCCCAGATCTCTCCACCACACAAGAAACTGCCTCCGGTTAGGCCATCCCCAGAGCTGTACCTGAGCCTAGAGCCTTTCCAAGTCCTTGCTGTTGGTTTTGCAGGAAGTTCTGGGAAGGTTCTGGGTTCCTTGGCCCTTGTCACAGCGAGCACAGCCTGGGAACGGCGGTGCCGGGTGACGGAAGGGCTGTCTGGCACACGTCTGTGCAACTCCCACTGCTATTTTTTGCTTTCTTTTCTAATTGATGTCTCCTGCCATCTGTTCCCCAGCCATCCCTCTGCTGTCCTTTCCCACACACAGTCTCCTGCCCCTGTTCCACCCTGAAGTTCAGGCTGAGTGCCCCAAGGCTACTGCCAAGAGCTGGTGGGTACCAGGGGTAGCTGGGTGCTGTGATGCTGCTGACAGAGATGTAACATCAGGTCAGCCCAGGCTGGGCTCTCCCAGCAGTGTTTCAGTGGGCTCAGATGCTTCTCTCTCTGTGCTGCTTTAACTGCAGCTCCCTGAGCAAACTCCGCAGATTTTTTTTATTCAGCAAAATAATAATTTAAAAAAACCCCACCAAAAAAAACCCCACCAAAAAACCCCCAAAAACCCCATAAAAAAACCCCAACCAAACCACCACAACCCCTTTGCTTTATAAAACTGGTTCAGTTGTTGCTCTGAGGTGGAGTTCTTTAGAGTCTGTCACATCTGCCTGGGTTCATGACCACCTTGTAGCTTCCTGGAATAACTCAGTAATCTAGAAGCAGTGTAGCAGCCTAGGTTGTTGTGTTTTTTGGTTTGGTTTGATTTGGGTGGGGGTTTTTTTGTTTGTTTTTGGTGGGTTTTTTTGTGTTTTGGGGTTTTTTTTTTCCGTTGTTGTGTTTTTTGGTTTGGTTTTTTTTTTCCCCAAGAGCCTTTATGTTCTTTCCGGTCTATATTTGAATCTCTCTTTTCTTGTCTAACTCTCCATTTGGTGGCTTAGCATATGGGAAGCCTGTTTTACAGTGCAGAGAAATGCACTTCTACATGCTAAGGACTGAATTTTTAACAAGAACCTAGATGTGTGTACCAGCCAGAGGGATTTTTCTGACAGGAGCTCCAAAACGGACAAAATCAAGAAAGAATAAATCAGGGTAATCATAGCTGTGGTTGACCATTATCTAAGAAGCCTCAGACCTTCAAGGTGCGTTGGAGGGATGATTAAATAAGAACATTGGGCATCTAAGTGCCTAAAAATAGGTCCTCAAGAGTGTAAGTCACTGATTTTCCATAGATTTCCAATGGGGGTTATGGATTTAAACACCCACAAAAATTGGTGTTACAAATACACAAGAAATGCTCATCAAAATTAACCTGAGGACCCATGTTTTGGTTTCTGTTTGAGATGGCCTTTTCCTCTCAGAGACATCCCCATGCAGAGCTCCCACACGTTTTTCTGAGCACCTGGCAAAGGAGCAGCGAGATGAGGGTTTACCTCACATCTGTTTGGAAGGTTTCTCGTGGTTTTTATATTAAGGATGCTAATGGCTTGTGGGTTATATTATGCTTGGGCATAGGCACAGTCAAATTATTAGGTTTTTGTCCTGAGGTGATAATATCGAGGCTACAGTTGTGAAGCAGAAAATCTTTCAGGAAGGAGTGGAAGCTGCTGGAATGTTTTCTTTTTTTAATTTCCCAGCACTGAAGAATTTGGAACTTCTGTTAAAATAAACAAATTCTAATAAGCTATTAGTGAAAATGAGAGAAGCTCAAAAACTGCAGCTGCAAGTGTTCGCTGACTTCCTTGATTGTCACATTTTCCCATTGTACAATAATGGTTATTGCAGGAGACTCTGCCTTGTAGGAAGAAATTGTATTTCCTGTGTTGGGATAAAGGCAGACAGTTAAATGGAATAAAATGATCACTCATCAGGTGATCTCTCTGATGGTGTAGGTCTGCAAGAGTTCCCACCGTTTCCACAAAACTTAATAATTTCAAGTGACTTTCATATTTTGGATGTTTTTATAACACTGATTAGAATCCTCCAGATGATGAAATGCTACAGCTCCGGCAAGAATCTAATAAAAATCCGCCCTGGGATTGATTTTGATTGACTACAGTTGCCTGTCTGTTTTTATTTTACTGTATATGAACAGACAGGAATGAGCAGCGTTGAGTTAACCCTTCCCTGGCCTAATTCCTGTCCTTGGGGGCCTGGGCTGTTGCTGCTTTCCACCACTGACACCCAGAGAAAGGCAAAAGCAGTTTAAGGGTTCCATTAACACAGTTCCTTTGTGTTTTGTAGCTCCAAATATAATTGGGGGCTTGGATGAAGATATTAGAAAATGGAGCCCACACAGGGTGATAATGCAAATTAGTGGCACAGCCCTGGTGGAGCAGTTCTTGTTCTGAAAATCACATTGATTCTTCTGTGGAGCTAATTAATGCACATGTTTATGAGTTAATGAATAAAGGTTCAAAGTTGTTCTTTAGGAAGACTTGTAATAGACTCTTCTTCTATTACAATTCAGGGAGAAGGTTTTTTCCTTTCAGATAAAGATGTTTAATGCTGCGCATGTGCTGTGTCCATTTCCTCTGGTAAGAGTTCCACCTGCTAAGGATAGTTGCTTTCAAAAACAAATTGAACCAAAATGTAAAATTATATTAGGGAAATATTATCTTCTTAGTAAATTAAACACTGGGATTTTAAATTAAATTTAAACTGTTCAATTTATTTATGCTTAGTAATTCTTTTCAGTGCTATGTAACTGTGAGATCACTATGCACACAGACATTAAATCTATTTAAGTAATTTATTTTCTGCCTTTCTTGAAGCAGTTTTCTCAGTAAGAACCCCCTTGATTTTCCAAATAGATGCATTAGTGATCAGTGGAGAAGCCTGGAATAGAATAAATATTTATTACCTGTTATATAGTTTATATTGTTTGAAGGCAAATTTTTAATGTAGGTTACTTTTTTTTTTTTTTAGACTGTGAATTTCCTATCCTTTGGAATCTTTGTATCTTAGATTTAAGTAGATCTGCTTAAAATTTTTGTGATTTTTAGCACCTCCCCCTCCTTCCTATGTGCCTGTTTCAGTTATTTGTTCTTCCTCTGGAAGCATGTTTGCACTGGCAAGCATGGTTATCCCTGGGTTTCTTTTTATTTCAGACTTAGGACTTTCCGAACCTCTCTGGTTACATCTTGTATCTCCTGGCATCTGCACTGAATTTACCAAGTGAACTCGGTCCATTTTTTTTTTTGGTATTTTTACTCTGTCCAGAAAGAAATTCTCTTTTATTCCAGCGTGATGGAAGGGAAGAGGAGGGGAGAGTAATCGTGCTTGTGTCATCCCCTCTGTTTCAAACTGGGATATAGGAATATGGCAGGCAGTGGCAGGTTTGGTTCCATCCTTAACGTGGTCATTGTGTGAGGCTTGGGACGATCTCTGCTCCTCCTCAGGCTGGTTCTTTGGAAGAAAGAAAGAGATGTGGAAAAGGGAGTAAACAGCATAAAGCGAAGAGCACGAGGGGAAACCAGTGGGGAAAAAACAGATAGGGAAAAGGAAATAAACAGCAAAAAGTGAGTAAATAGCAACAAGCGAATACACAGCGGGGTGCTCTGTGCGCCGAGGGGCAGCTGTGCGAGTTGGGAGCGAGAGCAGGTCCCCGGCAGCTCCCGGCCGGCCGTGGCTTTCCCGTGCCCAGCCCCGGCCGGAGAACCGGGATACCGGGATGTGCGGCCCCCGGTCCCGCGGCGCTCCCGCAGCCGGCGGGCTGGGCAGCAGGAGCAGCGTCTGCAGCTCCACATGACTAATGCTGGGAGAGAGAGAGAGCAGGAGCAGGAGCGCTGCTTGCTTCTTTTTTTTT